>OY757309.1:49275537-49875537 GCA_963583905.1 Stenurella melanura | reverse complement strand
AGGTTTTTTATTAGTATTTTCCATCTCCCCACCACCCCCACTCCCTTATTAAAAGAGTTGATAAAATTAAATTTAAATTTTCACTTGAAATTTAGTACATTTATGTATTATAATTATATCTGAAAGTAGATTATATTTTGACATGATTGCGTTGAAGGAGTGGGGGTAAGTAGAGGTAAATAGGGAAAAATAAGTAAAGTAAGCTGGTAAGAGTACTGCAACTTGAAATTAGGTGTATGTCCTAGATGCCAAGGTCTCAGATTTATTGATACTATTTTTCAACACTTCCACTACCCTTACTACATTATTAAAGGGGTTGATAAAATAAAATTGAGATATTCACTTGTAATTTGGTAGACGTATGTATTATAACGACACCTGGAACTAGAGTACAGAAATTTGGGATTCGGTGTACATACTAGAAACCAAGGCCTCAGATTTCTTTCTAATATTTTTCAAACTCCATCACCTCCCCTTCATTGTTAATGGGATTGATAACATCAAATTGAGATATTCACTTGAAAGTTAGTACACGTATGTATTGTAGTGACATCCGATTGAGATGACTTCATTGAAGGGGTGGGAGGTGGTAGATTGTGAATAGTGGAAAATAAGTAGGGTAAACTAGAAACTTCATTTTTAACGAATATGGTAGAAACCAACCCCTCAAACTTTTCTATGACATCTGCCCCAAATATTATTAAAATTCTATAACCAATAATTTCCATATACTAGAGTGCAAATATAGTCAAGATGTTTCCTTTAAAGTGACTTGGATGAAGAATCTGGATGTGGAAGTAGTGATTCCTTAGGCAGCGGTTTTTTAAGTACTATTGTATATGGTAGGTACTGAGAGAACAGATAATGTTTGTAAACCTGAATAGTGCTTTTTACTGTTTGTAGTGTATGTGAAGTCTAACTATCCCTCGACCCACTGGACATTACCATTCTTCACTGTAGCTACTCAAGCCCTACTTCACCGACTTTGAAGGTAATTGGTTGTTTCACCAGAAAAGGAACAGGCACCCAGTTTTTCGCATTCCGTCTCTACCGTCAATCAAAGGCTGAAGCTCGAGTGTCAAAGTGACGCTTCACCATTTGCCGGAAGAATCTAACGTCACACTACATCCATTTAAAAAAAATTTTGCTAATGATACTCCACTATTATGTTCAATAAATCTACTCTCAAATGATACATCATTAATAGTATAGTATCTTTCAATAAATTTAAGAGGCTGCGCACAGATTGAAGAAGAGAGGCTTGCTTCCTAAATCTGTGCACAGCCTCTTAAATTGATAATATTTTAAGAAATTGATTGAGGAAGCCGTTACTCTGTGGTAATCCATAATTATAACGAAATTGAGTAAAACAGTAATATGTTCTTTACCACTATATTTGCACAAATCGTGACTGCAGTTTCAACCCATTTTAGGTCATTTTCAAACAATGATTCAACTCAGAATGAAATACAAAAGATTTGGTCCCTATTTAAATATGTTTCTAGAATTAAACAGATTAGAGAATTATGAAAGTATACATGTAGTTTATGATATCCTAACTGTCTAAGGGTGGGGTTTCTCAGAAATATTAATTACATCTTGGTAGCAGTAAAAAGAGGTGAGTACATAATATCTAATTGATCATTTAACAAAATTAAATCATCCTTATTATTGTATTTGTATATTTGCAATGCTTCTAACAAATTAAGTTTCAACCCTTTGTTGGCATAGTGTAGGATTTCCATATTATTAATATCTGGGAAGTTATGTCCACTCTCTAATATGTAATATATGTGAGAAAAAGCAGAATCTGTTTTTTGTAGTCTGAAGGACCTATCATGATCGAGGTATCTGGTTTTAAAATTACGTCCGGTCTGTCCTATATATATGCTATTGCACTCTGAGCAATTTGACCTATAGACTCCAGATTTTTCGTATTTATTTATTTTATCCTTGGCCTTGTAAATTAAATTTGATAATATTTGATAATATGTGTATGACAGTATGTGAGGGTAGTGTAATGTGTTTGTTTTTCTTCTCAAACTGTGGGATAAATTGCTTTAAAAGTATACTGGTTCTGTTTCTTGTTTATTAATTTGGCGGTAGCTTCTGTGGGGAAACCATTGTTCTTGGCTATTTCTTGAATTATTGAGAGCTCTGTTCTTATTTGCGTTTCTGATAAAGGCAACGAAAAATAACCAATAACCAATTCAAATTTGATATTTTTCGAAAACCTACATATACTGATATAACTATCTCCTTTGATTCTTGCCATCCATACGCACCCAAACTAGCAGCTTATAATTCAATGCTACATAGAGTTTTTGACCTAAAAAGGGTTGACACTGCAGTCGCGATTTGTGCAAATATAGTGGTACAGAATATAGTAGTGTTTTACTCAATTTCATTATGATAATATTTTACATATAAATCAGTAGCTAAATACCTCGTTGATGTATCTCTGCTCATTTTCCTATCAATGAGAAGAGTTTAGGCAAGTAGACAGGTGAATGCTACTCTTTGAAACACCGGTATATAAAGGTTTACCACGACAGCTCTTACCTTATAATTCCGATATGCTCAAAAAGACAAAATCTAATCAATGCTTCGGCAGCTTCTTTATTTTCTTCGGCCATTTTAACGTCAGTATATTTTTGAAAATATTGCTTTGCATTTCTCAAATAATTCATGAGCACCTGTAATCTGAAGCTAATATAATGCAATAAAATTAAGAAACTCGAATGTGCACAAATATAATACAATCCAGACATGGCGGTAAAATAGACACACACAGAAAAGCCCATTATGTAATGGCTATTTTCATTAAGAGGCAGCCACATGTACAAAGGTAGAGGTCTCTCTAGGGTCGAACTGTATGCGTTTTCGTCCCATAATAGCACATATTTGACCAAATGTGGAACCAGAAATGTAATGACACCGGTAGGGATGATTATTAAGTAATAGATTTGGATAAATTTGCCGTGTTGCACAAACGATTCATATATTTTCAAGATGTTTCTATCTTTGGTAGCTTTCAATTTATTCTCCATGAAAACCATTTCATTTATTAAGTAATCAACGCTGGCTGTCTTACAAACACATATTTTTATAATCAAAACTGTATAGCTGAATGATAAATTTACAGTTTCAATAAGTTTGTTCGTATCATGACATAAAGCTGGAATGTTAACATATAAAAGAAATAAAAAGAAAACATACAATATCTGTGTGGTGTATCCGAAAACCTTGTACAGAGTTTTATTAAACTTAACCATGTTAGGAGGCAAAGTTCCAG
Source organism: Stenurella melanura (assembly GCA_963583905.1). Classification (NCBI taxonomy): domain Eukaryota; kingdom Metazoa; phylum Arthropoda; class Insecta; order Coleoptera; family Cerambycidae; genus Stenurella; species Stenurella melanura. The sequence goes on along the minus strand of OY757309.1, from coordinate 49,872,242 downwards.
TCAAAATCATTGAATACCTAAGATAGTACAGGAAGCTAAGTTCCATTTCCTGAAAAAGCAAATAGAGAAAAATATAGCTACTGATTATTAAGATAGATCTTTTAAAGTAAGAGTAATGATACTAAGTTCTAACTGGAAACTTTTATATTTTATAAACAAGGTAATCACCAAATCTTCAATCCAGTTAAACGAATTATACATTTCTAGGCTATCTGCGATCTTTTTAACCTATTTAAATGTTAACATTATTTTTTAATATTGTTGATAAAATCACAATTTTCCTCAAGACAAGGTTTCTGTAATTTAAAAATTAATATATTGGGTCATTTATAATATTCGCTCTTTATTTACTTATCGTTGGCATCGTTATAGCATACCATTTTTAATTAGTGGTAATATTCTACATGCACTTTTTGACGTAGAATAAGATGCATTTGTCAAAAAAATATATCGCTTTTCAATTGTTCGATATCAAAGCTAACTTTGTTATTTCAAATGGAAACCATAGCCGACTTTGACTTTTGAAAATAGGAAAAAAAATAAGCTTTCCAAAAATATATATGTCAAGATATGTCTAGTCATCCTTGCTGCCAATATAACATATTTCTCTTTAAAAATGATATTTTAGCAGAGTTGGCCATGGAAAACAAGAGTTTCAGTTATTCAAATGAAAACAATAGTTTTTCTATTAAATTAATTTTATTAATTAAACATATTTCATTAAGTAGGTTCAAATTGTCTACCATTTTGGTCGATGCACAATTGACATCACTTCTTTACTGATTTCTCGGCATTTAAGAGTTGTAAAGGTGTTATCCCAGCAATTGTATTTCTCACTTGTTGCTCTAAATCTTGACACGTTTCTGTTATGGTTTTAAATATATGGTCTTTGACGAAACCCCAAATAAAAAAGTCCAAAGGACTTAGGTCCGCAGATTTTGCAGGCCATGGTAAGGGCCCCCTTGTTCCCATCCACCGATCCTCGAACATTTGATTTAGTTTGTTCCTTGTAACCGCCGCGTTATGGGCTGGTACGCCATCTTGTTGATAAAACTTTTGTACCAAATTGGCAAGGGGCAAGTCTTCTAAATATGGTTCAACAATGTTTTCCAAAATATTAACATACCTACCGTTGGGCGTTAAGGTTTTCGTCATAAATAAAAGGTCCCATCATTCGTTGCCCCACTGTTTCAATCCAAATATTAAAACCAAATTGTCCTTGCATATTTCTAGGTTGGAAAACATCTTCATTATGGTCCGACCAACGATGCCGATTATGTCGATTAAATATTCCGTCGCTGGTTACTCTTGCTTCGTCGGTCCAAATGACATTTCGGTGAAAATTTTCATTTTCATTGCATTTTCTGATGAACCAGTTGCAGAAATTAATCCTGCGTTCTTGATCACCAGGGAATATTTGATGAGTGAGCTGGATTTTATAAGGTTTATATTTATATTTCTTGAGAATTCTTTGGCTACGGCTTTTGCTCACACCCTTAGTTACATTTATTTCTCTGGTAGAAATTTCAGGATTTTCTAAAACCGCTCCAATTACTTCTGCCTCCACCTCGTCTCTACCTTCAATAGCATAGTGTTTAGGTCTGGGCTTGACAAATGATGCATAATTCATCATAGCATTTTCCAATCTAGGAAATATTTGATCGCTTGGCTGCTGGCGTTCAGAGTAACGTTCGAAATATAGATTTAATGCATCTTCAGAATTTTGGAATAATGCAGAGAGATTATAACAGATGTCAACTTTAACACTTATTTTATTCACTGGCAAATTAACGTTTAGATATGCAAAGCAACTGCTTTTGTGTGGCCAACTGAGTTAAAATGTTAAGTGTTAAAAAAATTTCATTTTTAAAGAGAAATGTGTTATATTGGCAGCAAGGATGACTAGACATATCTTGACATATATATTTTTGGAAAGCTTATTTTTTTCCTAGTTTCTAAAGTCAAAGCCAACTATGGTTTCTATTTGAAATAACAAAGTTAGCTTTAATATCGAACAATTGAAAAGCGATATATTTTCCTTGACAAATGCATCTTATTCTACGTCAAAAAGTGAATATAGAAAGTTTTTACCGTTTGAAAAAATATTCACAAATAAAAAAGTTATGACAGTTTTTCGGAATCTGCCAAATGTGAATTTTTGCCGATATCTCGGAAACGGTTAGATATCGAAATGCGGTTTTCACCAATCGGCGTTTTACAAAAATCGAGCTCTAGACTCATACGTCAGTTTTTCTCTACCTGGTACAATGTAATTGGAATTGTATTGAAACATATTCTTTATAGGATTTTGCAAACAGCAGAAAAAATAACTATCCAAGAAACAGAATGATAGATTTCATGAAAATGTAATTCATTAGACTGAAATTTTTTTAAGACAAGGTAGATAAATAAATAGGCCCTTGTTCTCATTTTTAACTAAATGTTTATGGTCGTAGAGGGCTATGTAGATACTAGTTTAATCTGCATGGCCATAGAGGACTGTGTGGATGCTAGTCTTAGAATGAGAACAGTCAAATAAGAAATTAGAGAAATTCATTTTAGAATTTTAATTTGCTAGCATAACCAGAATTCAGGTTATCGAAAGAACGCAAAGATTTCATTAATATTTTTACACATAGTTTCTCTTTTAGTTATAGATAGTTATTTTTTCTGCTGTTTGCAAAATCCTATAAAGAATATATTTCAATACAATTATAAGCAAACAAGTAATAATTCATTTTTAAAATGTAATTGGATTATAATCCAATAGATATCTTTTACTAACCACAGGAGTGCAATTATCAATATCATGGGAAAATTCATGATCAATACATCTGCGACTATTTTCCTGAATACTATTTAAAATTTTATGTTATGCATTAAATGATACAAAGTTGCAAATTAGTAGACTTAATTTTCTATAAATTAAAGAAACTTTGTAATTACAATGGTTTGTGAACTACGATGCCGTTCTTTCAGCTTGTGATTAAAACCGAAATAAAAGATCAATAAGTTCTGTGTAAATCTGCTCTATGGATGCAGTTTGTTACTTCTGAAATTACAATTTTTGGAATTCTTGGCATTGTTCAATGTTCATGCGTAAAACTAATCAAAAGATTTTAATTTTGTAAATAATGACAATAAAAATAATAAATCAAATAGAAATATCATACATCGGTGTTCTTAGAAACCACGTAGTCTGGAATCTGTGACGATTAGAATATTAGTCCTTTGAAGATTTACTTTTAATATTTATTCATTTGAATTCAACGCTTTTTTTCCTGCAGAATTTATCAAGATTTTATTAGTGAAGGAAGCTAGAAATAAGTTATTAATCGACATTCCGAAAAATCAAAGTAAACATTTTTGCGACAACACACAAAAATTATGGAAAAAGAGGTGGAAAACGATTCTGTGCAAATATTTTAAAGACTATTAATTTTATTGAAAAATATCAAGCGAACAAAGGGTCTAGCCAGATAGTCATAGTGAAATGGCCGCCAGTTGAAACCTCTGTAACAATTTGTGTCGCTGCATTGGCAAGTCATAAGATGATATTAATTATTTATGCAACTAGTTATAAAATGACTAGTTTTACTTGACGAATGTAATATTTGCCAAAACGAACAACCGAAGCGGACGAGTCTTGGAAATTACATGTGTCAAATAAAATTACTCTTTTCATAACGTGTTAAGTGCAAAATTTTATCTAACCCCACGCTAAAATAGAAAAGAAACAGCAGTTCATATTGAATACTATTTTGCGGTTGCAAACATAGCTACGCATGCAGTCGTACAAATCAATTTTGTGTTTATCGCTTTACCTTAGCCTTACTATGGGTTGACATTTGTATAAAGAAACTTTATTTGTTAATCTGATGAATTTTTTTAACCAAATTAAGTCGAAAATTGTTGGTGCAAATATGGATATTCCATCTGATATAGAAGAATCAGCTAATTTAGCAGTAAATTCTGATCAAAAAGCAGCTATGAAGAAGTATATAAGAAATTTGAAACTTTGTGTGAACAAAAACCAGTAAAAAATGTTTGTGAAATATTCTCTTAGCGTACTTCGAAACGATGAAAAACTATAAAGCATCTACAATATGGACCACCTACTCAATGTCAAAGGCAGAATTAACTGCCAAAAGAAACATTGACCATATTAATAGCATGTTTTTAGAGAAAATCATTGTCACGCTTAAAAATCTATCATTTTGACAAAAGAAAACTTATTTCTCTAAAATTAGTTTCTTTAAGTGATGGGTTGAATAATAAGTTACGTAAAAACTCATTCATCACTAGTTATGTATTAAACTAACAGTTATGAAAACAGTGACGTTTCGTAACGTCAAAATTGCATTTAAAATTTAACATTTCATAACGGGATTAGATAGACATATTTTTCAGCCCTTGACCTTCAATAGTCATCGAGATCATTAAAAAAACATGGTGGTTATTATACAAATTTTTCTAGAAAGCTATTAAGCTAGGAAAATCAAACAAAGACTCACTGTTAGGGATTACTTTACGGTGTATTTTATATTTTTCTGAAAGTAAAAATATTTAAAAAAAAGAATACTACTTTTATTTAACAATTTGCAACTATTGGCAGCGACTGAAACCTTCCCACTAAATGTTTGCGTACATTCTTTGTTTTGGTTAACTGGGTTTGTTACCTGTCCAGTGTACGACGATAAAAATATGGTATTACGTTCGAATCCTATCAAGAAGCATGGATTGTTATGAAACTTTGGAATTAAGCGTTAATTACCCTCCACTTCATTCCCTATCCTATGCCGATATGCTCAAATTATTCTTAGGGGTGAAAACTACCCCTTATTGCATAAACTTAATAAAATAATGAATTGAAGCAATTAATAAGTTAAAAAACGTTAACGGGATTTGAATCAATATTGTTTGATGTTTTAAGACACTAATTTTTATTTGTCAACCCTTATTATACTCTTCGCAAATACAAAACTTAGAATATATTGCATTCGATCGGTACATTTCTAAAGCCGGTAATATTGCTCGTAGAGTAAAAATTTTCATATCACTATGTTGGTGATCGAATTCTGAACAACTTTCAAAATGTTCGTCCGTCTGTCTGTCTAACTTTTTGTCTGTTCGTCCGTCTGTCTGTTCGTCCGTCACGTGTCTCGTAAGCACGATAACTAAAGAACGAAAAGTCCGATGTATTGAAATTTGGGCAGTAAGTTATTAATTATTTAAAAAAATGTATATTTTCTTATTAAATAAAAAATGTCTAAAACTAATATTATTTACAAAAAAAGTTGCGACGAATATCCTATAGAATGTGCAACAATTATATAAACAGTACAGTAAATCGGCGAAGAATATAATGGTTAGCTTGTTTGATTTATTTACCAGTTATAAACTACCCCCTATTATGATAAAATTGGAATAAAACAATTTATTGTCATACTTCATATATTTTCATCCCAACTTTTCAACCCTTCAAGATGTTCCCTTATTATGAAAAAATTATATATATAAATATTTATATAATTTACTCCGAAATTAAAAAAAGTGCATTTGATAAACTACTCCCTATTATGATAAAACTGGAAAAAAACAGTTTGTTGACTTTGTCATACTTCATATATTTTTCATCCGAACTTTTAAACATCATCCCTTATTATGAAAAAATTGAAAAAATCATTTACTCCGAAATTAACAAAAGAAGTGCATTTGGTTTCTTGACAATAACTCGCTTAATTTTTACGCTGGAAAGCTAGTCAAAAAATTATTTTGTAGGAAATGAGCACAGGAAGGTTTCAAATTTCTTAAGTCCTTTATTTTTAAAAAAGCAACGTTTAGACGGCTGCAAAACTGTACCAGTACACGCTAATGCGTACTTTGAAAGGCCACATATCTCTGTAATGTATAAGCTACGACAATAAAAAAAACAAAGTATCTTCTAACTGTTTGTTCTTTAGCAATTTCTTCGCACCTTCGATAGTTCTTTAGATATTTAAAAAAGAGATTTTTTAAAAAATTTCAAAAATGCTTTTTCCACTATAATAATTCTTTTCAAAATTAAGCATTCTAAACAGGTCAAACTTCTGGATCACATTACTAGTGCTTAAATAAGGTTATTTGCAAATGGATTACGTTCAATTTCAATTAGGGTAGTAATGCCAAGGGTAGAATTTTTTTTCCTCGAAAAAAATAGAAATCGACCATATTTTTATCAACTCCCTTAGTTTTTATGCTAGAGAGTTCTGCAATATCTTATTTTAACGGTCCCCCTAAGTACTTTAAAAAAGATTCTATGCCTTTTCCCCGTAAAATTTACCGTTTTCCTGTTATTCAATGTTGAACTCTTAAAATGTTTCGTTCGATATATAAGGCCCACCTTCAATAAGCCACAACTTGGTTTGTATTGGGCCTACAGCAGTAAAAGAAAACCAGTCTCTTTGTTCTTTTATATCCTTCACTTCACTTCCTTCACTGAAATATAAAGTTTTTGAATTATTTGTGAAGAACAATATGAAAACATGATTATTTTTAAGAAAAATTGAAATTTTCAATCACGAATAAGTAACTCAAAAAGTATTGATTTTTCGAAAAAACTCTATAAAACATTTCTTCTTTAGAATCTGTTCCGCTATCGATTTCTGGGGTTATTTTCACCCCCGAGTCGGGGTGGTATCCAGCCTCAAGGTAAATGCGCACATTCGCATAAAGTAGGGTTTGCTTTTTAAGGTATTCCCTACTTAGGGTTCAAATTTCAAGCACACTGATACTTTTTGAAGGAAATCATAGCCAAAAGCCGCCATTCACTGGACTACTGACCAGTGCTATGCAAGCCTCCATTCTGCGGGTGTTCGAATCTATATTTAACGACCCGCCGTTGTGGAACTCAAAACCTGCGTACCCCGCCAGAATTAGGTTTTCAACAATAATTTAATAATTACGAGGGAATTTGCAATTTTAATTTTTACATGGTTTTCAGAATTTATTAGATTACATTACTTGCTAATGATATCATTTTGTTATTAGAGACCAATGTGCACCATAACTTCTTAAAATTAAATACGAGTTATAGTATGACATAGAATAGATTAGAATACAATTTATTTTACCAATTTTTCATACAAATGTTATGTACATTTGGCATGTCAATAACAATGTTTAATTAAGCTAATTCATACAAATTAAAAACATCATTAATGTATGTTTCGTTATAGTAATAAAAAGTTAAAATAAGGCACATCAAAACACATAAATACACAAAAATGTACATTAATAAAAGAATGCATAATATGTATATGTATAATACGCATAAACAAATAAATCTCATTAATATAAAAACTCGTTTAAGGTGGCCATTGCCTAGAAAGATTCGATAGGGAAATATTTATTATTTTGGCCATAACTTTTTTTCTTAGTATGCATATTTAAAAAAAATTATAAGAGTACCTAAGTGGAACCATAACAAGACTATTACTATGAATTTTCACTCAATAATTTCAGTGGTTTGCAAAATAGCTAGATTTAAATTTAAAAATTATATTAATCTTCCTTGTTCGCAGTTTTAAATTTAGCTACTTTGCAAGCCACTGAAATTATTGAGTGAAAATTCATAGTAATAGTCTTGTTATGGTTCCACTTAGGTACTCTTATAGTTTTTTTGAATATGCGTACTAAGAAAAAAAGTTATGGAAAAAATAATAAATATTGTTATGGTTCTACTTAGGTACTCTTATAGTTTTTTTAAATATACATACTAAGAAAAGAAAGTTATGGGCAAAAATAATAAATATTTCCCTATCGGATGTCTCTTTCTAGGGAATGGTCACCTTAATGAAAAAATATAGCTAAATAGATGGAGAAAGAGAAAGAAAAAAGAAAAATTTTAACTATATAGGAATTCATCAACACTATAAAATGCATTTGTTATTAAAAGTTTTTTATTTCTGTTTTAAATGAAGATAAGATTAATTGCCTCATAGTTTTAGGAACGCTGTTAAATAAAATAATACAATCATAGTGTAGTGAATAACATACTACGACAATTCTTATGTAATTTTTTTAGTTAAGAGTGGCGTCGTACATACTATCACAGAGTTAAGATGCATATTGTGCCATTTTGACGCATTTCTCTCATTGAAACTATAAAAACTTTGAGCTTTAACCTTACACCTTATTAAAAGAACATACATCAATATGGCACCATATTGAAAACATATTTTATTTCATTTAAAAAAAATTTTTACACATATCTTCCAAAAATTCATGAGCAAATAAATTGAAACAGTATAGATATGCAGATCATTTCAAAACTAGACTAACTTTTAATACGTTGTATTACTTGTTAATATATTTGAAATTGTCAACCTCAAAGCTCTCACATTGACATCAACTATGGAGTACCGTAGCTTGCATAGATGAAATGTCATAATATTCCAGACGTTTCGCTGCGTGCCGTTATAGGACTTGAATAATCTTTTTCGAAAAGTGTAAAATATCCTTGAAATAAGAATAACATATACTTTCGAAAATTATAATAAACACGCATGTAGTAGAAAATAAGAAAGTCTATGTATCAAAAGGGCACTAAGCATCACCCGATCTGAACCAGAGCCCTTTCAGCTTATGTACGATACTAATATCACTCTTGTACCCAAATTTCATCAAATCTGTTCGCTAGTAACGTGTCCTCGTACACACAGACATTTTTTAGGAACCACTTTCTTTTGTTCCTGGGACCTAAAACCGTAAATATCTGGTCTTATCTGAAATATTTTTTAGCAATCGCAGTAACTTCTCATTTGTTTTTATTAGTGGAACATTAAAAATAAGTGCAACACTTAAATAAAAAATAGCTACCGCCACTATACACTGTGTCCCACTTTTCATGGAGCCACCCTCATATCTCGCTCACCTGATATCCGACTGTTTTGAAATTTTGGTGGTGAATATATACCTATGAAGTGAGTCTTTAGACGTAACCACATTCGACTGTAGTCAGTGGCGTTCGATTCTATCATGAAAAAACAGGGTCGATTTTTGAAAAAAAAAGTATTAGCGATTTTATTAGAGAAGAACTAGTAAAATATTCCTAATCAGCACCTTTAGAAACCCCGTTGTGTTCAAAGGCGTTTAAGATATGGGCCCTTAAAAATCAATTTTCTTCAACTTAAAATAATTTGCATCTGTGATACGATACGGATTGTCACATGAAAAAAATATATTCTTTATTTTTTGTTCAGAATAATGTATTGTACCAGTATGAACTTGTTCTACAAAGAAATTACTATTTTTTTAATAAGGCAAAAATTTTAATTTGTACATACCTACCATGTTTTTAACAAATAATCTTTAATAAAGACCTAAGGAAGTCATGAAAACAAAAGTTATTGCAAGTGTCAATATATTGTTGATTGATTTTTTTTATGAAAATGGCTCAACGTTTAATAATGCAAAAAAAAGTGGAATTGGTTCGTTTAGTCGGAGATAATGCCAGATCGTTTAGAGAAGCTGCTGATGAATTTAATTTACGGCATCCTGGCCGTCAGCCTCCCATTCGCCATAAATTGGTAGAAACCATTAATACAAATTTTAACAATGGAGGAAATGTATGTAAGTTAAGACCAAAGAATTATAATTTACAAAATGGGCAAATTCAAAACGAGGAAAGCATTTTACAACATTTTAGAGAACATCCAAGATCTAGCATAAGGCAAGTAGCAGTAAATCTAAATATTTAGTAAAAACATCGTTTGGCGTTGCCTGAAAAAACATATAAAATGAGTATTCAAACCAAAATTTTTACACGCCCTAGAAGATGGAGATACATACAGAAGATTAGATTTCTGTTTTTGGGCCCAAGGTGAATTTTTAACAATGTTAATTTTCTGGGCTGACGAAAATCCCCACTGGTTTATCAGTACTAAAAGCCAATATGTGTCAAAAGTTAACGTTTGGTGTGGTCTATGGGAGGATCAGATTATTGGGCCTTTTTTCATTCCAAGATTGAATGGAGAAACTTATTTAAAATTGTTGCAAAGAGAAATTGAACCCTTTCTCAATAATCGGCCTCAAGATGTCAGAAGATACTTGTATTATCAACTTGATGGTGCCCCGGCTCATAATGTTGCAAGTGGTTGGCTAGAAGATAATTTTCCAGGTAGATGGATAGGTTTAAGAAGTCAAGTTCAGAAGTTTCCCCCGAGGTCTCCAGACCTGACACCACTTGATTTTTATTTGTGGGGTCGTCTAAAAAATATAGTGTATAATAACAGACCACGTAGTCAAGATGAGTTAATGATCAGAATTAGACAGGCATGTGTTGAAATCACTTCAGCCGAGATTAGAATAGTTGTACGGCATGTAAGAAAACGGATTGAGCAATGTATTCGGAATGATGGTGGTTACATAGAAACGCAAAGAATTGTATATTTAAATTATTTGTGTAGATTATTTGTTAGAAACATGGTAGGTAGGTATGGTATGTACAAATTAGAATTTTTGACTTATTTAAAAAATAGCATTTTTTTATAGAATCATTTCATGCTAGTACAATACATTATACTGAACAAAAAATAAAGAATATATTTTTTTCATATGACAATCCGTTTCACAGATACAAATTATTTTAAGTTGAAAAAAATTGATTTTTAAGGGCTCATATCTCAAACGCCTTTGAACTCACAACGATGTAATCTTGTACAACGGGGTTTCTAAAGGTGTTGATTAGGAATATTTTACTAGTTCTTCTCTAAAAAAAATCGCCAATACTTTTTATTCAAAAATCGACCCCCTCCTCCCATGATAGAATGGAACGCCACTGACAAAATTTCAAAACATTCGGACATCAGGTGAGCGAGATATGAGGGTGGCTCCATGAAAAGTGGGACACACTGTATACTAGCATTTTATTAACATTACTACATCAAGAGACAAGATAGTGTCTCTCGCCAAGTTCACTCTCTAAACATAAATAATAAATATATCCTCCGCGCTCAATAATAACCTAGCAACCATGTCTCTTTATAGGAACAATATCTACCCCCACCAACGTTTAATTTTTGCATTGAAATTTCACAATGAACATATGGATTTAACTAAGAATATGAATTATATTAATTACGTAGTAACGAAGACACGTCCATAGTAAAGCGTAGCCACGCCCTTTGCGAAGTAAATTCTAGGATTTTATTTCTTGATCTCAAATATAAATATGCGATTTGTCCCATTAATTGCACACCGCATTTACATGAAGTAGACTAAAATATGACAAAGTGCATGGTGCCATCTCTCGTAAAGTAGCTCTGTGACTGACGAATTCGTCGTCGTGCACCAAACATTATAGAATTAGATTTCTGTATTAGTATATCCATCCATATTCGGAAGGAGGGTGTTTTTTTAATATACAAATAAATTAATTTTATGATGACTTGAATTGACTAAGATGATTCATGGAATTTTATTAATAAAGAATTTATTTAAATAGAAATAAGATGCTATTACAATATGTTTTATTTTCGTGAATAACAGAAAATAACAGTAGTTGCCTTATTTCAGTTAAGCAAGAAATATAAAAAGTAATGAAATTCCCAGTAAAACAAATCCTCTGTAAAGAAATAGCGACAAGCACACTCCGTACAAAAATATATTTCCTCTCTACAAAAACATAACATGAGAAAATATCTCTCCAAAATGATTTGAAATCAATTAAAATCGCCAAGTCCGGTGCTTATTTATAAAAAAATATTCAAAACCAAAATTTGAGACTCCGGAATGCCCAAGAATTACTGGAATGAATAAATAATGCATGGAAAAATATTACCGATGATTATATTGCATGATTTTATTGAATTCTATACCAAACAAACTGAATGAAGTTATAAATAGAAATGGTGCAATAACCAACTATTAATAATTAGTTTTTTTAAATGTTTTCAATAATACTTCTTAGTCCAATAAAGAAACCGTAACAAAAAATGTTATCTAAGATTTTCCTTCAGTAACTGTTAGTGGAAGGATTATACATCACAAAACCACAAAAATCAGTTCTTGGGGTGCTGCGCAACCTCCCCAAAAAACCACCCCTTCGGTGAAAATAGCCCTATTTTACTGATAACTCCGATAAGTTGTTAACTGTTGAAGATGTAAAAAAATTGCTCATCATAAAAAAGAAAGCCGGACTAATTTCCTAAAGAAAAATCCTCTTGTAATTTTCTCGCATATGCCATGATTTTTGAGAAAATCAATATTGAAGAAAATAGCAAAATTTGTATTTTTAATGAGTACGAATTTTCGTCTATTTGACATTTTTTGCGCACGGCTTATAGAAAAAGTTGAATTGCTCGAAAGCCAAACAAGCTAGGAAGAAAAATCACAATGGGTTTTAAAGGGGATATAAAATACTGTTTTGTGTTTCCATTTTTGATGGCTATTGATATCTATTAGTATATAAAAATAACAATATAACATAAGTTACCTCTTGATATTTTGCGCTTTTCACTGTTCACATGCCCATAAAAAATAACTGACTTTAATATAATATATAAAATCATTATCTTTTAGTTCAACACAGAAAAAGTTAGGAATAAAAATATTCACATTTACAAATTTACCAGCATGTTGAAGTTAGCCAAATTTTGGCCAATTTTTTATTGTTTCCTAAAACTAAAAAAAAGACTCAAACATCTTAAAAATTTAGCTCTCAGATAACATTTTTTCCGAGCCTTTGGTGTATTTTTTACTTTACCGACTGGACTATCTTATGAATTAATTCATTTATTTATAAATTTTAAATACCAAATTATTGTTAATGTTATAACGCAGTGCAATTTGTCTCATTGACCATCCATCTTCTGCTATAGCGATAACTACAGCTTTTTCATATCCGCTTTTAAAATAAAATAGTGATAACATCTGTTTTATTTCGGCGACTCATCATTGCATATTCAAATAAAGATAGATTCACACTAGAAAAAAAAGTTGTCCTATTATTTATTGTTCACGACAGTACAAGAAACTTTTTAGAAGATATCGGTAAATATTCCTTTTAAATGAAATAAAACATATTTTCAATATGGTGCCGTACTCATGCATGCCCTTTTAATCAGTTTTAAGATAAAAGCTCAAAGTATTTATGATATCAATGAGAAAAATGCATCAAAATGGCGCCACATATTTCTTAACTTTTTGTATTGGTCTTCAAAGAGCGTAACAGTATGTTCGATATCACTCTATTGTCTTTATTTAAAAAAATAACACAAGAACCGTTAAATTTAAAGATCAAACTGTACGCGAATTTAATTCTAAGAAATTGTAATTTCAGTTTGGTCTGTAAATAAAAAGTGACATCATTAGCAAGTAACGAAATCTCTTAACTTCTTAAAATCATGTAAAAATTAAAAATACAAATGTCTTTGTAGTTTTTTAATTATTATTGAAAACCTAATTCTGGAGGGGTACGCAAGTTCCGAATCCCTCAACGGGGGTCGTTAAATATCAAGGATTGTTCGCAAATATTTAGTGGGGAGTTTCCAGCTGCTTTCAGTAGCTGCCCCCTTTTTTAACCTTTAACAACTCGCGCCGGTGTACAAAATACACCACTTGCACTAAAAATGCTCTCAATCTTGTTAATTACTGACTCCGCCCCTGTGAACTCATCTAACCTATTATTGAAGTGTCTACTAGAACCACACTCAGTCACACTGTGATAACGGGTGATTCACTTAGAGGTGTTTTTTTCAAAAATAACAACAAATAAAAAGAAACAATTTTATCTGGTAATCTTTCTTATCATATAAAAGAACAATTCTTTACATTTATTTTTTAAAGATTACTTTTGTCAAATGTTGGCCGTGACTGCTGCTAACATGGTCCATTCTGAAGTTCCAATTTTCGATGACGCGTTCGAGCATTTCGAGTGGTATTTGGCCAATGACACTAGTAATGTTGGCTTCCAATTCCTCAATCGTAACTGACTTATCCATGTAGACTTTGGACTTTACGTATCCCCAAAGGAAAAAGTCTACAGGTGTGATATCACATAATCTACATGGCCAATTCACTGGTCCGAAGCGTGAAATTAACTGTTCACCGAATTGTTCTCGCAATATAGCCATGGTTTCACGGGCTGTGTGACATCCAACGCTATCTGATTGGTACCAAATATCGTCTAAATTACGAGCTTCAATTTCGGGCAGCAAATAGTTCGTTATCATTGCGCGATAACGGGCGCCATTAACAGTTACGTTCCGGCCGGCCTCATTTTTGAAGAAATATGGACCAATGATTCCACCAGCCCATAAACCACACAAAACCGTTGTTTTGTCTGGATGTAATGGCATCTCTTGAACCTCAATAATGAAAATTGGGTTTCAAATTTCTCGATGGTACAGCGAATTGTGCGTTCGGTAGGCCGATTATGTGGACCATAAGTTGCTCTAAGCGCACGAAACACATTCCTTGTAGAACGATGATTTTCATAATACAACTCAACAATTTGTAGACGCTGTGCCGGGCTAAGTCTTTCCATGATGAAATGTCAAACAATACTGAACAAAAATAAGGTGACAGTTTTACACGACTCACGCTTGATCTGTCATAAAATTCCCATTGAAAATAGTACCTCTAAATGAATCACCCGTTAGCTCCAGTGATGACCTAATTTTGGTGTGAATTTTTTTTAGGTATACACCATGCGAGTAGTTATGTAAGTATAATTTAAAATTTCTAAGTTTGGTTGCTTGGCGAAAAATATATATTTTGCCATTTGTCTTGTTCATATAAGCAACAACGAATTTCTTGGAATAAAAAAATTATTTTGTAGCCCTAGGTTATCAGTTAGAGATGCAAAAAATTTCACTGATAAAGAACATGAGGGTGTAGCTCAGGTTTTATTGGATGGGGATTCTTAAGAAGTTGGAGAAGAATCAGGGATATCAGAAGATGAATCTATATAGCATAGTGATCACACTACAGAATTGGAAGAGCTAGATGACTTAGATGAAGAACAGGACAATTCAGATCAAGAACTGATTCACTTAGGTGTCCATGAGGAAGATGGGAATTGTGAGACTAGTGAAGATGACAGTGAAGCATATTTTGTGGCTAGATATAAGAAAGAAAAAATGCGATTAGTATCATTGCCTGTCCGGAGTGCGATAACCTTGACAATAATAAAGGTGCTAACGAGTAGTCATTTACACAAAGTCTTGTGGGTTTTTGTTTTGTTTGGTATTTCCAAGTATTTAGTTTAACCATGTTTTAATTCACACATTTTTGTTTTAAATAGGTATATAATAGTGCTTTCCAATTCAATTTATGTAACAATTCCAGCATTTCAAAAATATATCTGTATTTTTTTAATCAGTTTTTGGGCACTTTTTGATTGTGGTGTTCAAAATACACCGCGCGAGTATTTCAATTATATTTTAGGGCGCGAGTAGTTAAAGGTTAAATAAGAATTTGTAATAGGAGAAGTACATGTTACTGAAAATATTCTTGATTATATTAGGGAGTGCCACTCTTACCGATCATTCGTTTTACTGTTTTTTTACTTCTAGAAATAACTGAAAAAAGTGTATAATATTCTGTCCAGTAATCTCTAATAGCGCGTTTGACTTTCATTTTCCTACCCATAATAACTTGCTAGAAAATTAGTTTGAAAACTTCCACCGGCGGCGTATATTCTTTCAATTATATCAAAGTCTATTGAAGGTTGAGGGCTGAAAAGTATATTTGCCGTCTTCTTATGACTAACCAATGTAACGACATAAATGATTTCAGAAATTTCAAGTGATGGCTATTTTATTCACTATTCTTATCTGACTAGATGTGCAGATTTTTAAAATGTCTTGTTTTCAAGAATTCAGCTCCCTTCAATGATTCAATCGTCTAGCGCATTTTTCGCGATTAATCTGAAAACTGAGGGTGCTACAAAGAAATATTACACATAATTTTTGCAAAGTGTTTTTTACTGTGAAAAATAATGGAAACGAACTTTTGCAATATTTTAAAATCGGAAACAGAAAAATGTCATTTTCGAATACTAAAAACACTTTGAAATTGAAAAATAAAATACCAAAAATTGTCACCATTTCCATTTTTTAAAAATTTTTATTATTCGCTTAAGAAGGTCATTTATATATATTATATTGTGTAAAGTTTAATCTTGTCTCATTATATTGGGTTTCAATATAGTATTTAAATCGAGTTTAATAATATTAAAAATATTTTTTATGGTTAGTAAAATACTTCACCAGCTATAACCAGCTTTAGAAAATTATTGTCACACGAAACATTAAACATAAATATTGAAATATTTTTGGTCAACTTTAGTTTATAACCATATTTCAATTAGAATCATAATGTTAAAATCAAGTATAGATGACAGGTTGCGGAAAACCTCAAATAATGTATCAACACCTCTAAACTTCTGATAATAATATTATAAATGGTGATTTTATCTGAGCAAACTAGCTTTGCAAAATTAACAATCGATCTCACTATATTTTTACCGTAATTTATTAACTAATTTATTCAAATATAAATAGCGATAAGCTAGCGATTAGCACGTTTGTGCCAAGATCGGTTCACTTTGGTATTTTAAAACTGTAACAAAAATACCTACTTAAAATTTTAATTCCGATTCTGATAAAGGTTTTGATTTAGTATTAAACTCTCTAATATATGAGTTTATGTGCATTATTTAATAATAAAAAAGTTTTACCTTAGGAAAGATCAAGGAGCTGTCCCTGCAGTTCACTAAATGGCGAAACTGATATGATACACATTGAATAACCATCTAATAAAATTATTACCTATAATGCGAATGCGCGTTCTTAATGAATTCACTAGCCCTTAGAGGAATTATATTCTTAAATATTTTAATAGATTAATGATGTCAAGAAATATTCGTATCAATTGTTCTATTTGAACTTAATGTATTTATTTTAATTCATTTCTTTTGCGTATTTAAGACAGCACAAAGATACAGTTTTTAGCAAGAGCCGCAGCAAATTCGTAGAAAATACTTGCAGATGTACATTAGTACCTTGAGGCAGACGTACCAAATAAGTTCATGGTGATTTTAAGCTCTGAAATGATGAGTCTATAAGAATATGTTCATTGCTTAAAGACTTCTGTATTATCATATCTTCAAAAACATATGATATTGAAAATAGTAGTTATCCGAGGTGTACACTGAGAGAAAAAACATTGTAAAATTAAAAAAACGATAATGATTGACAATGAATCAAATATATTTTTTCCTCATTAGTGTTTGTAGTTGATAATTTTAAAACGACAACTTAATGTTTATGTGAGCTTATTAGAAAATCATAAGTAATTATCATGACAAGCATAATAAAATGTATATTGCAGCATCTCCTTTCTAAAGGATAATTATTTTATTTCATAGACACATAACAATAAACCTACAGTGTTTGTAAATTTAAAATAATAGTACTGCCCCAACACTTTTTAGGAAAAGTCCATTGATTCTTTCCTGTTTCATTTTGTTTTCAACATACAATTCTTTTGTCTAAATGTTATTGATGAAGGAAAAAAATACAATTCTTTAATTTGAAAAGCACAAACAGTGATTTATAATATTAGCAATTATAAAGTACTTACACATTGTTGAATGAATCCTGATGATTCATTTATGTTTCACTTAAAACAAAACTTACGTTGATTTTGGATGAATAGGAGGACAACTAGTTAAGTTCAAAAATAAGTTTACATCAAATTTATAGTGAATGTCACTTCATTTCATGGATTCATTTTTTTACTGGTTAGGAACAATAAAACAATCAATGTTCATGTATATAAAGCATTTATTTATGTAGGTATACATATATTACATCTATTATTATAATGAAAAATACAAAACTCAAACATAAAATATTCCCTTTCGGTTTCTCAAATCATAACCTCATAATACATTTTCGTTTCTAAAAATACTTATAAAAAATTGTTTTTTAAATACACTTTTATTCGACTATATAAAGGTACAATGGTGGTGAAGTGAAACACTCAATAGCCTTCAAGTTTAAATAGTTAAAATATTTTTCTACCTCAAATTATTGAAAGTGATAATCAAAACATTTTACTTCGATTTCACTTGCTAAAATGCGCAATGAATGTTTGCTCACTCGACGATATATACAATTTTATAGCTTTATTTCAACTGATGCTGTCAAATAGAAATTCGTCTTGTATTTTTTACCATGGTACGTTGTAGATTGGTCAACACTCGCTAACTGTAATTGTGCTTTTTGAATGGGTGCTAAACCAGTTTGAGAAAAATGTAGGTGCTGCATATTTAGTCGTTACTTTGCAAATAAAATTCAGCACCTAAGCCTTGTTTAAAGTTGATAAGAGATTCAACATATTTCAGCACAGCTTCAAAAGATAATGTGTAAAAAATATTAATTCTAGAAAATGCATTACTAGAATGAACTTTGGTGTTTTGCTCAAATCTAAAACTTTATAGATATTTTGGTGGTCCACATTTGCGTATATGAGTTGGATAATGCACAAGAAAATGATGTTTTGGCTTTAGGTCACCATAAACTTTTACGCATAAACGATTATGATCTTTAATAAGATTTGTAACAATGTCTATGTCCTCTGCGCTACATGCAGGTAACAAAATTCTTAGGCAAAATGTTGTTACTTGTATAGGTAAACACAGCAATTTCCATGGAACATTTTTTTTGTACCAAATCACCTAACTTAGTGAAGGAAAGTGAATAAATGTATTAACATCTGTAACAGATGTAGAGATATAACAAACTTCAGTTCACCATATTGAAAAAGATTCTTACGACTATTTAGGGTATCTACAGAAATTATATTTTCTTGTATTAATAAGACCAAAATATTGCAAACATCATAATGGCAGTGATCAATGACATGGAAAGAGGGTATTCTGTTAAAAGTACAATTTTTCGGCAATACTGTTTCTTGTCATTTATTTTCTTTAAGTTCAGATTATAATTTATTTCTATCTGTGTACAATCTATTTTTACGAGTGATTTTGTACGTTTGCACACTCTGCAAAAGCTCTTGGAATTAAAAAACTTTGTGAAATCCATTATGCTATTGAAGTCTAAATTATCACCTTTTTTTTTTAAAGGCATTAGGTCATTGACCATGCAGCCAGTTTACCTAAGGTTTAAAATTAAGAATGTCCTAACCTAACTTTTTTACTCTACCCCTCTATTGACCAAAATAGCACACCTTAATACTTTTGATCTGGCTAACAGTTTTTGGATTAAAAAAAACTCTGCTCCCCTCTGCACAGCATTCAGAGAACACAGTAATTTCTTTCAGATAACCGACATCACATACATTTCTGATATTGATTATTTTAGTCTATTTACTGACATTACCATTATTATACCAAATTATTGCGAGAGTCCTCTCATCTGTTCCAATACTTTACTAAGTGTACTAAATCAATTTCAGAATTCAGAACTGGTTTATACAGATGCCTCTAAAAATAGTACTGATACCGGCGAAGCTTTCATCGTCCCATCCCAAAATATCGAGTTTAAGTTTAAGCTAAACTCACTTTTTTCTATTTTTACTGCAGAAGCCATGTCAATCTACCATGCTTTAAAGTATGTCGAAACGACCAGTTCTAGTGTGTCAATAATTTTATCTGATTCCCTCTCTGTCCTCCAAAGAATTAAAGGCATTCTTCACCCTTCTCACAAAACAAACCCGTACCTATTTAAAATAAAACAGTTGGTTTACCAAATAAAATCGTCAGGAAGGGATGTTATTTTCGTTTGTGTGAAGGCCCACATTGGGCTACAGTATTGTAACAAAAGTCAAATTAAGGGAGCCAAGTCCGGCCCTGTGCAACAGAATAACCGTATTCCGAGCTTGGTAACATTTGAAGGGTCGAGACTTTAGTAAACTATCGTAAAATACCAGCCATAAATACATCTGTTTATGTTATTTTTGAGTCCAGGAAACGTGCTTTGTTAACTTTACTCTTTATTAGGTAGTCGACGTTAGAAACTTGTAGACAATAAATAACCATCCAAATTATTTTATGTCCAATTTGCCTTTCTTACTTGCCGTTATGGACACTTGTCAAATACGAACCCACCGGGGGTTATAGTTAAATATTCTAGACTAAGGCAGTTGAAATATGATTCCAGGAACATATGTAATAGACCATAAGATAGATAGGCCAAAGAAGGCAGATTTTTTCCCCTATGCAAAGGCAAAGAAAGGAACAAAAGGGGTTTTTTTCCATCTGCTGAACTGGTATTAAAATGTTAAAGATAGACCATATGATAAATACCATGGTCCGTTGGGTAATTTCAAATGCGTACGGTTTAAACTACAGAAGGTTTTAATTGGTCGAGCTTTTAAAGTTTACTGCCCACTTTTGAAACGTCTTTTTTCTATTGAGATAACATCGTCACTCTTGGTTTAACTTCGGTTCGGTCATCATCTAGGGTATTAGTACTATAGTAAATTCTCATTTTGCGAACCTTTTTCAATTGTAAAGTTTAAGTACATTTGTTTAGTATTTTGCCGGTTTTATTAAGTAGAAAATTAATGTGTTGTAATCGAACTAAGGTTTAGCTAAAGATTTGAAATTGCCGCGGACCAATTTATTTCTTGATATAGAGTAATTATCGTTTGTTAATTTATTTAATCGTGTTTAAGTGTTTGTGATTGTCATTCTCATTTGTTTTCATTTTTTTCTGTAAATATAGTGGTTTAAGTGTTTTGAGAAATCACGCGTTTTATTTTCTTGTTATCAAATTGAGTTCATTTTATATTCAATAAAGTTTGTTGTGAAGTAACCTAGTTGATGGACACCAAAAAGGATAAAACCACCTAGAAAGCAAAGGGTAAGCACAGTTTTGTTTTCGATGGATATACTATAATATCGACGGAGTTTGCAAAGTGATTGGGCCACTCCGTACTCTGCCAATGGTAATGTCTAATTAAATCATGTAATTAGGGGAATAAAACCCCAGTTATTACAGTATAATGAACGAGTGGACCTGCTAGCTAAGGAAGCCACTAACTCAGGACAGCCCCTGAACGAAGCGTTATGTTTAGGAGACCGATATGTAATGTTGAAAATTAATATTAAACACAAATGGTCCTATTCGTGGAAACAATTTTGTTCTACCAACCCCACTAGGTACACTTTTATTCACAATGACGTCCCCAGCCAATTTTGGCATAAAGATTTCGTCTGTTCGAGGAAATACATAACACTGATACGTCTTAAACTGGGCCATGCATGCTATCCTGCCCATTCGTTTAAAATTGGAGTGTTTAGCTCAAATAAATGTGAAAAGTGTGACGCTCTAGGCGACCTTGATCATATCTTTTTCGGCTGTTCAAAATATAGGGCAGCCTCTGACAGGCTAATACAAAGTATTACTGAAGAGTGCAATACTCTCGCGCCTTTCAATTTGCTAAGCTTGCTTATAATTGGAACAACAAATATAAAATTATTATGATTTTTATTAAAGAAACTAATATTAAGCTATAGGTTAATCTCGTAATCCCTGTGTTTTTCCGCATGTTTTTTTTACCTCACTTACCGTGGTCTACCTTGTATTGTCTAAGCTATAAAAATGTCCTGATCGACCCCAGGATGAGAAGCGTGTGTCCCCGTTTTCCCTCGACGTTTTCTTTTAATTGCCCCCCCCCCTGTCGATGTATCTGGGTTTAGGTTTTTGTTTTTACACCTAAAATTGTTAAAACTGTTTTTTATTACACTTGCTACGTTTTAACGTTTCTTCAGATTACACCAGAGCACTGCTGCACACAACGTAGGAAATATCGGTCATGTCACAAAACTATAAAAACGTTTGCAGGCAGCATCTAGTAATCTTCATGTAGTTCCCTTATTGGATAATACAATCACGTGATCGAGGACAGCTTGGTGATGGACCATATGTCTTTTAATTATGTTAACAAATCCTATAGTAATGTTTAATATCCCATAGAATGTAAAGGCTTCACTTTTGATTTATAAACACGAAACATTAATATGTAAATGCTCAAGATGCCAGTAAGACCTCATTTTGTAATAAAGTACGATAACTTTGATTCAGTTGATATTTTCCTTAAAAATGTTATTTATCGCATATAAAAACAAATGAGCTTCTCTTAAAATGTAAACGATGAACTTTTATTTATATGGATGAGTTATTAATATAATCAGGCAAGTAAAACATCATTTTTTAATTAAGTAACATGGCTTTATTTCATTATTGATTAATTTGAAAACGAATATACCAAGTGGCGGCTAATTATTTTAAGAGGATATCATTTTAAATATTCAAGGAGAGGAAATTCCCTATATTTTGAAGTGACTAAAGCAGTAATTTGTTCAATAATCAATACAAAAGTTAATACTTTTATATATATGAACCTAAAATGTTTAGTTTTGGCGACTTGTGATTGTGATTTCTTGGCTTTTTAAATGCTCAATTTCTCTGAGTGTAACAGCCTCCCTCCATTCCCTGTTTACATTATTGTGGGGGTTGACGTATTCACGAAAGTATAATAATACCCATTTCGTAATTAGTCAAATTTTAATCATTGTGACACCACCAATAGTGGGTTAGCTACGAGTTTTTTGCGGCATCTCAACTCCACAGGATGCCATTTGGTGCAGTTGTTCCTTACCCTAAAGAAGTTTATTTTCGATTAGAACGGAACCAAGATGGCGTCCATTTAAAAACCTATGCTTTGTCTAATTTCTTTATGTGGGGTATGATTTTTAGTTAACTTTAATCTTCTGAACACGAAAATGGGGTTTATCATTCGTTTGGGGTTTATTATTCGTTAGGGACTACTATGGCCGACATATTTTATATTAAAGTGCTGAAAGTATAAAATAATCAAATATTTTGCATAAGAACGTCGGCATGGTTTCCTACTGTTTATTGCTTCCTGAACACTAATTTTGAGCCCTATTTTACTATTAGATCAAGTTAATAGCATATATATGCTATTTTGTAAAATAGTAGTAATACGCGGAGCACAGAAATGAAAGTGAAATGGAAGATAATCAAGATAATTTATTGCTATAATATGAACGTAAGATCATATTAGGACAATTTGATGGCGAATAATCAATCTTCCTCTATTAGGTCACTAAAAATAAAAGAATCGGATAAGTAAATGGTTTCAAGTACTTGGAATTATTGCATTTTTCCATACAGTTCCTGCACACTGAATATCACGGGAAACGCAACCACGTATTTTGGTTATGCAAACATTTTTGCAGCTACGTTTAAGCATAATTCCTCGAGGAGCTAGCCACGTAGGAGATAATGTCGTCCAACTAGTATTTAGCACCATCACCAGTCCTGCTGATCGAGAGTACACTTAGTTAAGTTCATTTTTAGAAAATGTCCTTAAGAGTAAACCTGTAGACTCTAAAGCTTATTCACAAATATGTCCAGCTTGACAGGTAGTCCGTAATGTATGTTGGAAGAGCACATCTGATGTAAACGATAGATTTTCCAAAGTCTTTCCATAGTACTTGTTAGAAGCACTCTACGCGCCTCAATTGTAGTCTCCATATCGAGGTCGCATACAGAAGTATAAGATACTTTTGAAGAAGTTGAATAATTTTTCTGAAATACATGAAACACTGGTAGAGAAATCTCTTCAAATGCACCTGTTGCCCTATTATATGATTTTCATATTTTCTTTTTTGTGGCAAATGAGAATGTACGGTTACAACGAGTAAAGGTATGGAATCTACTTATTGCTGCTGCGTTCTTCAGACACAAAGCCTCAATGATTTCATGCACTGCCAAGTACGGTTGGCTTCTAGACTCAGTGAAGTACAACGATAGTACTTCAAGCCGCAGTCGTTTCAAAACAACTGTACACGAATCAGCAAATTAAACAACATGTGTCACACGTTGGTATTCAAATTTCCTTGGCGCCGAATTTGATCATATTCCGCACATGTAAAAAAATATCTGCCATCTGCTTCAACTGTTTTACCTTCGACCTTATCAAGTCCACTTTCTTCCGGTTTGAATGCACTAATTATAGTGTAAGCATTTGTAACTGTGTATGTGTATGAATCAGAAAAAGCCGTTAAGGGTAGCAGCATTTTGTATTTACTCAAATCCTGTATGAATTAGGTCTTGAAACCTAATGAGGGTTAATTACAGTACGCAATATAGATTAATGCTGTTTAATTAAACGATTTAATGTTTGTAAACTTACCTTTGTACCAAGTCGACAAAATGGAGGAAACTAATTGCAATAAATGTAAGAAGAAAGTAAAACATAGCATCAAATGCTCAGGAATTTGTGAAAATGTGTTTCATTTTAAATGCACTGATGTTAGTGCAAAGGATTTTAATGTAATTAAAAATTAAAATGGATTTAAATGGTTCTGTAGTTTTTGCATACCATATATAAAATTTACGATGCAAGTAAACAAAGAAATGAGTGATTTCAAAAGATCTATAATAAATGAGTTGAACGATTTAAAATCGAAGTTAGAAATTTCAAGCAAAACTGAGAATCTGATGTCTGAGAAAACATATTCGAGTGTAGTGTCAGGTGAGGCAGTTGTCATAAAGCCTAAAAAACAAGATAGCAGTAAAACAAGAGAAGTAATTACTAAGAAGCTGAAGCCATCTGCAATGGAAGTTGGCATAACACAGATGAGAAATGTTAAAGATGGAGGTATTTTAATTAAGTGTAAATCAAAAGAAGAAGTTGAAAAAGTGAAAATGGAAGCAGAAAAGAATTTAGGAAGACAGTATCAAGTCAAGATACCAAACCAGAAGAGCCCATGTTTAAAAATTGTTGATATTGAAGATAAAATGGAAGAAAAGGAACTTTTAGAATGTATAAATAAACAAAATGCTTTTCTACGCCATCATGACATGAAAATAAATGTTACTGTAATTAAAAAAATGGTGAAACGATATATGGCTATTCTAGAATGTGATTCTATTACACATTCGAGAATATTAGAAGAAGGCTCACTTAGTATTGGATGGACACCTTCGTGTAGAGTTTTTGACTACGTCCGAATATACAGATGTTTCAAATGTGGTGGCTTCAATCACAATGCAGACAATTGTGAAAGTGAGGAGGTATGTGCAAAATGTGGTGAAAAAGGACATAATAAAAAAGACTGTAATAGTGATTTACTTAAATGTGGTAACTGTATGGATGCCAATAAGAAATTAAATTTCGATTTAAATATTCATCATTCTATGTTCGATATTAAAAATTGTAGTGTTCTACAAAAAAAGATTAGTGCTGAAAAACAAAAAATAAAATACGATACACAATAGCAGTCACAGCAAACTCAGTACAGTAAAAATCTAATGAACAACACTTTAAATGTATGTCATCAAAATGTACAAAGCTTAAGGAATAAGGTAGATCTTGTGGAAGCCACTCTTAATATGAATAAGGTTGATATAGTATGCTTGACCGAACATTGGTTAAATGATAAACAAAGTGAATATTTAAATATTGAGGGCTATAATTCAGTTAGCAAATTTTCTAGAAAAGAATATAAAAATGGTGGTGTAGCAATACTATGTAGTAGTAAATTAAAAAATTCCTGTAGTGCAATTGAACAAGTTGGAAAATGGTCTAAAGAAAAAATTTTTGAAATTTGCGGAGTAAAAATACTCTTAAAAAATAATAACTCATTAAAATTTTTTTGTATTTATAGATTCCCATCAACAGAAGCAAATTTATTTCTTTCTGAACTGAATTCATTTTTGCACAATATTTCTAGAATGAAAAATGAAAACATTATCCTTTGCGGAGACATAAACATAGACTATCTATCGAATTCACCAGAAAGAAATGAACTAGTTGACATTCTACACGCATATGGTTTTGAAATGTGTTTAAATGAACCCACAAGACGTACTCCTATTTCTTCTAGCGCTATCGACTACATTTGTACCAACTTTGACAAAGATTTATACAATATATCCACTAATGTATGTTTTAATGGTATATCAGATCATTCGGCTCAATTCATAAAAATAAACTGTGATTTAAATTTAAATATGAACAAGTACACGTACAGTAGAGTTTATAGTAGTGAAAATTATGCAAACCTGTATTATCATTTAAACAATGAATCATGGTATGACGTATATCAATCTAAGGATGTTAATGAAGCGTTTGAAATATTTATAAATCGGTTAAAGTATTATGTGGATGTTACCTTCCCTGTTAAAAAAATATATCCTAGAAACGCTATCAAACCCTGGTTAACTCGAGGTATTAAAATATCTGCTAGAAAGATGAAAGAACTATATGCAGCTATGATAGAAACAGGAAATATAACGGATAAACATTATTATAAAAATTATAAAAAAATTTACAAAAAAGTAATTACTGCCGCAAAAAAACTTCACAATACTAGACTGTATGAACAATTTGACAATAAAGGAAAGGCCGCATGGACAATAATTAATAAAACTACTAATAAAAATTAGAGCTACAAGGAAATATTTGAAATTAAGTTAGATAATATCATCGTGCAAGATCAAAAGACTATAGCTAATTCCTTTAATGATTATTTTGTTGGATTGCCTCACAAACTCTCAAATAATCAAAATAAAGTCATTGAAAAAAATTATAACGTTACACCTCCAAGAATTGAGTATACAATGTTTGTAAGACCAGTGAGCGAAAATATTGTATATAATACTATAATGAATCTTAAAAAAACTTACTCGGCAGGAGTCGACTCAATTTCATCAAATCTACTAAAGTTGATTGTAAACTATATTACTTATCCGCTAACATATCTTATAAACTTATCGTTAGAGCAAGGAATTTTTCCTGAAATATTTAAAACAGCTCGGGTTATTCCCTTGTACAAGAAAGGTGAAAAAGTTAATGTTGAGAATTATAGACCAATTTCATTGCTTAGTTCTATTTCGAAAGTCCTTGAGAGAATTGTGTTCGATCAAATAAATAATTTTTTAACAACTTTTAACATACTAACTAGTGTGCAGCATGGATTTAGAAAAAACAAAAGTACGACAACTGCAGTAATACAATTTATCAGTCAATTATATAAGTTTTTAGATGGTAACAAAAAAACCCTAAGTCTTTTTATGGACTTAAGCAAGGCATTTGACCTAGTCAATCACGCCTTGCTTAAGGAGAAACTAACTGTTTATGGACTGCGAGGAAAAATAAATGATTGGTTGACATCCTACTTATATAATAGGAAACAAATTGTAGATATTAACGGTACCTATTCCCACGAATCGTATGTTAATGTCGGTGTCCCTCAGGGTTCAATTTTAGGTCCCCTATTATTTTTAATTTTTGTTAATGACCTCCCTGAAATAACAAACTCTGTAAGTAATTTCATTATGTTTGCAGACGACAATACTTATTTGTGTGAGGATTTGACACTAGCAGATGCTGCTTCTAAACTACAAATAATGATTAATAAATTTATCGATAGGTTCAAAATCAATAACTTGCATCTTAATATATCTGAAACTGTTTTCATTAATTTTGCGCCTAGAAACAGCATTATTAACGAAAGTCGTTTATTAAAAATAGAGAGAGAATCGATCGCCCAAGTCAAAA
The DNA here is from genome assembly GCA_963583905.1 of Stenurella melanura. Classification (NCBI taxonomy): domain Eukaryota; kingdom Metazoa; phylum Arthropoda; class Insecta; order Coleoptera; family Cerambycidae; genus Stenurella; species Stenurella melanura. The sequence goes on along the minus strand of OY757309.1, from coordinate 49,844,630 downwards.
ACACAAAATTTCTTGGACTTCATATAGACAATGCGTTAAATTGGGAAATGCACACAGATACTCTTTGTACCAAACTTTCATCCTTATGTTTTGCCCTCTTCAGATTAAAAAACATTACTAATAACAATATTCTCCTCTCTTTCTATCATGCTCAATTTGTGTCACGCTTACGATATGGTATTTTATTCTGGGGGTCATCAAGCTATTTAAACAGGGTATTTAAATTACAAAAAAGAGCCATAAGGAATATAGCAGACATATCATTTCATTCATCGAGCAGGCCATACTTTAAAAAATTACGATTACTAACATTACCTTGTATATATATCCTAGAAATTTTAATATATGTCAAGTCAAACCTAAATAACATTATAACCAATGGCGACTTCCACGAATATGAAACCAGACACAACTACTTGCTGTCAATTCCATCACATCATTTATCAGTGTATGAAAAAAGCCCTATGTATGTAGGAATTAAATTTTATAATAAATTAAATCCAGAAATCAGGCAAATAGACAATCTAAAATTATTCAAAACTACAGTCCGTAATATGTTGCTTGATAGCGCGTTTTACAGTGTTTCTGAATATATGAATTTGAATATATGATAGCTTTTGTCTTCTTTTTTTATATTCTTTTTATATTATGTTTTCCTATATTATTTTAATATTATGTTCTTAATAAACTGCTATAACTGTATGTCTACAAATTCCTGTATAATTGTTTTCCGTTTTAGGTGATATGTTACCTTGTCATGTATTTATATAATTCTTGCGTATTCTGTTATTAATGTTATTATATCGTTTTAAATTTTGTGTTATTAATGTCATTATAGTGATTTTAAATTTTGTATCCTAAATTTGCACATACTACTATTTATTCTTATATTTATTATTTTACTGTATCTGTAACCGAAATGTATCTTATCTCATTTGACTTTTCCTATACTATTTGTAATTTAGCCTCTTGGAATAAATTATCTATCTATCTATCTATCTATCTATCTATCTTTATTTGTACTGTTTTTAGTAATATAAGTTAGCTAGATAGGTTTTCGTATTAACTTGTAACCCAAAAAGTTAATAGATTATTTTGTCTTCATGTTTAATTTTGATTTATCGCTCATTCAAATTATGATAACTCGGTGTTTCCTTATTTTGCTGGACCTAGTTATAGTTTGAAGTTGTAGGTAATATCTGTTTTAGTTGCTTTCCCTTACGAAAAATAAGGTGGCGTCCAACTGTTTTTATTGTATTTTTTGTTGAGCCTGGTAGAGCTGCGTATCTATTTACTTTAATTTTTTGTTAGTGAGTCTTTGCCAAGGTAAGTAATAACCAATATTAAGCCAAGCTATCAATGATTACCTGCACCCTAAGGTCTTATGCTCTATTGCGAATTATAATTATGATTGCGGATTAAGTATAACTAAAAAGCAAGGTTATGTAGATAGGGCATTAAGGTAGATTTTTCCCCGTATAAAAGCTATAATTGACAAAGGGTTTTTTCATCTATATTACTTGTATAAACGTTAGATAGGGACATATATACAGGACATAAAGTCATTTTTCGTAAATCCGATAGGCAACTATCAAATAAGGTACAGTTTGGAGTAGGGAACGTTTTAATTGGTAAAATTTTCATACCAATTTTAATTTCTTAAAGGCCTTATTTCGAGGAGGTAAAATTGGCACCTCTGGTTTAGCAACTCTTCGATTAACATTTACAGGGGGATGTCGCGAACCCTTTTCAGTTTTAGAGTTTTTGTAAATTTATTCGACATTTTGTCGGTTATAACATAAATTCATGTGACGCAATTAACATGAGAGTATTCTGCGGCGATTCACCTCAAGGTTTGCCGCGGACCACTTTATTTTTTTGTATTATTGTTTTTTAATTTATTTTATTGTTTGGTTTTCATTATCAATAGTGTTTAAGTGTACTGAGAAATAATGTGTTTTATTTACGTGGAGAAGTTCAATCTGAAATTAAGAAAGGTTTAATTGTGAAGTACCTTGTTTGTGATGTACAGGGAAGGGATCCCATCACCTACAAAGGAAAATGGTAAGCACGATCTTGATAATGTAATATAATATTTGACGGAGTCTGCAGAGTAATTGAGACATTTCGTGCTATACCAACGGTAATGTCTAATTTTATAATAATATAATAAGTCGGGACTAATCTAGAGATAGAAAAAAAATAAATTGGGAATAGTTTTTGAGCCTTCTACGCTTTCGCATAGAATGTCATGAAACGTCGAGATTTTACATTTGAGTGAAAAAAAATCTGTCGGACGGGTCGTTCTGTAACTTTCTTTGTACGCACATTCTGTCTGGCACGGTTTAAGATATTGGAGTTTAGTACACGTATGTATTATAACTAGATCTAGAATTGGATCATATTTTGAGCTTATTTCGTCCAAGGGTTCTTGGGTAAATAGGGGTAAATAAGTAAAGTAAGTTAGTAAGAGTCCAGAAACTGAAAATTTTGTGAAAACTAGAAGCCAAGTTCTCAAGTTTATTTATTGCATATGCCACCCCAACCACCACTAAATTATTATAGGGGTTAACAAAATAAAATTAAGATATTTACTTGAAATCTGGTACACGTATATGTTATAATGAGATCTGAAAATAGATTATATTCTGAATTTATTCTGCTGAAGGTTTGGGGGGTAAATAAGTAAAGCAAGGTAGTAAGAATCTAGCAATGTAGAATTTGGTGTATGTACTGGACACCAAGATTTCAAATTCTTTTATGACATCTACCGGTTGGCACCACCATCAAGATGTTTTCATTTAGAATGAAACGGATGGGAAAGCTGGATATAAAAGTAGTGATTTCATGGATCCTTTGTTATATTTTATACCAGAATAAAATGTTACTTTTTATATTTTTGTATATAAAACATAATTCTACTTAGTTGTTTTATTTTCTAACCCAACGTAATTAAAAATTACCCACTATAGCTATCACAGAGATTTATAAATTTAGGATGCCATCCATTAAATAGTTTGTATTCTTTGCAGTATGTATTAATTATTATCGAATGGATACAATACAGAAACAAATAGAATATTCATATACACTGCATGACATTTATTATTGAATGAGCATGTGAAAGTTGAAGTACGTAGTAAGTAAGTGTATACTTAGGTCGTTTCACAAATTTTAAATTCTCTTTAAGTGTGGAGATAGTACTTGATTATGGTATAAACACTTGAATTTTGACAATTAGTCGAATGATACCCTAAAATAAGAAATTTAAATTTTCAATTGAAATTTTGCTGCCAAAAACACTATGTTATTTTGTAGATGTACCTAGTATCGTTGAGTCTGAGTGACACGACAAGGATTTCATATAATTTAGCCCGTAGCCGGGTCGCCGCTACGATAACTATCAACTCTATTCACAAGGGGGATTCAAGTTACCCTTCAGACTTCTCAAGACGAAAATAGACAAAACTATACTTACTGTGATTGCTACAGTCTGCTCTTTCCGTCGAAACCTGATGTCGAGCGGTACACTTCTAATGAATATATATGTTATAATTAGCACTTTCTCAGAAACACTTCTTAATAAGTAAGATCGTGGATGGGTTCTATGAGTATTCGGATAGGTAAAACAACGTGACGGGGTCAAAGGTGACCCGTAGTAAGTAGTTACCCGACTCACACCACAGACATATAGCAGGATTTTGTGGGCGTAGGATTTCTGATTAAAATGCTTCATGTGGACATTGCTCCAAATGTCTTACTTCTGGATTTACGGATGCTTGAATGTTAATAACACAGCCCCCAAAAACAAGGTTCTGATCTCTGAATGTGACCATGTTACTCCTATGTATGTCTCGACGCTAAAATCGAACCTGACATTAAAAAAAGTCAGTCAGAATTCAACCCCCCGAATAATGAACCAAAACTACTGCTATAATGGGGTGAAAACCTCCCCTACATAAATATAAAGTACATAAATGCCAATAAATGGTGAAACATGTTGAAGTTTTTGTAGTTTGGAGTACTACAAAAATTTTTCACATTCACATTTTCACGATTTATTTTCTTGTATTTTATTTATATGTAGGGCTTCCCCGCATCGTAGGGGTAGTTTTGGGTAATTATTCGAGAGGACGACTTCTAAATACAAAACATGTACTTGTACGTTTTCCCAATTTATGTGCGTCCATTCATTGTCTTGATGTATCGGGTGGTGTTACACTACTTTGGGGGTTGCTCTTGGCTGTAGCCAAGTCCCAAACATTTGGGGTTGTACGACTTGTTCCAATATCAGACTCGGCTTCAGCGTACGTAGGGATAACATGGTCGCGTTCAGGTATCAGCGTGCCCCTGAAGACCTAATCTGGACCCCAAGACTTACGAAATCCCACAATATGAACAAATTTCGACGAAACCCAATAAGATTTGTGCGGGGTGGGATACTTCTAAATTTTTTCTCGTTATCTCTGAAACAGCTTAATTTACAGTAAAACAGAAATGATATTTGTAGTCAAATACATAAAATAATACAATTTTCTAAACTGACCGCATTGGGTCCAATATTGGAATCTTCTTTTTTTTATGGCTTTGGGTCATAGACCATACAGCCAGTCACAAAAGAGCAATTTATAATATGAAATACTAAAACAAAACCTAACACAAAAAGAGTAGAGAGAGATGAACCAAATGAGGAATTACAGGGACACACGCTTCTCGCCCTGGGGTCTGTCAGGGCATTAGGCATCCTCTTTTAAAGGATACACATTGTTGAATATACGGTTCATGACTTAATAACTAAATTTCCGATAATATCCAGACTATAAAACCTAACCAGACAATGCAACTTGTTTAAGAATTATTACACTTTAACTCCTATGATAGGTGTGTTTAGGAACCTTTGATAAATCATTAGTGATGTAAGAGATTTTTAATTTATAATTGTTCAAGTAAGTCTGAATTTTTAACTTTACTATCTACATGAACTAAAGTTATGTATGATATATGTCTATAAAATTAGTATCTTTTATGCAATGTGCTGATATTTCTCTATTTCGCTGTTATGTAAAATTCAATTTTTATATTGTTTAACACTATTATCTCTACTTCTAAATTGTGAACTAGACTAAATTCGTTATGAGGATAAATAAATAAATAAAATAAAATGATCAATTTAAAACTACACAAGTACTAAAAATTATTTCTAATTATATTAATAGATTTGAATATTAAATGTTAGACTACTGGTTACTTATGTCGTAAGTAGATGCCCACTTTGCTTTCAAATACGGAGAGTTGCTTCACTTCGATCCTTCAGATACACCTTGAAGAAATGTTAGGTATGAATAGGCACCTTTCAGTATCTGAAAATACATGATCAATTAATTTAGTAATAGAACCGTTTTTTAAAATAATTAATTTTCCATAGGTACATTTCCATTAGACATGTTTACCCATATTATTATAAGAGAACATATCACTCCAAATTAAAAAATGACATCGTTCCTCAGTAAAATTTACATATTTTATATTAGGATCAACGGCGAAATAACACGTTTCACTTAAAAATCAATACTTTGATTAGTTGATTTATTTAAGTGATTCCCAATGATAGATTATTTCATGATAAAAGTCAAATGTAACAAACAATTATTTTCTCCACGTATCTCACGCAGTTAATAAGTTTCTGTGTTTGCTGGTGTTTGTGACTTCCAGGGCCTTAAAATTAGATTGACGTTTATTATTTTATTAAATTATTACTTTTTAGTTAAACTTTCATATATTTCAAATTAATCGCGGGCAACTAATGTACGGTGTTTAGAGTTTAGAGTATTTGTACTTTGATTTCAACATTTATTTTATTAATATTTCTACCCTCAGTTAGCCAGCTCTGCTAATTGTTTGTTAAAATTTCATTAATAATAATTTGACCAATTTAATCTTCTTCTGTTTGTTTCTGTTCACATTGCTCCACCGGTTGGTTTCGGTTTTTCCTTTATTGTAAATGTAGTTTAAGTGTTGTGGAAAACCGAGTTTTATTTGACCCAAAAGTAATTTGAAAAACCCATTTAAGTCATAAATACTAGGGGATACCTTAGAAGGGCTGACAATCTTCCTGTTCTGTTCAACACGAGTGTGGTATTGGTAGAGGAAGCCAAAGAAGGCGGCCATTGTGAAGAATCTGAAGGCTGAGCACATAGAAGAGCACTAGTTGTAAGAACCCAGAGTGTATACGAAAGGTCTCGCAGAAGTTTCCGCGTAATTAATTAATCTAATTAATAAATGAATCAGTGTCCAGATCGACCTTTCATATAGATTTCAAGGAAACCCCAGGGCGAGCTTGATTGGCTAGATTGACGTTCATTTCTTGGTAGTAGTACAGATGTTAAATATATGTAATAATAAAGGGATAATTTAACTTCACAAATATAATGAAGTATAAGATAAGGAACATAAGGTTTTGTTATAGATCTGCTGCTAGTTCGCAACGTCTTGGCTGACATATTGTTCATGTTGGCCTACATATACTCTATGGCACGCCTGACAACACCTCGCCATCCATCACGTCTATCTGTTGGGTGCTCGGCCTGGGCCTGAACAAAGATTGCTCCTATCAGCTATTTGGTGACACGAACCCAACAATTTGGAAAGGGTCTTCTCACTTCTTGAATTTTTATTTTTCATGAAGTATCTCCTGTTCCACTTTGTCCTCTTTTAGACTAATGTAGAAACAGAAGTGAAAATATTGAAGACACAATGCTGAAGAGTCTCTTTGACTAAAGTATTTCTTGAAGAATCTTGTCAGCGCAATGTGCTGTCCACGCAATTCGTCTCCAAATATACATCACGAAAACATCAATACGCCAGATATCTACCTTCCTAATGGTACGTTTCTCAAAAACGTAAAGAAAAATGGAGAAAACTGGGACATTAGCAAGTCTTTGATCTTTGTGCATCTTGTGATAAACTTGCCCAATTGGAAAATTCTAATCTTTATTCTTTGTAGAATTTCATACTTGAAGTTTTCGATATTGTCAACAAGAACTTCAAGATGTACCAAATTGATACCACCTCACAGAAACCTTATGGCCCAGTGCAATTGGGAAAAACAGAGGGAATTATTTTTCAGAAATATCATATCTAGGTGATATTGACTCTAAAACAGAAATTTTAAATTCTTCCATTCTTGAATTGTTAAACCACCACGCACTTATTGGGACGGTAAGAGTTACTAAACGTAAAGTACTATGGCTCTCCGAGGCTTTAAAACAAGGCATGTGTCATAGAAACAAAGTGCTAGCCAAATATAAAAAACTAAAAATATCAAGCACTGGAATTACTGCAAAAAATATACGTAACAAGGTAAACTATGCAATAAAAAAAAGAAAAAAGGCATATCTAGAGCAGAAAATTAGATTTTGCACTAATAGAAACATGTGGAAAATTTTGAAAAATTTAGATATTCATACAAAAAATAAAACTGAAGTACCCACGCATCTGCAAAATTCTTACAGCTACTGATGACTTTTTCTTAAACACCATACAATAGGAAATAATACCCCCGACATTGAAACGATTCTTTCTTATAAAAATAACAGATTAATAAATGTAGATATCTTTGAATTCTCTATCTAAAACGAAATAGAAATTTATAAAATATAATAGTAATTACATCTAAGGTCATCGGTGTGAAGATTTAATTAACATCGATATGCTATCCTGTAATTATGCCTTATGTTGTGTATATTTTTAATATCTGTATCGAGTCACAAATCTTTCAGCAATATGAAAACGCTCGCAAATTATACCCTTGCCTGAAGTTGCCAGTCCTGATGAATTTATTGACCTTATACCCAACAGAATTTTGTGCTTATTATCAAAGGCTTTCGAAAAAATTATTGATAGGAAAATATGTCAACACTTTCAAACTTCTAATATCTTACCAGAACACCAATTTGGATTCAGACCGGGATATAACTGCAGTACAGCACTGGAAAAAGTTACTGGTGATTTGTTCTCGGCAATAGATCAAAACAAATCCATAGGACAAATCATGAATTATTACTGGCTATTACGCATAACGTTGGATTCGCGCAAAGTGCTACTTCTTTGGTTACCTGAATGGACGCACTCAGTGCTTCGTTTTAAATGGTGTAAAATCTGGCTTTTCTGGCTTTTCTTTTCTGGGTTGTGTGTGGTATGCCTCAGAGTTTCATTCCGAGACTCTTGTTGTTCTCCTTGTACACATTCGAGCGCTACAAAAGCATGTCGTTCTGTGTAGTACACACATTTCTATGCCGATGACACGCAAATTTACTGCGCATTTGATGAAAAAGATATACAGCATGCTTGTCAAAATATTAACCAGGAACTTAACAATTAACTGCAAATTTCCACAAGTTCTGTCCAAACATTAATGCCAGTAAATGAAAGACCATGTTGTTCGGCCGAATTTACTCACGAAACCGAATTAGCAAAGATGACAAATTTTCTGTGACAACGAAATCTTAAGCCACACAGATAGTGCTAAAAACTTAGGCTTGATTTTAGATGTGAATTTGGGATTTTCTGCACATATTTCACCCATCGGCATCGTTAGGAAGTCGTACTGTTCATTAAAACTAATATATGCCAGCAGACCTATTCCAAATAAAAAGCCTAAATCGTTATATGCGAAGCCTGTGTTATCACATTTCAATTATGCCGATGTAGTGTATGAGTCTTGTCTACTTAAAGCTGACGCAGAACGGCTACAGTTAACTCAAAACTCTTGCATTCGTTTAATTTGTGGACTACGTAATCGAGATCACCTGTCTGCCAAGATAGCCGAAACTGAATGGTTAAACACTGAGAGAAGGAGGATTCTACACTACTGCACATTCTATCATAACATCATCACCTCAAAGAAACCTCAGTATTTACTAAATAAATTAAAACTCAGAACGGATATCTATAATATTAATATCCGGTTCAAAAACATTACAACTTCTCCTCAGCATAGAACTGCCTTTTTTCGGTTCTCTTTCACGTTTAATTCCGCAAAACTTTATAATAGGCTCTCACCTGAGCTCAAACAACTCGACTCTAGCATGTTTCCTACAAAACTCAAAAAGCTATTGCTTCATAATGGTACTTTCTTAGCATAAACAACTGGTTAGTCTTGAGTATTGATTTCTTTCTTTTTCGTTTCCTAGCAAATTAATTATCTTTTATTTTCTTTGATTTATTAAACTTTTCAATAATCAATAATTTTGGATAGGATATCCAAAATAATTGAACTCCTAATTTCATACAATGTATTTGTTAATTATAAGTATTGTTTATAAGTGTATATATTGTTGTGGAATAAAGACTATTATTTTTATTGTTAATTGTAATTTGTTGCCGTTTGGAATTATGTGGTTAGTTTTTGGAAGCTGAATAGTTCCCAAGTCTGAGGTGGCCGCTCCTCCTTAAAAGACTATCCCTAGTACACCAAGTCGCAGTCTCTTGTATTTTCCAGTAAAATATATGGTTCCACAGAAAATTTTATACTCACTCAAAAATTCTATATAATACAAAAAAGGTCTTTTGCATATAGCTGGTAGACATAACGGTTTTTGAGAAGTGACTGATTAAACTAGGGCGTTGGTCCCAAATCAACACAGGCTTCGCATTCATTGGCGTTAGGAGACATAGTAGAAGTAAATTACAATGTTTCGCCGTTTGTATATCATTGGCGGAAGATGGTTACTTTCCAGGTGCTAAAGAATTCTAACACTGCAAGAGGTAGCTGCATCCCGTAGACCTTGCTGATAGGTGCAACGGTTCTCGAGCAATCAAACTAGGTGGTTGGGTCTCGATCGGTACGGGCTTCGCATTTCTTAATCTAGTGTGGCCAGATGTGCTTCTGGATAGACAATTATCTTCTCTACCTACATTGAAGAAAAGGGTATCACATTCGCGTCCCTGAAGCTAATTTAAATCTTCCTGTACTTCTACACATCTTGGAAAGTGTGGGGCAATTATAGAGCACTAGTATCATTGGAAATAGAAATTGCTGAGAAATGGTACATTCTAGCACTTTATAATTTTATCAATGGGGAGCAGTCTGATTAAGCCAAGATTTGCACCCATTCGATACTTTTGTCGGCCAAGCGAATATCGCTATAACTTTACTTACTTCCAAGTTTAACTACGGCATTCACAACTTTTTTAATCATATTATGAGACTAGAGTATAAACTTCATAAAAAGAACGGGATTTCATAACGCACGAATGTAAAATAAAATGCTAAATTGTATCAAACACAAAATTCGAAAGAACAAAGTTGCAGAGCCTGTGATGCAAGGAAGAGTGGCATGTCCAAAAAGAAGGAGCAGTTCAGTTTAACATTCCACGATCAACTCTGCACTTTAGACGGTCCGAAAAGTAAAAAAGAAAATAAGGCATGGCCCTTGGTCAGCACTATCGGATAGACAGAAACCAACTTTGGTTGACTGGATTTTAGATTGCAAAAGAAAGGGTTTCCCGAGTCAAAAATGGATACCGGGCTATCTGTTAAGATATATTTGGATGAAGTTGATAGGATCAGTATCTTTAAGTAACACGTTTTTAAAGCGTCATTTAAATTTAAGATTTCCAGTAGCCGAAACTGTTCGCATTACCAGCAGTTAAATATCTGCATAGATCATCAAGTTTTGGTTTATAAAAGTGGACTATTATTGGAAAGAGCAAGAGTTTCACTCAATTCTCAATGAGACTGCCTTCACACTCTGTCCAAAACAAGCAACAATAATAACACAAAAATGAACCAGAAATGTTTACGAAGTTGACATTACACCTACTTTAATACTGCGCTCTAATGAACCTGAATGTGAGATAAACATAATGTAGGGGAACTATTAGAGAACAAGACAAATTACGACATACTTAAATAAAACAGTTATGAATATGTGGGAACAGGAAAATGTTTCGGAGAAACTAAAACTGAATCTGAAATTGCAACAAGGAAATCATAAGAAACCCCTGAATACAAAAAGTATGTTGTCACTTCTGGGCTATGCTACAGTGCTACATCTACAATTGTAATATAACAAGCGTTAAATGCAAAAATTGTTAGGTAAGAGAGTATCAAAAAGTGACAACATGAAAAGCTGCCCTGAAGAAAAATAGAACTCAGAGTGAAGACCACCTCGATTCCATGCTTCAGAATGTGATTTTAATATTTAAATAGAAGCGATTTCTGTTAAAAAAGATTATTAAGAATTTACGATTTGTACGTAATTACTAACGGTTTCAATGAAGTTTGTTTTTTCTATAAAATGTTATTAATAATTTAGCTTTAACAAAAAACTAAAAAACATACCAGCTTAGTGACAGTCACAGGTTATAAGGAAGGCTATGCCAATTACTGGGCGGAATAGCCAATAACTGGAATTTTAAACTTCCGAGAGCAATATATTTTATTCAACATGCTATTTATATTTTGAAAAATAACAAGGGAACTCTTATATAATCAAAAGTACTAGTAATTAATCTCAACAAATAACAAAATTCTATAACACAGTGTATAGATTTTATAGGTGCTTGAAACGTAATGGATCTTTAAGAATGATTATAATTGGCAGATTTACTCTACGTATTTTTCAGAAAAAATCGAAATGTCATGTCATATTCGTAGAATATCTATATGTATACGTTAAAGTTAAGTGGGAAAAAATATTAGGCATATTGCACCTCTCGCATCCTTCAGCTAGTATTAAAGGCGCTGTGTTTTCCAATTAGAGATACTTTTCTATCGTGGACACAATCCAAATTTGATACTGCAACACATATAGTAGCTTACGTATTACGAGAAAAGAACCGTCTTTACGATCTAACTTTTACGGACGAATAACTTCGAATTAAGCCGTATAAACAATCTCAGGAACTTTCAGCGCTGTTCTGGCCCAAATCATAAGCTGTATTATATACTGGGGAGCCCTCTATATATTCACCCTAAGAATGTGAATTTCAGAACACTTGATGTCATCGTCAAGTTCCGCTGTCAGAGTATTTGTTCTTTAAAAAAAAATTCTGACAAATACATCAAAAAAGAATCTTCTCATTCAACACTTCATTTTATAAACTACTTTAAGTAAAATTTCTTTCACCAATCAATTTCTAGTTTGGTTACTAACAGAGCTACTATAAAACCATGTTGCATCTAATTAGTAATGAGCTATTCTCTACCGTTAAAGCCATTTCCAGAGAAATTTCTCCAAGAGGACCAATAGTAAGAGCTAATGGCCTTTGGGCACGAATCATCATAATTTGTATGGTACTCTTTGTGCGCTTATTAAAATCAAACCATTCCATTTCATATAGAGCCGAAGATATATCTTCACTCTAAAACAGAAAATATGCATCACAATAGATAAGCACTAATGGATAGTTAACATTACACATATTTTATTTCTGATCTATTGCACTTTGTGTACGATAGGGTGGCTTTTACATGCCAACCGTTTTAAAAAGTTCTACTTTACGCAAAGTTGTTTGGCGACACACTTGTCATTTATTATATGCAATATTTTTTGCAGAGTTGTGCCAATTTTGCAATGCTCTTATTTACAATTTTATTAAAATATTTAATAACTGTTATAATTACTGATCGATTTTTTATAACCAAAAAGATTTTTCCCTCAGCTTAACAGTAACTGACTGTCCAAATCTCAATACGCTTGGACTTTCAATTTAGCTATTGTGCTTATAAGAGACCTGATGGAAAACAGATTGAGAGATAGACAGGCAAACTTTGAAATTTTTCCATAAGAGCAATATTTACCGTTTTAGGAAATGACTGGCAAATAATATAACATTTCAGTTTTGCGAAGAGTACAATAATGCCATTAGTCGTGTCATTTTGGTATTTTACTTATAAAATGAAGGTACAGGGTAAACTGACTTCACTATTATTGTCAGAAATACCTTTAGCAAAAACGGTACCCTTTATTTTTTAGCGGAAATTGTTACGGGTCAAATTGAATTTAAGAAATACAACGGGAAATTTGACTCTAAATTACAATTAGTTCTTAAATCTTAAGGTCGGCTAGCTCTCTCACGAGACTCTCAGAGGTGAAGGTCGTTTATTTTTAACGATTTCAATTTTGCCATAAGTTGAAATGAGCGCCAGGTAGTTTCCTATAAATTCCAGCCCCCTTAGATTGAGTATGACACACCGATTATAAAAAAACTACCAAAAACCGTGTTAAATTTAATTTTAAGTCAAAACACAAGAGAAATCTATTTGAAATAATTATTTAATTTACATACAAAATACAATTAATAACGTACAAATCGGCTCAGCTTTAAGAATATTATTAATAGGAAATTATTAAAAAAAGAATTTTATTCGTTAGATCTACGATTAGTAATACTAGTGTACCAATAACTTACAAATAAAAATATTCTACTTTTTTACAAAAAAACACTATTGGTTGATCACTGATATGTTGCAAATGAATTGTTAAAAATATACTGACGGTTTACTAACGATCTCTAACGATGTACTGTCAATGATTTATAGTTAGGCTAAATTAAAATATGTTGCTCTATATTGACGCTGCCAATAAACAACGTAAATAAAGAGATTGATATACCTTACAAACTAATGATATAACCATAAAATACCTGTAAATAAGATGTTAACTGCGCAGTTACTCACATGTCTTATTTTCACATATGCTTAATTGAGTAACTAATAAAAATATTTGACCATAAATATCATATATATATATAGAGAAGTAAGTAAAGATTAAAATATAACGGCAGATTATTAATACACATATAACTTTTAGTTATCCTGGTAACATTAGAAAAAAAAAAGGTACTCATCCGGTATCCAGCGTTGAGCAAAAATCTGTTAGTACAGGTTACTATGCTGTTGTTACTGCAAAAAAAAACCTCATGTACACTTCAGCTTCAGTATCTCATCAACATTTAAATCCATGTGACCTCATAACCAGAAACCATGTGTCTCAACTGTGACATGTGACCATACCAAAACGACGACTTCAGAAAATTGCGGCACGGGACCTCCCAACAATCGATTCACCAATTTCCAAGTCGATAAAAACTACATAGACATACACAGCTTATCAGCTTCACAATTTATGTAACTTAGTATCACTTGAGTACAATGTCTAATTTTCCAGATTTTCCAAATTATTTCAAATTACCCAAATTATCCAAATCGCCTAAATTATCCAAATTGCCTGCATAAAAGAATGACAAAAATTAGGAGTCAGTATTTCCAGAGAATTCAAGATGGTGCTTACCCGCAAAATCGTCAGGGCACAAACAGGTATTCAACAATGTCGTATTTATTGCCTATTTAGAAGTCCTCTATAACAAAATTTGGCTTCAAACAGCTACACACAATTAGGCCTTCCAAATGTAAGAATTTTATAGTATAATCCCCCGTAATTAAGTTGGGGTTGCTTTTACAAGCAATTATAAAAATCTTGACTAATCGGCTTGACGACTCAATAAAGAAAGGAAGAGCACGCCGGTTTTCGAAACCAACCGTTTTTTTTCCTAATCACCTGTTTTTTTCTGTTTTAACGACCAATCACAATTCAACATCTCATAGGAAAATACCCTAGGAATTGATAAGTAACAGAAAATTAGTTCCAGCCATAGAATGATTAAAACTCTCCTTAGAATAGAAACTAAGATACACAAAACCCATTATTGGACCATATAAACAATAAAATAAATAAAACCACGATTTAATGACTTTAGTAAATATTCCATTTATAACCAAATGTTGGTAACACGTTATTCCCTATCTCTTAAATATGACAGCTGATCAAGGAGAGATAAATTCGAATGTTTACAACCTTATTTGTTTAACTAAATGAGGATTCTTCACTACAGGTGAGAGCAAATAGCATTAGCTTGAACAATTACAAAAAGTCATAAAATATATGCTCGTAGTGATTACTAAATTTCGTATGTGCGTTTATCATTTTTAGGTTAACCAACGAAATTTCCTTCTAACAATAACACGGAAAATTGCCTTAAATGAAGTTATAATAACACCCCAGACATAACAAAACAATGAACCTAAGTTATAATGACTAAAAATCACATAGTAAACATTAAGGTTCTTGGAGTATTCTTACTTAGCCATCGATAAATATGAATACACATTATTTTACCTGGTCTCCTTGCTATCAACAAAAGTAAAGGAGAAAATTCATATCCTTTTTTTCCTCAGGTACCAACAGCAACATTAAAAAAAAACAATCGTAGCCTCACCAATTTTTAAGTTTATATTCCCACATACAAATATATGGGCGGAATCCAATTTAACGTCACAAAATGTTTTTTTTCATTTTTTGTTTAAATAATTGGCCAATTTTAATAGCCAGTTGAATTAAATTAATTGAAAAATTTCTTTTCATACACGATAGGCCATAAAATTAGACGAAAATGGTTACTCGCGGGTTTTTGGGGTCGCTGAACACGAATACAATTTGGGAAGTTCAAAATGGCGGACCGGAAATCGGACCATTTTCTAGAAAAAATGAGAATGGATATCTTGGCCTTGAAAATCTGTACTCGGAGGATTTCGAGGTAGCTGATTACGAATTCGAGGCCTAATTTGGTAAATTCAAAATGGTAGACCGGAAGTAGAGTCATTTCTCAGGAAATACTTGTAATTTTTTTCGTTTTTGGGCTGAAAATGAGTACTTGGGGGTTTCTCAGGTCGCTGATTACGAACCAGAGGTACAATTTACGAAATTCAAAACAGCGGACAGGAAGAACAGTCAATATGTCCGGAAATACCCGTATTCTTTTCGCTTTTGGGCTGAAAGTGGGAACTCGGGGGTTTTCTTTATTGCTGATAGCGAATCTGAAATTCATCGGAAGTGGTATATTCTTCAGGGAAAACTCATATTTTTCATACTTTTAGCCCAAGAAAGGAAATAACATAAGGCTTTCCTGAGGATCTGGCTCTAATACCGGTACGCAATTTTAATTTCTCTCCAATTGAACATCAAATTCGTAGTCAGCTACCACGAAAACCCACGAGTTCCCATTATCAGCCCAAAAACGAAAGAAATATGAGTATTTCCTGAGAAAATGACTCTACAGCGACCTCGAAAACCGCCGAGTACAGATTTTCAAGGCCAAGATATCCATTCTCATTTTTTCTGGAAAATGGCCCGATTTCCGGTCCGCAATTTTGAATTACCCAAATTGGACATAAGATTCGTGATCACTACCCCAAAAATCCCCGAGCAACCATTATCGTCTAATTTTATGGCATATTGTGTATGATAGCAAATGTTTCAAACAATTTAATTGAATTGGCCATTAAAATTGGCTAACTATTGGACAGAAAAAGAAACCAAACATTTCCGCCAAAAATTTTAAAAGGTACATTTTTTGTAAATATCTTTCGGAACTTCTTCCAACAAAAATGATGTCAATTGACCCTATACTTTCAGTTTTAGAGATTTTCAGGTTTTCATGCTAAAATGATGCGACTATATGCATCTAATGCAGTTATAATTTCTACAATAATAGAAATTATAAACTATTTTAAATAATTATAAATTGTAGAAAAATATTCCAGCAGCAGTAGTGTTTCCTTTAAATACTTACGTTTATTCTAATCTCATTAGAATACCAATAAAATATCATTAACTCTGACACAATCACCAGGACATGTATTGATGGAAAAACTATTTCGCCTGCAGATTTGCTCTAAAAGAAAAGTTCATTTAATTTTCCTATTATGAATGAAAACAAATAACCTTGCATATTACCATAACACAAAATATGATGATCAATAAAAAAATAGATAGACAGAAATAAACTTCTACGCTTAACGTGCCGAGTTTGCAATTCGTAACATAGCGCATGGCCGGAAAATAGGCAAGTAGAAAATGTTGACATGTGGTTTTCCAGCAATTAGCATTGACAACGAAAATTTTCTGCCTGGTCAGAAAGTGATATTATACTATAACATACTGTCTAATACAAACTAAAGGCAAATGCTCTTTTTAGCAATAATGAATATCATTCTCTGCATATTGAAACATTCTTTATAGGATTTTGCAAACGGCAGAAAAGATAACTATCTATAAAAGAAAAACTTTGTGTAGAAATATTAATGAAATCTTTGCATTCTTTCGATAACCTGAATTCTGGTTATGCTAGCAAATTAAAATCCTAAAATGAATTTGTCTAATTTCTTATTTGACAATTCTCATTCTAACACTAGCATCCACACAGTCCCCTACGGCCATGCAGATTAAACTAGTATCCACATAACCCCCTACGATTATTATCTTCATAATCGTAGGGGGTTATGTGGATACTAGTTTAATCTGCATGGCCGTAGGGGACTGTGTGGATGCTAGTGTTAGAATGAGAACTGTCAAATAAGAAATTAGACAAATTCATTTTAGGATTTTAATTTGCTAGCATAACCAGAATTCAGGTTATCGAAAGAATGCAAAGATTTTATTAATATTTCTACACAAAGTTTTTCTTTTATAGATAGTTATCTTTTCTGCTGTTTGCAAAATCCTATAAAGAATGTTTCAATACAATTATAAGCAAACAAATAATAATTCATTTTTATTCTCTGCATGTTTCAACTGGATTGTAACTTACTTGCAGTACCCAAGGTACTTGAAGTATTTTAAATACTTGAAGTAAATTGTAAAAGTACTTCAGGTAGTGTCATTTCGTTTAACAAGTACTAAGTACTGAGAACTATTCTAAAATATCTGCAAGTATGAAGTACCAAGTACTCATTTCTTCGGGTATTTGAAGTAAAATACATCAAGTTAAAAAAGTAATTGAAGTCCAGTTTATACTACTTTCATGTGAAGTAGTGCCCAGCTCTGGGCGTCAGCTAATTCATTTTTTTC
Source organism: Stenurella melanura (assembly GCA_963583905.1). Classification (NCBI taxonomy): domain Eukaryota; kingdom Metazoa; phylum Arthropoda; class Insecta; order Coleoptera; family Cerambycidae; genus Stenurella; species Stenurella melanura. Next base: position 49,826,718 of record OY757309.1, on the reverse strand, counting down.
TATTCCCTCATGCTCTGGTACACATAATAAAGTAGCCTTGTTATTTCTTGCCAGTTGATTCAGGGATTGTCTGCATTCTCAGGCAATTTTAGACTCAACGGTGTAAGGACCTAAGAGCTTTTAACCCTGCCTACCTATCAGAGTATATATAGATCTTTACTCTTCGAATGCCTTTCTGTATTCTTGAGCACATGGATCTATAGAATAAATTTTTGCTTGGAAGATGGTTGGGGTCATACCTAGGGCTCTGGATATCCTGCAATTAGGGCCCGCTACGCCCACGCTAACCTCTTCAGCCATCTTCGATTCATCTGTATACCAGATGAGTGTCTCTTTTTCCAAGTGCAGGACTTCGACACTGTTCATCTGATGGCTCTCAATCAGCACAATCAAAGCCGCTTGATTGGCATTGAGTCAGTAGGTTTGGTCTTGGATTCCAATTGGATTAACTTCAGGATCCTTAAGTGACCCACCAGATCGCCTGATTTGAGAAAGAGTACCTATTGCAGCCTCACGGCACTAAGTGCTGTCTTCTTCCTTACGTAAATATGTAGAGCAAATAGGTTTGCCAGCCTTCTAACTGTAAATCATTTTATAGTTTTTGTAATATTTCGCGTGAATTATATTTTCTTTTTTTGTAATATAGATAGTTCGTTAAGAGCACTGATACTATCTAACTAGACCTAACTAGACTAACTAGACCCCTATCCAATTAAATTAAATATTTTACAGAGGATTAAAAAATTAAATAGTGACTACACGCAAAAAAAGCTGACAATCTCATAACTTCGATTATGTCCGAAGAAATCTACAATTACTATTAAAATGTTCTAACTTTCCACCGCCTAAAGAGGTCGAGGAAATATGCAAACCAGAATCAATTAAAATTTTTCTAAACCTTATTTTATCGACTTACAACAAAAGCTGGGAAAATAATTTCCTTATAGTATACCATTTAAAAAAAAAACTTTTTTTAAATAACTGTTTTACAAAATAACTATTTTAGAACAACAATAGCACAACTTACCGAGATTAATTGAAACATTAATAATGCAATTTGGCCAGAATACAGTATAAATTCCAATACCATGAAATGACGCATGTTGTTGTTTAATATCGTGGTGTACCTGAAATATACCAAATTGTTCAAAATGAGAAAGTACACAATTTCGTATCTTTAAATAATTATTCTGGGGTTTCAGTCGCTAATTACTACTGGCTATTTTTATCTTTATCAGAAGTTATGAATCTATTAGACAACCCTGTACATTCCTTATGGAAAGTGGTCCTCAATTAAATTGACTAAAAATGTACTGTTTTATTTTACGACTCATTGATTAAAAGTTTCTATGACCACAAGGCAATAAAATTGACAATTTTTTCTATAGCCGTTCGAAGCCGTCAAATTTTGACATAACATGATGTCAAAGAACAATACTTTTCTTTTTTTCTCCAAACAATAATGCGTTATTCCTGAAATTTCGTTTACAATGGATTGAACCCCGTTAATAAAAGTGCTTCATTACGTTTGAGATATTGAAGTTGAAACAGCAAAAATACTGTCTTTGACCAACTTTGACGTATAGGTGGAGAGCCGGCAATACAGATTTCCTGTGGATAAGATACAAGAAAAAGTTGTGAGTGAACAAGTACTAGAACAGACTTACAGGGAGCCACTTTTCATAAAAGCAAATTTTGTCCGCGTCATAGAATTTTCGCGTCACTTCCGGTCACGTTTTTCTATGTTTTCTTAAGTCATCGAATTCATGAATAAAGTTTACGTCAAGATGTAGGTTTTGAGGTACACAATGAGATTATAGTGGGGTGCTTGGCTTAATTTGCCGCAACCCTGGTACACTGTCAATTAAAGTTTTCTTTTTGTATGTTTTCTTAAGTCATCGAATACATGGATGATTTAAAAAAAATTAAAGTACAAGCCATTTACTTAAAAAAAAAAATGAGGGCGCCTTTTCTCATTTGCCCGCATCCCATCAAGTCTGCTTCGTTTCTAATTACCATAAGACCTATCTAAATCTATGAATTAGATTTTTTTTATATATACCTTATTAATTTATGATTTCTCATTGTTAATAATCTCAATTTAATTCAGTTTAAATGAATTATCAGTTACTATGACATACAGGGTGAATCACTCGTGCGTGGATGGTGAATAACTCCTCAACCGTTTGAAATATGAAAAAATGTCTGAGATACAAATTGTTGGAAGTCAAGAGTGGCATATTATAAAATTGTTTTCAAATCGGCATGGTGTTTCATATAGCGGAGGCAAGTTAATAGTTGATTCTTTTAAATGAATATCAAACATTTCTTTTCACATATTTATATTTGACTCTTAAGAGGACATTTGCCCTGTTCACAGGAGGTATTACAGAGTATCAGAAAATATGTAATTTCTACTTAAATAAATGAGAGAGAAATTTGAAACAAAATGTATTCGAAAGAGGAAAGATCCCTCCACGCATCTATTGTGACACATCTTTAATATTTAGCATTTTTTTGGTTGTTATATATGCTGAAAGTTAGGGAAAAGAGGAATTATTGCTGATTTTGTACGCTTCAAAACATACATCTAATGACAAAATAAATTAATCCTGCCACAATACGGGTCTAAATTGATGCCTTGTATAATTTTAAAAAAATGTATTTTGCCAAAAGAAAAATTTTCATTTGTAAATCTATACAGAAACGTATAGCCCTGTGGCTAGAAAATATGAGATATTCTATCGTTGTGAGGTGGCGCCGCCGTTGAAGTATTGAGCAACGCATTGCTTATTTATATTTGTAAATAGTCCTGACTTGCGATCGTATGCAGGTGCGGCTTCCATTATTTTTGTTATTTGCGATTTACTTGGTATATTTTTTAGATATTTCGTTTTAAAAGAGACATATGAACCTTTGTTAAAGTGGTGGTGGTGAAGTGTTGGTGTAGTTTTAAACATCTTGAACTTTGTACGTTTTAGTGTTGTGAAGCTGAGACAGATTATCACCTGATCATGGACTATCGTAGGGGTAAAAAATATAAATTGCGGCTGTCAGCCTCCTCACAAAATTGTGGGAGTTACTAAAATTGGTCCAAAATCGACAATTGCGACAACATCAAATCTTTACGTTTCGAGGTCCCAAGAACCAAAAGATAGGTTTTTGAAAAATGGGTGTATGTTTGTGTATTAGCACGATAGCAGCGATACTACTAAACGGATTTGGAAGAAACTTTCCATGAGGGTTTCTTTAGTACTCCAGAAGATCTGAGAAGGTTATAGTTAAGATAGGATTACGTTTAATGCCGTTATGGCACACAACTTGGTGCTCTTTTCTGCTTCAAAATTCCACCGAGTCGGGAGGTTCCAGCCGCTTCCATTAGCTGCAATTTTTTTATGCTGAATCCAAATCCGCAGCCCAAAAATCGATTTACCAGGTATTTTAGTGAAACGCAAAAACATCCCCTAAAATAGAGTGAAATAGTGAAGATAAGATAAGGCTTTATAATGAAATGCAACAATTTGTAAATACTTTGAGAAAACATTTTAAAATAAAATTTTGAGCATTAGAAAAAATACATACAAACTAAATCCACACCCACCCCTACGATGGGGTTAATTCCTCCTCTAAGCTCAAATAACGAATGTACAATGTGAAAAACCATAGCCTTGTATTTTGTACTACCAAATATTTAAATGTAGGATAAAATAACTTATCCCTCAAAGGGTTGGAAACCACCCCTACAGACAAGGATCCCACTTACCCCTTTAAGTCACACATTTTTTTAAATCTATATTTGTGCATGAATATTGTTACCGTGGTAACAGCTTTTTTGGGGGCCACTGATTACGAATTTGAAGTCAGTATCCGAAAATTTCTAAATAAAACAATATATCCTTTGTTTCTCGTACACCTTATATTCGCAATTTAAAATGTAATGGTATTCAGCTAGTCTATGAGCAATAATTTCAGGTAATTGTGATAAAATTAATTTAATCTCGGAACCATTTTTGTCTTTAAAAATATTTAATTATAATAAATTCTTCGTTGTCCACACTCCGGAATGACAAAAGTCTTTATTACCAATGTTTAACTGTCCATGGACTTGGTAATAATAATCATGGTTATGTTTTAAAATGTAATGATTTTCAGATAGATCCAGAAACTAAAACAAATATGGCCAATTTTTATTTATAACCAATCCGAATTCAACAATTTCAACATACATACAGATGCTAAGGCTTCTTTTCTCCATCCTCATAACTTTGGGGAAAAAGTTAATATTTCGCAAATATATCTTCTCGATATAATATACTTCTTATTGTGACCTGGCAACTTGTAGTAGGACGCATTTTTCCATACTACCAGGTAGAGAAGCGGTGGGTAGATTTCATCTCTGTTATCTCCAATCAGTACTATCTGTTTGTAATCTAGTTTTTTTCTCTATTTGTTTAAGTTCTTCGTCGGTTTTCTCCGATGTTTCTAAAAAACGCATGCACTAACATTCGTTATTTGATCTTAGGCATGGATTTAACCCCCTGTAGGATGTGAATTTAATTTTCATATATTTCTTTTTAATGATCAAAATTGTGTTTTAAAATGTTTTCTCAAAGTATTTACAAATTGATGCATTTTATTATAGAGCTTTTACCTTATCCTCACTATTTCACTATATTTTAAGGGATGTTTTTGTATTTTACTAAAAAATCACCTTGTAAGTTTTTGGGTTGTTGATTCGGATTCAGCATAAAAAATACACAAAATCTATTCACTCACATCTTTGGTATGGAACTTTTCTTTTGTGTGGCTGTGTTATCTTTGTTCGTGTCGTTTATCTAATATCAATATTCATTTTAGAATGGTCTTGTAATATTTTACAATGTATCATTTTTTCCTTATTATGGTGGTTTTATTTTTTCGCTTATTTTTTGACGCGCTATTATGAAAAAAATATATATTAGAAAGAGAGAATTCAGTTACATAAATATAAAATAATTTTTTGGCTGCATCTGCAAACTTATACGAATGCGACTAAAATAAAAGCGTGGGGTATTCATGAAGTCAAATGTCTTGGATGAAGCATTTTAGTGTCTATGTCGAGAAAAATGCTATAATAGCTGAAAATATTATTTTATACTTTTTAGTGTTCTTTTAATAAAATAGTCTCTTTAAAGAGTTTTTAAAAATATTTTATTTTATACTTCTTACTCTTGTAAAATGTTGTAATCAATTTAATAATTTAATTTCTGTTTCCTAATATTTAAACACTATTAAATGAACGACCCAGCTTTATCCAAAAAATTAACTTTGGTCTATCATATTACGTCTAACGAAATTATTTTTATTCTAGCGGTTTTTAAAATGTTCTTATAATATAAATTTATTACTTTCTTTTTAGTCACATGGTAGGTGTTTAGTAGCACCACCGTGCCGCGCCGCAAATAAACCACATAAGTTATAAACAAACATTTTTTAAAATTGTTTTTACGATTAGTATATACTTCCACTCCACTACGTGCATGCGGAAGTAAAAGAAACATTAGTGCCGAGGTGCATATTAAGTTTTTCTTGAGATCCAGAAATTGTGAAATTAAGATTAATCAACTCTATTTTTTTTTCAATAATTTTAAGTGATATTAAGATAGGTACGTCATATTTATTTAAATATCAAATCTGAATATTTTTTTTTGATGAAGAATAATTTAGAAAACTGTATCTACTCTTACTTTATTACAACACATATAATTAGCTAAGTATATTACAAGCAACGAAAATGTTGCGCTGACTTTATCTGTCAACTACAAGAAAGCGTACAATAATGGTACTATACTATTTCTAGCACTTTAATGACGATTTTGAGGTTCTATAGTGCCGACTTTAAATAAAGCTTGTAAAGGCAAAAATATAAAAAACATACATGCCTGCAACGTCCCAACTCTATTACACAATTTATTTAGTACGGACCTGTACCTCACTATGAGCGTAATTGAATATCGTTGAAAACACCGGCCCGCCTGATCTTCCAAGGCGGCTATACTGTTTTTTATTGTAACTTCGTCTCTCAACCCCGCGGAGGACCCATACCTTCCTAGTGCTGGGCAAATGTCCTCTTAATTCTCTATCCAGGCATATATAATTTTTGAACTAACACTGCGGCGTTGTCACGTTATTCCACAGTTTCTGATAAAAAATGCATTTGCCGTGTTCATGAGTAAAATCTGTAAAGAACGTGTTTTCATTAATTAGATCGTCATTTCACTTCCAATGTTAGTTAAGGCCATGTACTAATTTCAAGGGTTCTCATAGTCGAACCTATTTTCACAGGGTGTTTTCCAAGATGATTCAAATTTCTACATTTTTAAACTGCCATAACTCAATTCTCAAAAAGAAGCCTATGTCTGTTTTAGTCAAACTGTTTCAGCAATCAATTATCTATAACCTCGTAAGACCAACTTTTGATGGGTTTTTGAAAAATTCTAGGAAAAAATCAAGTCGACGGGAAAGTGTAGGCAATTGATTATTAAAACATTTTAAGTAGAAACATATATGGTTTTCAATTTAAGAAACGTAAGTTATGGCAGTTTAAAAATGGAAAAACTCGAATCATTGTGGAGAACACCCTGTAGAAATACGTTCGACCTTGAAATTAGTACGTGGCCTTAACTAATATTGGAAGTGTAATGCAATTTTACTCTTGAACGCGGCAAATGCATTTTTTATCAGAATATGTAGAATAACATGACATCGCTTCAGTGTTAGTTCAAAAATTATACATGCCTGGATCGAGAATTAAGAGTTAAATATAAATATATGAAGAAATTCACAGATTTCGCCATCTTTGCAACCATCGGGACATTGGAAATGATAACACCATACATAAAACATAAACTTATAGGAGACTTGCATATATTTAGTTAAAAATTCCACCACAGGTGGAAACAGATCGGGTTTAGGTATTTTATTTGTGAAGTCAGACATTTGACTTTTTCATTTCATGTGTTTACGTTCAGTTTACAAGTTAAAATGTCAACTGTAAATCAAGCAACAATTAAAATCTTTGGGTGCCAAAATAACAGGTACTATAAGTACCTATGTTACATATTTAAAGCATGTAAATTTGTAAAAAAAATTGTAACTTGTAACATAATAAATAAAATAAATAACCTTATATAAAAATTTATTGTTCAGGTTAATTTACAATAGTGTTTCTGAATGAAGTTATCATAAAAGAAACATAAATAAATTGATTTGCTAATGACCATAAGTGAACAGGTATTCTGTAAACTAGGATTTTGTTTTTCTTAGTGAGACCATTCAATTGTTCAATGATAATTCGTCGATTAGCTATAGCTCTGGTAACAGCGACTTCCTGTTCGGAGAGTTGGTTTTTCAGTTTAAAGGGAGGGATGTTAAGGCGAACTCGGTTAGATTCTAGTATGTCAGATATATCAAAACCTCTGTCTGCCAGAATAAATTCTCCCCTTTTCAAGTTGTCTAAGAAACCACATTTTTCAGTAAGCACCCTACCCTATCTGTCGTGTTGCCACCATAAACACCGGAAACAAACAACTGTTCCGTATTCAGTACATCCTACAAACACTTTAAAAGTATTCGTGCTTTTGTACTGTGAATAGGTAGTCTGCCGAATTACGGGATCCTGATTTTTCTCAATTGGAAATTCGGTGCAGTCAATTATTATATCATATTCATTTGACTTCATTTACATTTCTTAGACCAAAAATCGACAGATTTTAGCTACGCATACATATGGCTTGTACAGAAATTGATTATGCGGTGTACAACTCTGAAGAGGTGACAAATATAATTAAATTCATGTCTATAAAAACCACTACAATGCTTAAGCTGGTTTTCTGTTAAAAAGATTCTGAAATTAATTGGGAGCGTAGGTAAGACACTACTGTCTGGGTATTCTTGGAACTGCGTCCTTCTACAGAGGGCTCTGACTTCTCTCCATTAGCCGCTTGAAAATTTATATTCACTTCTTGCTGTATATTGCTAACATCAGGACTATCAAGAAAAATTTGAGAAGATATCCTAAAACCTCTTTCTTCTTTAGCTCTACCTTTATTTGCTTGTCTTTTCATGAAACGTTGATTTTTGTGTTATTTTTACTAGTTTCCTTATCGTGTCTACTCCTAGGCAGATTGACTGATGGTATGGCTGCAGGATTTAATATTTTCCACTGTCCTAAAGAGAATTATAAAATTATGGCAACAATATTTAAAAATGACAAATTAACATGCGAAATATAAGAAAACATGTTATAGGTAGGTACCAGTCCTAATTTCTAATCTATATTATATATTAAATTACGTTAGTCTACTTACCCATGCTGGCTATTTTATAATCTGATTTTAAGAAGTGCTCTGAACATACTTTTGAGAAATTTGTAGGTGTTTTTCTAGACCTCATTGCTGTGATCCACTTCTGTTTTAGTTTGGCACATTTTGGAAATTGGTGAAAATTTACGTCTTTATTCTTATTTTTAACAGAATTACACTGTGGTAATGAGAAATTTACAGGCATATTCTTTTTGTTCTTAACCTAGTTAATTAATTATTGTTAGAAATTGCTATTAATTCAGTAATCAAATTACATATAAAGAGTGGTTAGGATTCAATACCTAAAGCCGATACTAGCGCCGTCTAGATGCAAGTCTCCTATTCCGGAAACAGATGCGATCCGTCCCAAAAAACATGATTTTAGGTACTTGTTAAAAATAACTATTCGCTACAAAGAGTTCTATAACTAGAGGAGACAAACTGCATAAGCGTAATGTATAAGCAGCAAGCAGCGCGGGTGTTCTCATCCTGTTGCGGTTCGTTCTCTCTCTTTGTCCGCTTTGTCGCACAGTGGCTTGCTTTGTAAAACAGAGTGTAGAGGGTACGAGCTGTGCGACAAGGTCGAGGAGACCCGCGTCTCGCGGAAAATCAACGGCTTGTCTCCTCTAGTTGATTCGCTATTTGTCAAAGTTTGTGAATCCATGGCGACTACGAATGGCGCTGACCACAACCGCATTATAACTTCATGTTCTCTGCGCATACTCATACTGTACACACTTGCTCAGTATTACGTCATCTGATCTCGACTCGCGCTAATAATAATTATTAACAATTAGATATCAGAAAGACAACTTAACCTAAAGAAATCACACGAAAGAATAAATTTATTTTAAGCAGAATAAAAACCTATTAACCTAACCTAAAGAAATTACAGAAAAGAATTTGTGAAAAACGCAAAATTAAACAAAAAAAAAATAGCAGGCATAGGAGTTTGAACCCAGGAGCTATTGTTAAAGATAGATATAGGGTATGCTACATGTTTTGAACCTAGAATTTCTTGGGAAATCTAAATTTCTAATAATATCCATTGAAAATAACAAAGTCTATAATGTTTCCGGTTAAACCGGAAATGAAAATCAGATCTTGGGGCAATCAAACTGTGTACCGTATTCAATCATACAACATCCTAAAATTTGAATTCGATATCTTCTTTTACAAGAAATTTACAGGCTGGCTAGTAATATCGTAAACACCCAGTATATAAATTAGAACTAATAACCAGTGTATTGTGCAGATGATAACCTTTTCTGCCCTCCCCTGTAAACACAAAAAGAATTTCCACATTGCAAAGGTTTGATTTACTTTTTATTTCATTGAAGATGTATACTTCAGTGTGATATAATATTTATTGCACATTACATATCCAAATATTTTTTTGCTATAGAAATTTAGGTTTTGTGTCCGATATCCTTTGTTTTCTGAATTTTTTTTTCAAAAAGTGTTTTATGAACCACTTTGATTTTAAAATATGTTGAATACAATTAATACGCTTTTAAATAAGCCCTAATCGAAACTGGTTAATTGTGCGCTTCTTTGTGAAAAAAAATTACAATATATTATAGTCAATCGTCCATCCATCTGTGCGTTTTGGGTAGGCAGCAATTTCTTTTTATTTTCATAGGAGGATCCTTTCCTTTTAAATTGTTTTTATTCTGTTTAACTATGTTACATTTCATGCTTAACCTGGGATTAAATAAGTGCATTAGGGATTTTACATTTATAATGGTGTAATCGGATCACATAGATACGTTAAGCGCACACATGGGATCGCGATCGTCCGATGGTAGGGCTAGATCCTTCAGCTAACATGTTTTAATATATCAGCTGCAATAAAACACTTGTAGTGATCAATGTTTATTTTCTTTTGATTTTTTCCCAAAGGGATGGAGAAATAAGGCTTTACGTCGCTGTTGCTTTTAGTTTGAAGGTTGAGAATATTGTTTAATATATACAGGAAAATTTAAAATAAAAAACCTCTTCTAGAAAATGCGTTGGTGGATTATTTTTAAAACTTACATGCTAATAAAAATATATTTATAAATGTACATTCTTTTAAGTTGTCGACGGGTAGGGGGCGTCGTAGAAGGATCGGTAGTGAGTCTAAAACTCAGGATCTGGGATGAAACTCCTCCCCTCTTATTGGCCGCCATATTGAAAGTGTAGGTGTTTTCAATATTTTTGATATACCTGCCTAATCGCGAGTTTCAAAGCAATTATAAAGAGTCATTTTATAGACGATAATATTTTGCACAGCACTTTGTTAATATCTATTTCGCGTAACGTTAACAATAAAAAAATTATGACCCATGAATACCAAATTAAGGGATGTGTCTTTTGAGGCATATACTCTTTTTATTACACCATAAACATACATTTAAAAGTGAATTAAATTCAAGTCGTAGAGAATTTTATATATATAATTGCTATTCATAAAATATTTGCGAGGCTCGCGGTTACGAAAATATGTCAAAAAAATTGATGACAGCTTTATTTTCAACATGGCGGCCACATGTAGGAAGTTTCGTACGTGGAACTGAGTTTTGGACTCACCACTAACCATCCTATGTAAACGCAAAGAAAAATCACTGCCAGCCTAAAATGAACAGATGACTCTTTTACGCTTGATTGACTGATTTGAAATTCATGGCCTACTTTGTGATGAAAAATCCTGACAATGACGAATATCGAACAATTGACATGTAATATGTGAAAGTTTAATATGGCAGCACTTACCTTATAATCCTGAGATGCTCAAAGAGACAAAATCTAATCAGTGCGTCAGCAGCTTCATTATTTTCATTGGCCACTTCATCGTCAATGTATTTTGCTAAGTACTGCTTTGCATTTCTCAAATAATTCGTGATTAGTTTTAATCTGAAGCTAATGTAAAGCAATACAATTATAAAAATCGTCTGAGCATTAAAATAATTCAACAAAAACATGGTGGAAAAAAATAGGTTGACAGAGGCTCCCATCATATAATGATTACGTTCATCAAAAGGCAGCCACATATTTAAAGGTAGTGGTCTTTCTAAGGTCGAGTTGCTTGCATTTTCATTCCATAATATACCATTTTTTACCAAACATGGACCGAGTAATGCACTCGCACCCATGGATAAAATTAATAGGTAATATATTTGAGTAAATTTGCCTTGTTGCACAAACGATTTATATAGTTTCAAGATGTCTTTATCTTTGGTATCTTTTACTCTATTATTCATAAGGACCATCTCATTTATCAAGTATCTAATGTTGGCTGTCTTACAAATACATATTTTTATAGTCACTACAGTATAGGTAAATGTCACATTTACAGTTTCAATAAGTTTGCTTGTATCATGCCTCAAAGCTGGAACATCAGCGTAGAACAGGAATAAAAGTAAGACATACAATATCTGTATGGTGTAACCATAAACTACATACAGAGTTCTATTAAATTTAACCATACTAGGAGGTAAGGTTCCAGTTATAACCATTATATTTTTAAGACAGTACAAGAAAGTAAGGTCCATTTCCTGGAAAAATAAATATTTACACTAATTATTATGAGAAGCATTAGAGTGAGAGTACTGCAAACTTTCATAATTTTATGATTCTGATCAGTTTTTATGTGAATCAATTGCCTACATCTATTTAACTGTTGTTCAGACATTCTTTCAAAATTTTAATTTTTCTTAAAATAAAATATTTCTTTATTATAAAGCACACTACTTTGTTTTCCATCACTGACTTTATTATAACATACACGTTACCGCAATTTTCGTACCTAAACGTACTATTTTCAAACATTGCGTTGAATCAAATGAATGAATTTACAAGGGGCTGTGCATATTTATACTAAGTACTAATTACACATTAGTACCTAAAATAGTGTCAATCTCGTGCAGGTTAAAGAAAAACTAACAAACTTCAATAGTTTGCACACCTTGTGCCCTCAAAATAGAGCATTTTCAATCACTTCTATTTTCTTGTCCTGATCATACGTAAGCAATAAAAATATAGACAAAAGCACTTATTACAAACTAAAAAAATATATGTAAAAAAACATTTTTAAGAAAAAGCTTTTATTAAAAAAACTGTACTAAAAAATTAAAAATATTTTTTTAAAAATACGTACGCCTGGAAACAAAAAGCTTTGGGGGCGGTCATAGTGCTACTATTGCCTAGTTACTTTGCTCAATCGAACGCCTCCGAAGCCGCCATATTAGATTTAGAATGACGTCACATTGTTTCTCGTATTTCAATTTCAGTCCCTTTAATTTGATACCCATATTAAGGGTGTTGTGAAGAAAGAGGTGATCCGCCATCTTGGGACGTCCGCCATATTGGATTTAGAACGACAAGAGATATACTATATTGCATTGTCACCGGACTTATATACGTTTGCCAAATTTCAAAGCTATAGCTTGATTAGAACTGGTCGGAATTTTGATTGCTAAACATAAACAAACAAACACACACATTAACATTGTAAGTTAAATAAAAGCTATAAAAAAAGAGTAAACAACTTGTCCTATATTATTGTGTAATAATCTACTGGACCTATAAATATCATTATTATTATTATCATAACATAGGTATTTTCTGAAATTGCGAAGTTTGCAAACTATTACAAGTAAACATACATTTTTTAACAGGTTTAAAATGGGTAAGAAAAGTTTTTTGGAAATATCTAGAAAACCATTAATATGAACGATAGCCATTGAGGGACATGTGAAGATTCGCAGTCATACAAAAAAAAAGGCCATGTACTAAGGAGCAGCGCATTATAATCCTATCCATTTTGTAAAATACGAATTCGTGGTCTAGTTTGCCCCATGCCATCAACATTTTTTGTAAATTATAAAAAAGGTCAAACATCGATTCAAATACGGTATTCCTAAAGTCCTTCATCAGGAGTGAGTGTCTTATTGACACCGACCAGCTCTATTTGAACCTGGGCCCAAAGCTCGAATGATCACTTCAAAAAAATTATTAACCAAAACGAGTCGCGAAAAACTCGTGTTGGTAACGGTGAATAGTATACCAATGCAAGGTCGTTACTGTCAACATAATACATATTTTTATCAATATTATACTCTTTGAAAATACAAAACGAATAAGAAATTGGTAATATCGCTCGCAGAGAAAAAACAACAATGTTAAATAATCGTTACTTTTATGCCAAGGCCGTGATATTCCTTTTTACGAACCGACAGAAAAATTATCGCCAAGTCCGCTTGCGGCCGAGGCAACATAATCTCGAGGGTGGTAAAAAATTTCGCAGTCATGGTATAAACACTATTTTTTGTGCAACCGCCAATTACATAGTTAGTACAGATGGTGAAAATAACACCACCGTTTATGCTATATTTAGCAGCGACCTTAATGTCACAGCGTTTCTATGGAAATGGTATATTTTGAATGTATACAAAACATTTTTTTTTGAAATAGGTCAAGAATGCCAACAATCTCGGCGCAATTTCAGATTCCAAAATACGCTATTCTAGTATTTTACTCCGTTGCTAGGCAACCATGAGAAAGAGTCCGGAAAAGTCTTTCCGTCCTAAGCTGGGAAAGTAGTTATCTTTCCCGTACTGTTTTTAATATATTTTTTTATCGTTACCCTATTTTGCTTATTTAAAGTACACCTCCGAGTGTTTAAATCTAACTTTAAAAAACGCGCGTGTTTTAAAGTTGCCATGGCCAACTACAATCCGAGTCAAAATGTCAACTATTTAATTATTAATCTGACGGGAATTTTTGCGGTGTTAACGGCGAATCTGCTTTTCTATTTAAGTAATCAATAGTAGAACTCATTTTAAAGCAATATACAATCAGTAAAAACTGTAGTGACAATAATTAATCCTATGTGACAGATTGCAAATTAATTTTTGTATTCCCCATTTGACACTGACAGGTATCCTGATGTCACATCACGAATTCAACCATTTTGCATTCTCAATTCTTATTTCCATTTTTTGCAGTAATGCCAGTATTTATGATTTCAAAGTGTACCAATAAAAAAAAATAACGTAAAATATTCGTGGATAACTGGTCTTTAAAACACTTGCTCTCTTTCGAGCACTCCGGCTACGCCGTCGTGTTGGAAAATTCGCGCGTGTTTTAAAGACCTTTATATCCACTTATACTTTAATATACTATTTTAGCAATAAGTGGTTATTAAAGCGAAACAAGTACCAAGTCAAGTTTACGACGTGAAAGTGTATAGATCGTATATTGTGTACAGTAACTTAAAGTGCAATATTACATGGTTACACTCAAAAGAAGTTATAAGAACGGTGTATACGTATGAGTAAGAACTATGATAAACATAAAGTAGACTGTTTTGTGTAGTGCAGTTAAAAGTTTTTTGGGAACATTTATCTGATAGTGAGGTTAAATTATCTCTGATAAGAAGTTAAAGTTTTCTCTAGTCGTAGCAATCAAATAAAGTACTAGCGATACACTATTTATTTATTTTGAACATGGATAGAATTGATGAAAACACTATATAAAATGCAAAGAAAAAACAAAGAACGAGAATAGTATTAAGTGTTTCGGATTGTGTGGTAATTCATTTCACTTAAAATGTCTAGATATTAGTACAAAAGACTTTAATACAATACAGAAATTACCTGGCTTTAAATGGTTTTGTGAATCCTGTGAACCGTATTTAAAATTTATGAACCAATTACACAAAGAATTTAATGATTTCAAACAATCTATACTAGGTGAATTCCATGAAATGAAGGCAAAAATACTTAGTTTGTCTAAAGGGGAAAATTCTAATGCGGAAAAATCATATGCGAGTGTAGTAACCGGAGAGGCCGTAGTTATCAAACCAAAAGCTAAGCAAGACAGCAGCAAAACAAAAGAAACCATTCTAAAAAAGCTAAAACCAGCAGATATGGAAGTAGGTATAATCCAAGTAAAAAATATTAAAGATGGGGGTATTTTTATTAAATGTAAAACAAGAGAAGTAACGGAAAAAGTGAAGAAAGTAGCAGAAAAAAATTTAGACAGACAATACCAAGTTAAAATACCACAGCAGAAAAATCCATGTGTTAAAGTTGTTGATTTCGAAGATGCAATGGATGAAAATGATCCTACGAATTGCATAAAAAAGCAAAATACTTTTTTATGCCACGACGAATTGGATATAAAAGTGGTTACTATTAAAAAGATGGTTAAACGTTATATGGCGATCTTAAAATGTGACCCCACCACCCATTCCAAGATTCTGGAGGAAAGATCCCTCTGCATTGGATGGACACCTTCATGCAGAGTTTTTGATTATATCAGAATAGATGTTTTAAGTGTGGAGGATTTAATCATAGGGCAGAAGATTGCAAAATTGAGTTATGTTTGAAATGTGGTTCAAGTGATCATAATAAGGAAAACTGTGTAAACGAGACAATAAAATGTGCCAATTATATTGACGCCAAAAAGAAGTTGAACTTAGATCTTGATACAAATCATTCAATTTATGATGTAATTAAGTGTACTGTTTTGTAGAAAAAAATTAATAATGAAAAACAAAAAATTAGAAACAATCCTAAATAGCAATCAAATCAAACAAATAATAATAATAATTTTATAAATGTTTGTCATCAGAATATTCAGTACTTGAGAAATAAAGTTGATATAATAGAATCTTTTTTAGAAATAAATAAAATTGACATATTCTGCATTACTGAACACTGGTTAACTGTTGATCAAGCCAATTTTATTAACATTGAGGGCTATAATTTAATGGGTAAATTCTGCAGAAATAAATACAAAAATGGCGGTGTTGCAATATTTTCTAAATGTAATTTAACTAAGCA
The DNA here is from genome assembly GCA_963583905.1 of Stenurella melanura. Classification (NCBI taxonomy): domain Eukaryota; kingdom Metazoa; phylum Arthropoda; class Insecta; order Coleoptera; family Cerambycidae; genus Stenurella; species Stenurella melanura. Next base: position 49,810,547 of record OY757309.1, on the reverse strand, counting down.
TATTAGAGAATTAAAAGAAATAGAAAACCTGTCTAAAGGAAAATTATTCGAAATTTGTGACATAGAATTAAATTTAGAAAATGGCGTTAGCATATATATTTTTTGTATTTTTAGGTCTCCAGGAGCAGATGTGAATTTATTTTTGAATGAACTTGATATGTTTTTAGAACAATACATTTGTAACAAAAAGTATAAAAACTCCTTAACATGTGGAGATCTAAATATCGATTACTTATCACATACACCACACATAAATAAGTTAGTTGACGTTTTAAATGAATATGGTTTTACTAACTGCATAGATAAGCCTACAAGATACTCGACTACTTCATCTACCGCAATTGACTGTTTATGCACGAAATTTGAAACAGAATTTTTAGATTTTTAACACAAACATAATGTTCAATGGTATGTCAGATCACTCAGGGCAAGTTTTAAGTTGTAAAACCAACTTGGATAGGGGGGCTAATTATAATTACACTAGAATTTGTAATAGAGAAAGTTATGCTATATTATTTTATTACTTAGGTAAAGAAAACTGGCTTGATATAATATATCAAACTGACGACGTCAATTTGGGATTTACTAATTTTATTAACACTTTCAAACATTATATTGACATAGTTTTCCTGTTAAAAAAATATGTTTTAGAAATAAAAATAAACTTTGGTTAACAAAAGGTATTAAAACGTCCGCTAACAAATTAAAAGAACTCTATCTAAAAAAGTGTGAAACAAGAAGTGTCAATGATACAAACTACTATATTAAATACAAGAAAATGTACAAAAAAGTTACATCTGCTGCTAAAAAATTAAACAACGACAAGCTGTATGCGGAATCGGATAATAAAAGTAAGTGTGTTTGGAAAACTATAAATAATACTGTAAATAATAAGAATAAACATCTAGTTACTGAAATTAGAACACAATATGGCATAACTAACGACTTTAAACTTATTGTAAATTCTTTCAATAATTACTTTGCAGATATTCCACATAAACTTCGAAATAATATTACCAACAAAAATGTAAATAATATACATTTTCCACAAACTAGGCATTTTGATACATTTTTTATAAGCCCTGTATCTGAATATACAGTATATAATGTAATAATAGGATTAAAAAAATCTAATTCTACTGGAATTGATTTAATAAATTTTGTATGTCTACTTCATATTTTATGTTTTCTACAACGATTTTGTATTTTACTATTTTATATTCTTTTAATATTTAACTTATTCACATTCTGTCTATACAATTTTATATTACTGTGTCCTTATATTTTTATTCTATATTTTTATGTAATGTTACATTTTGTTCACTTGTAATGTTCTGACGTCTCCTATACCATGTTTTATGGTCTCCTGGAAAAATAAATAAATAAATAAATAAATAAATAAATAAATAAATAAATAAATAAATAAATAAATAAATAAATAAATAAATAAATAAGTAAATAAATAAATTTCTAACATTTATCACAACAATAAACAAACGGTGGTTGTCAAGAAACGGTTTCATAGGCAATTAGATGGTAATGAAAAAATGTTATGCATTTATAAAAATTCCTTAATTTATAATAATATTTATTGCGATTTCAGAAAAAAATAGTATGTGTACCTCGTAGTATAAGCACACTCCCGGACTTCAATGCTTGTTGGCCTCGGCTAACGCCTCGTCCGGGAATGTATTGCTTTTACTACTAGATACACAATATCCTATTGACAGTTCTCGAAAAATCGTAAAAATGTCTGACAGCGATATTGAGATTTCAATTTCTTGCACTCCTTCAGAGCTAAACAGGCTAAATTCGGCGCTTTCTGATTTAATACCTGAAAAATTTAAACAACATGACAATGCGAAAACTGTTACAGCGACTTACTAATTACTAATTCTGTTTAATAAAAAATAATAATTTTTGGTTGTCGTATTTTAGAAATGTCAATTATGAAAGTGACTTTTAGTTTTACGGCCGTTACTAGGGGTAACGGCCGTGAAATTGAATTTGACGAATTGTGTTGACAACGCAAAATACTCACTACACGTAAGGCTGCAAAAAAGGTCTTTTCTGACCCATCCGTGGTAAAATATGTTATTTGGAGGTGACATTGGAATTGACATTAGAACTTGCCACTAGAATTAGAACCACAAGAGGTTACGTTTTTCAATTAAAACCAATGAAATCTCTAGAAAGATTAAATCCACCACATTAATTGGTGGGAATGCGTGTAAGAGTATTCAGAAGTAACCACATTATAGCCTGATAATAGCCATTTAATGAGGAGTTTTGGTTTTTTTAAAATAGATAAATATCCGTATATTAGATATTGTAACCTACACCGCTTTTATGGATGGCGAAGAGTGAGGGAAACGTTGGGGGAGGGGGGATGAATTTGCTTCTTTTTCTACTGTAACGAAGCGTATTTTATTTTATAAAACAGCATATTTATTATATACTATTTCTAAGCACAGAAAGCACACAGTTGTTGGAATTTGAGCATTATCCGGTTGGAGAAAGCTCCGCTAGATGGCGCTAGTTCTCTAACACCAATCAATTATGTTCCATCTGTATCGAATACTCAGCCGAGCCACCGATATAGCAAGGGAATCTGGGGCCAGGAGGAAATTCGAAATTAAACCGATACCGATCCGCCGATCCAAGGAAGCCACCGGCAAGGAAGTGAGTAGATAGGAACTTTGGTAAACAACTTGGCCAGTGTTAAGCACAGGCCTTACTAATCATACTTTACTTTCCAGTTGTGTGTCTGGCAAGCCGGGGACGCTCGAGTAAGTATAGGAATATCCAGGACAGAAAAAGTTTCTGAGGTTTCTGGCTGGCCTAGTCCCTTCAGCTGGTCAGATACCAACGACCTTTGGATATCTTGGATATTATCTATCCTTGCTGCCCGGAGCGTATGTACCCAGGGTGGAGGTATCCTGGGTAGACTTGGGTGTGGTTGGCTGGCCTAGTCCCTTCAGCTGGTTGACCACACGGGCCCGCTGATACCCCGCATTTCATCCACTCTCGTGTCCGTAAACCCTAGAGGTTGGTCTGTCCCTGCGGGTGGATTAACCAAGAGGGAACCGTGAGCCGGAGTGTTTCTGTTTGTAGACTGTCGAAGGGGATATCTTGAGTGGTTCACTGGCCCAGTCCCTTCAGCTGGTTAACCACACGGGCCCGCTGATACCACCTGAGATATTTCTTTCTAACTCACTGTTGAGTACGCACGCCTGGTTCTGAGGTGTTTTGGGTAGAGAGGGTGACTTGCTAGCCTAGTCCCTTCAGCCGGTTCGTCACATAAGCCCCCGGCTACCCAAAATATCCCCCGTACTGTGGAGTGAGTACATCCTAGAGAGCAATTTATGCCTAGGTATAAATTGTCTGACAGGGAACAGTGAGCAGGAGTGCATGTAGATTTGGTAATTGCTTCCTCCCCGCTTGGTAATCACCGCCGATAACAGTAACCATGCTTGCTGTTATCTGCATCGCCTTACCGTATTAATTTAACCGTAGTAACCTCCCCCCCTCTCTTATGCCGTCTATATCACCGTTTCAATCAGTGGTTATATTGTTTTGTTTGTTTTTATGCAAATACATTAGGGTAATAGAGTAAAATTGTAGATAGTAGGATATTGGTTATAATGAATATGTATATTATTTAAACTGTGCCTTTTACTGTGCGTGTGTGAAGTCTGATATCCCTAAACCCCTGGACAATGGACATACCGTGTCTCCTCTGACGCTATCCCAGCCCTACCGAAACAGGCTGTATTAAGAGGCTAGTGTGAGTCCTTTACCTCACGAAAAACAATTGTAAAGGTGGCGCCCGAGCTTACCGTCACCGCCGACTGAAGGCTCGAGTGTTAAAGTGACGATTCACTACTCGAGAGTGTGAATAAAACGTCACACTACTTACCTAACGAAACTGAGTATTTTGAAAGAATTTCCTGCACTAAAAAATAACTTCCTGTTGCAAGTTCTAATTTAAATTTCAATACCACCACCGAATAAGGGTTGTTCTTAGCCAAATCGGATAACAGATTCGTATTCAGCATCTAAAAGTTAGTAAATAAGGACGGTTTCCACACTTTATCGCAGATGGGCCAAAAAAGCCCTTTTCTGACATTGTTCTTTCACATCGCAATTCTGAACAACTTTCAAATTGTCCGTCTCTTCGTCTGTCTGTCTTTCCACCCGTTCGTATGTTCGTCCTTCCATCACGTTCATTTGAGCACGATCACTTAAGAGATAAAAGTCCGATTCCACTGTTTTATTTTCAAATATTCTTTGGCGCTCAGTACCGATAGCATCGCAACAAACAAATTTTAGCAAATAATCAACAATTCTGTTAAGAAACACGCGTTTGAACATTGGAAACGTTAATGTTCGCGTATAGGGTATAGGACAAAAGTTACGAGTTTTTTCCAAGGCCGTCGACATGAAAGTATCAAGGTCAGATGATGTAATACTGAGCGAGAGCCTGTTACTATGTGGGAAGCGAATGCGGTGTAGTCGTTCAGCGCCGATCGATATTGTACCGCCTGTTCAACAAAAGGCGGTACTGAGAAAGCAAATCTTATCTCATCGAGTCGGGACGCATTAGTGCTGCTGCGGCGAACGAATAAAGAAGCGTGATATCATTTGTCTCACTATTTATTCCTTGTCCTAGTGTTCATCATCAGCCGTACGGTTGGCGTATAGGTAATGTCTTACGGTGCGAAAGGTCGCGGGTTCAAACTCCTATGCCTGCCGAATTTTTTTTCTTTAATTTTGCGACGATTAATATATTTTTTTACAAATTCTTTCATATCGTTTCTTTAGGTTAGGTTAGTACATTTTTATTGTGCTTAAAATAAATTCATTCTTTCGTGTGATTTCTTTAGGTTAGGTTAGTAGGTTTCTATTCTGTTATCTAATTGTTAATAATTATTAGCACCGCAGGTAGTATTAGCGTCGGAGACTTTTTTAGTTATGTTTGTAACAAGTACCTAAAATCATGTTTTCTGGGACGGATGGTAAGTTTATGTTTCATGTATGGTGTTATCATTTCCAATGTCTCGATGATTGCAAGAATTGTGAAATCTTTTAATTTTTTTAAAATCTTGAGTTGGTGGTAGTTTATTCAATAATTTTATCATTGGAACCGAATAAAATCATAAAACATGTTATCAGAAAATGATGAAGATCTATCGTGTGAAGTGTCTGAAATAGCGAAAAGCGCAATTTCTGGACCTATTCCCACCAATTCGATCAGGCAATATTAATCTACTTACAAGGAAGAGAATACTAAACGTAAAACAAAATATAAATATAGAGAAATATTTCAAGTTGGTACCGTATTTGAAAAATAAATGTGTGGGACATAGGACAAATGTCAAAAGCTTTAACAAAAGCGGAGATTGAGAAATTATTACGAGGGACACCATATGAACGCTTCTTATTAACGAAGGTGAGTGTATGTGTACATATTTTTACATAATTGTTGATAAAGCCTTATATTGTTTCAGGTTATGTTAATATTTGGCATATATGGGGCACGTAAAAGCTAACTATTGAATTTAGCAATAGATGATATTGAGGATAAAGATTCAATTATTATTGTAAAAATTCAAGATTCAAAAACTCACACTTAAAGAACATTCATCACTTCAAATTTGACCTATATTAAACTATTCCGAAAATTTCACACCATTATTTTTTAACCAATCAAAGGCTTGTTTTTTGTTAAGTTATCATAGCAAAACAAAAAAATTTCGGAAATTTTTGTCCTCCCTGAGCGAAATTAATAAGTGGAAATTATTCTGTCAAATTTGACATTTGGTTTTACATAAAAATGCATATTTAGGTGTAACATTTTCTTAACGAATATCCCACGGGCTTAAATTAAGGCCCGGAAATTTTTCCTCGTTCATGAATACTCCTCACAATAAAACGTTCAGTGAACTAAAAATTCTATTGAATAAACATTTCAGTCCGATTGTTTGTTTCCACAGTGAACGAATTATATTATAGTGCAAGGCGTTCTGAATGAATCTATTATTATAGACTTCGCCATTAGATTAAAATGTTTAGCTGGTAATGGCGAATTTGACGCAGAACTTATTGTTGTTTTGCGAGATATATTTAACTTGGAATAGGAAGAGGTCCTATTCAAGATCGCTTAAAGGAAGAAAAATCAAACATTACATTTGAGAAAGTGCTGGAAATTGCGTTGGGAAAGGATCAATCCCAAAATGAGGCTAATTTTGAAAAATAAAGACGCAGCCACGCAGTAGCAGCATACATCACGTTAGTCAAGGTGGAAAAAATCAGTTCAGTAGCATACCCAGTAGAAAGGTCTTCTACTACGCCTAGTCCAAGTCATGGAGGTTTTCATCCACAGACCGGATCTCACCAGAGTCGTATATACAAAGTGTGTGGTAGGGAAATCTCGAAACAAGTACGTGCTACTTTCGAGAATATATTTGTGAGGAATTAAGAGTTATTTAACCCCTATGTGTAGAAAAAGTCAAGAATTTAGACAAGAAATACAAAGAAGCCATTTTGAAGGAACGAAATTAGATAATTAATATAATGCTGATAATTATATTGAAACAAATGTAGACTGTTTAAATACTGAAGATTTTTGTCATATATAAACCAATAATAAAATAACCATAAATTAAAATCCAACAAAAACTACATCAAAAATTTAAAATAAATATTTTAATTTTGAAATTGGTACAGGGTTTGCATTTTCAGCAATATCTGAGGATTTATATTTAAATAATTTTGCAAACAAAAAATTACTTCCTACAGACAATTAAAAGAGTATGTTGGACATTCATTTTCTCCATTGGAAAAATATGCTTAATTTTGAATTTCATAATATTTTTCATACTTGGAAATTTTATGTTATAAAGAAGGGTGGATCCCTTTACCAGGTAGAAATGGTTTGCAAAAATTAAATTTAAGTGTAGTTGCTATTAATTCAATTGCAACATATGAAGGGTACGTGCTAAAATGGCTGAGGGTCACAAAATGTTAGTTTCGATAAAATCGGATTTTAAAACTTAAAACCCCATATTTTTTTAACTTTATGTATTACCGACTTTGGTCAAATTTTCATTGAAGACTATGTGTATTTATTTCTAGACAACCCAATAATTATTTATATTGTTTCAACATAGGCGTACGGAATGAAATTGAAAAGAAGTTATGCACGTTTAGAAAGGGGAAAAGGATATGAGTCCAAAGAGTAATGTTATGAAATAGTAGGCATTGACTTGCTTAATTTCTTATAACTCGCGACTCTATTACTCTGTGCAGTTAGGTATATGGACTCTAGCACGTCTGGCTATATTTAAGCATATTTATCTCAAAAATCGATTTTCTTTTTAACCTATACCCTTCATATGATATAATGAAAAACCTGTGTAATAAATTTCCTCAACTTTTTAACTGGAATTGCATTTTCCAAGATTTATTTGTCAAGCATATCAGAAAGTAGCGGTAACTCCCGAGACTACAAAATTGTTACTATTTCAACTCATAAATATTTGTTTGGTTATACTTGTTTACCATATGGTATAACCAGTAGTCCTAGTATCTTTTAGAAAATTATGGAAATATTTTTTGTAAATATTTCCGGTGTGGTAATTTTTATTGATGACGTAGTAATTTCTGGTAAATCGTTTGGAAAAGTTAGAATTAGTGTTAAAATTATTAAGACAAAATGGATTAATAGCGCAAAAAGAAAAATGTGCTTTCCTTCAAAATAAGATTGAGTTTTTATAACATGTTACTGATAAGCATAGTCTACATAAATCACAAAAGAAATATCGAAGCCATTAAATTAGCACCAACTCCCTGAATTAAGATCATTTTTAGGAATGGTAACTTTTTATATTAAATTTGTTCCACATGCAGTCACTATTCTTTATCCTTTGTATAATTTGTTAAAGGAAAATACAAAATTTGATTGGAATATGGAATATGGAAAAGCTTTTGTCAAAAGAAAAATGAATTATTGTCAGATGAAGTGTTAACTCAATTTAATTCGGAAATAAATATTGAATTAACACTGGATGCGAGTCCATATGGGTTGGTAGCCGTTAATAGTCATTCTAACGAAAATGGTCTACTTGATAGCTCAATTTCGAATGTATTGACAATATAGAATATCATATCAAATTATGGCGAGTCACTTACTTGCCGTTAGCTGGTAGAATAATATTGCATATTTTAATATGGTACGTGATCTGAAGCTGCCAAACATTATGTAATGGAGTATTTCAGTTTCTTGTTAGGGAACAAATCCAATACAATTGGCTTTGCATCACGTGCTATATCAGTTCACGAGAAAAATACGCGGTCAAGTCAATAAAGGAGCTCTAGATTTAAAATGGGGTGTGTCTAAATTTTACCAATATTTACTTGGTCGACATTTTACCATTGTTTCAAATAATAAACCAGTTAAAAGTAATTTTGGTTCTAGAAAAACATTCCTATCATAAGTGCAAATAGATTGCAGAGATGGGCGGCACATTTTTTATCAGCCTATGATTTCGAATATATACAGGGTATCCCAGAGTTGAGTTCCCTAACGAGAAGCTGTGATTTCTCAGTACATATTGAGCCCATATAACTCAACTTACCTTAGTGCAAAATTCACCCCTGAGGAAGTACATCCTCTTAAAGTCAGGCATTTTTTTTTTAAATTAAAGTATATTGAAGGTACAATGTTCAAATTTTGATGGGATCTGTATCGCTATAAGTACTCTTGATAATAACCAAATATCTTTTGTTTCCCAAACACAATCGGTTTCCTGTTTCCGAAGCACCTATGACCTACATAGGGAAAACGGTAATTCTTGATTTTTGGTTGATATTACACAAATTTTTAAAAATTTTAATTTGTGTATTGAAACAGGTGGACGTCATATGGATCGTCTGTAATTAATGAATTTTTTTTAAATGAACTGCTGTTCTGTTATTAGCACACTTTGTTCTAGAATTGTAAATAAATGTTAAATACAAATAAATGAAGAAACGATAACTTCTTTTATTTTGATTGATATTACAAACATTTTTGAGAGGACCCTTTTTGCAGCCCTTTTAATGCTCTGTAAAAATGTCCAAGTATTCCGTAATTTTACAGGGTGATTAAAAAATTACAGCCAGTCAAATATTAAAAATTATGAAAAATAATTGAGAAGTAAAATATATTTGGTTGTTACTAAGTTTACATAAAATACTTATAGAGGTACAGCTCCTATCAAAATTTGAAAATTTTATCCTCAATATTACGGAAACGATTGGAAAATTTCTTTTCTGTCTCACTTTAAGAGAATGTACTTCCTCAGGGATGCATTTTTGTACTAATATTACGATTCAAATGTATTGACCCCTCACTTTAACCGCGAATATCTCAGAAACCGAGAATCAGAAAAAAATTGAAAAAATTATGTGTTCATTTTGAGTCTATTCTAAATCAATCGCTGAAATTTGAATAATGTAAATTGGACACTTTTGAAGTTCTGCTAAGTTATATTGAAAAATGTCCTAGTTTTTAAGGAAATTTTGCCCATACCTGTTTTAAATCCATTATATCTTGAAAAATATGCATACTATGTAAATAATATTTTAGACACCGATAAAGCATGGCATTTTTTGTAGAAGGAAATATTTTCATAATTTTTTGTTTTAAAATTTTGCAGTTGTTCTCAAAAACGTGATGTTATGTTTATTCGGTTATTTATCAATGTATTTAAAAATTTTTTGATAAAATAGTTAAAAATATAAAATGTAGGCATTTAAAAAAAAATGTTTGGTATATATCGAACCTTAATTTAGTTACCAAGCGTAATACATAATTTTATTGCAAACCTGCAATGATCTTATCCTTTACGCCCGATAACTAGATTAGTATTTGATATATATCAATTAATTTTTCTGAGAATGCTTACATTTTATATAATTAATTATTTCATCTAGAATTTTTTAAATAAAATGATAAATTTACCGAATAAACATGACGTCACGTTTTTGAGAATAACTACAAAACTTTAAAATAAAAAATTATGAAAAAATTTCCCAGTACAAAAAAATGCCGTGCTTTATCGGTGTCTAAAATATTATTTACATAATATGCATATTTTCCAAGATTCCAATGGATTTAAAATTGGTATGGTCAATATTTCCTTAAAAAGTAGGACATTTTTCGATATAACAGCAGAACTTCAAAAGTGTCTAATGTGCATTATTCAAATTTCAGTGATTGATTTAGAATAGACTTATAATGAACACATAATATTTTAAATTTTTTCTGCTCCTCCGTGTCTGAGATATTCGCAGCTAAATTGAGGGATCAATACATTTGAATCGTATATTAGCAGAGTAATTTGAATTATATGGACCTAATATGAACTCAGGAATCACAGGTTGTCATCCGGGAACTCAATTCTGGGACACCAATCTAATAAAAATGTAGCTGATGGATTTTCACGATTACCACTAGAAAACATGGATAAAGATGTATTAAATAATGTATCATATTTTAATTATGCACAAGAATTTTTGCTAATTAATTCAAACGACTTAAAAATAACATATAGTAGAAACAAGGTTTTGTCAAAAGTTATTTATCATGTTATGGATCATGTGTTTGGTGGCCATCGATTAATAGCGATATAGAAAATTCAATGAAAAATTGTAATATTTGTCAAGAATTCAGTAAAACTCCAGAAATAAGTGTATTGCCACCTTGGGATTATTTTACAGTGTTGGTCAATGTTACATCTCGATTTTTCTGATCCACTTTATAATCACTATATTTTAGTTTTAGTTGATTCTACTTCTAAATGGATTGAATGTTACAAAATGAAAAATATAACCTCCATTTCGACAGTAAATAAATTGCGAGAAATTTTTTCAAAATTTTGTTTACCACAATTTGTAGTAACAGACAATGGACTACAATTTGTATCAAATTAATTTTCTCATTTTGTAAATGAAACCAAATATTTAAGTTCTGCTACGTACCGTACATAAAGCAATGGCGCTGCAGAAAACGCAGTAAAAACTATAAAAAATAGTATTACACGTGCAAAAACTGAAAATTTAAATCTAGATATAAATTTCATTATAAATAGATATTTATTCACTTATAGAAATACAAAACATCACTACAGGGTGAGCGTTCTGCCAAAATCTTATTAGGATAACAGTTAAGATCCCTTTTAGATCTGTCGTCACCTTTAAATGATAATTTTGTTCCTGGAAAACTAGTCTATTATCATAGGGCTCAAAAACGACCGCTAGCGTCGTTGTCTTGCCAAGTGTTAAAACGCTTTATTTTATGAAAATATAAGCCAACGAGATCACCAAATGCCTTATTGGCATATCTGAATATGGATTTTTCTCCAGTAATCCACAATTCAAGATGGCGACTAGACCGATTTTTCAAAAAATCATGTATTTGGTAAAGAAGATCCTTGAATATCTCGCCAAGAAAGTTCTGAATTGAGAAAGATTTAAGCATGTTGTAACTTCATATATCCCGCTGATAAATATAGAAGACAATAATCATGATGAAGCTGATACGATTCTAATACTTCGTGTAACTCAACAGTATGGAAAAAACATATAAATTTCTGTGCACAGTCCGTATACAGATGTGTTTGTGCTTCTGGTTAGTTTTTATGAGCAATTACCAAAGAAAGTCGTAATGGTAACCAGTCGAGGAAAAACTGAAAAAGAAACAGATATTGGAAACGTCGTCAAATCATTAAGTATCGGACACATGCATCATATATTTTTTCCATGCCTTTGCTTGGACAAATATAACTGGCAGATTATCAAGAATTAGCAAAGAATTTTGTACTAAAGTATTTTGGAATCTGTAGGAATCATCTGTAATACTGAAATCGCTTGCATTGTTGGGAACTCTGAACACAACTACTACATAACTTGAAGACAATCTCCACGACTTAGTACGTTTGCTCTATAAAAATGAATTAAAAAAGGTAACTGACTTGTGTTTCCACCAAAAATAAATAAGGAGATAACCTACCACCCACAGTTGATGGGTTTGGGGATCGATTATTCTTATTTTATTTTAGGGTCCATTATATTGCAACGGTATGGAGAAGTCCGAATAAAAATATCCAAATTTATCAGGTGCTAGTCTCTGTGCGTGGAGAAAAATTCACGAATAGTTATAACCAGTCTCCATGCTTAATCCGTACGCCTCAAGAGCTGTAAAACTAAGCGTGTCAAATCTAGCTGCAGGAAGGCGAACAATGATATATTCCTAAAAAAACATGAATAATTTGCATAGAAGCCTGTCAGTGTTCTGCAGGAAACTTCTTTTGTGCAAATACCCCAGATTTAGTAACTCCGTCGATCATGGAAAAATATGAAGATAAATCCGGCAAATTGTGGTATTTTTACTTTAACATATTGCAAATATATTGCAAAAATATTTTTTAGAAGATGATGGCATGCAGATAACTTAAAAATTATTTTAAGTCGAAGAAAATAATTAAAAACGCAATTGCAACTATTACTTTATGATGTTGTGATATTAATAATAAAAACACATTTATTTAACCCGCCGTTTTGAAAATGCTGTAATTCCTTGCCACCAAAAAATCCAAATCATTTCTAACATGACCCGAATGCGATTTTTAGCTTAGAGAAGCTATATTATTGTATAAGTATCCCATTAATTAACTGTGTGCCTGACCGAACTCACCTTGCGCACCCCAATATTCTTCCACAATACTTGTAGCGCGCCACGATTTTTAAATTTTAGAACATTATTGTTTAACGAATACTTAATAATCGTTTTATTCAGCATTAAAATCCACACATTTTTTGTTTAAATTGTTTTTCAAATAACAAATAATTAAAAAGTTAGATAATCAAAATTTAACTTTTTTTTGCAAAATATTCAGTTAATTTTTAAATATTCTTAGATCTTGTATTTTTTATAGTAAAACATATACTTTTTGAAGTATTTCCTTTTTTAGAAATAAAAGATCAGACAACTACGACGGTAGATACTATTTTTTTTAAATAGCCGCCATCTTGATTTTTAAATTACTTGAAAAAAATTTATTTTTAGAAATGCCAACATGCTATTCGATGATCCAGTAGACCTAAATAATCAGAAAATAAAAAGTTTTCAAACTTGGTAGGACATCGACGCGAGCGGACCCTATGATACTAGACTAAACAATTAAACAAAGAAAAAATTATAGGGGAAGCAGAAACGTATCATTTGAGTTAGGAGATGATGTTCTCTCTAGAGAATATTGCATGGGAAAAAAGCCAACATGGAACCTGCCACTGTTATTAAAATGTTAAGTAATAGAAATTATGTAGCAAAAAATAAACAAACTAATTTAGAAAATAAAAAACATGTTAATCAAATATTACCAAATAATTGTGACATTTGACAACAAGGCAAATTATAACTAATAACACTAATACCACCGAAAGAGCCTCTCGAAGAAGTAGTAGTGGATATTCTAATAATCAAATAAACGAGGGAAATGATTTGTTACAACAAATTAATTTAGGTGATAATACCGGGTGAGTCACGATTTGCGCTCGCCCCGATATTTCCTAAAATGTTTGGAATAGAAAATTGAAATTTGGAGGCCTTATTACACGACTAAAATGCCATCTTTTCAATAAAAAATCAAGTTTGGTGCACATCCGGTTTGACCGGAAATGCCCACAACTCTCGATTTTTAAATGGAACACCCTATGTATTTTTACATTTTTGGAATCTAGAGGAAATTTTGAATACAATACATCCATTTTGGTCACTTTTTGATAAACACTAAAAATTTTTTTAAAAAATCTATTTCTGAATCCGGAGTGCTGTGGTGCCCAAAATATATTTTAGTTTGTGTGCTACGTTACTATAAAAATAAAAAGAGCAATATGATTGCATTACTTAATTCTCTAGAGGCGTTTAAAATTTTTAAATGTGATTTTTACCCACTAACTCGGTTTTTCTAAATGGGAATTTAATCGTTCACCAACATTTTTAAATACCTCATTTTCATACGAATCTAATGATACCAAAATTTTGAAAATCCGCTCAGAAGTATTTGAGATTTCAGCCAAAATACAATGCAACCAAGCTTTTAGAAACATGCGGCTAAAAGATAATAGATTAGTGGGCTTTGGAAACTAAAATGGCACATTTCTGTGTAAATCTGGTAACCTAATAACATTGGAAAAATCATAGTAGCCATTGAATGTAATAAAACAATATCAGCTGTCAGACAGATACAAAATAAAGCGTTGCGGAAATCTCTTTGAGTAAAAATTAAAGAAAATGAATAATTTTAGTAGAAATGAAAAGGTCGATATGTTACTGATATATGGAGAGCGTCTCAAAAATTCAACTGCAGCTGCAGAACTGTATCAGCAACGATATCCCAACAGACGTCATCCAAGCAGACACTTGTTTACCAGAGTGGAACAAGAATTAAGAAACGAACCCAATCAGCAAGATGACCATCAAACATTTATTGTGAGGACAAAGAAATTGATGTATTAGGTTTTGTGATGGTACACCCAACAACATCAGCAAGGGAATTGTCAATGAAATGCGACATTAGTCAGCCTTCGGTTTGCAGAATTTTAAAGAAACACAAGTTTCGGTCTTATAAATACCAAATACACCAACATCTTTATGGAGATGATAACGACAGGAGGCTAGTATATTGCAACTGGTTCTTAAATGCAGTACAACAAAACCCAGGTTTTCCTTTTCATATTTTATATTCAGATGAAAGTAGATTTACGAACCAAGGTATGTTTAACAGAAATAATACTAGGTACTGGGCTCAAGAAAATCCGAGGTTGGTAGGGCGGGGAATATTCAGGAAAGATTTGGGTTTAACTGTTGGCTTGGAGTACTTGGAGATCGAATAATTGGACCCATATTTTTTGATGGAACACTTACTGGCGAACGATATTTATTCTTTTTACAAAACCAGACAGCAGAATTTCTTGACTTACTTCCTCTTGCCTATTTACAAAATCTGTTTTTCCAACAAGATGGTGCTCCCCCACATAATTCCAGAAGAGTGATGGAATATTTAAACAACATGCATGGTGAACGCCTTATCGCAAATCAAGGTCATATCAGGTGGCCTCCTAGGTCACCTGATTTAACACCCCTCGACTATTATATATGGGACACTCTCAAAAATAAAGTTTATAAAACTTCTTCAAATACCCGTGAAGAGCTGCAAAATAAAATTGTACGGGCTCTTAATGAAATAACGCCGGCTGAATTGCGTAGAGCCATTCAAGAAACTGTACGCAGAGCCGAATTGTGCATAGAAAAAAATGGTGGGCATTGTGAACAATATCTATAAATGTCAATTTATGGTTTAATTATATTAATTATTTTAAAGATACCTACTGTTACCTAGTTTAAGTTTAATTGTTCAAACGGAATTTATTTTTATTTATTTATAGGCCCGATATTTATGTTCATTTAAATAAAACTCTGAAAACCGAACTGATTTCGCATTCTATTGCAAATGTCCTTGTGGATGTAACTGTGTTTACCTCCACATACCTATGCTAAACTTAATTGTAACGTTCTTTGCGCTCACAATTATTAAATGTTTGATAGCTCAAGATTGCCTATAACTACACGAGTCTGTCTGACAGCTGATATTGTTTTATTACATTCAATGGCTACCATGATTTTTCCAATGTTATTAGGTTACCAGATTCACATAGAAATGTGCCATTTTAGTTTCCAAAGCCCACTAATCTATTATCTATTAGCCGCATGTTTCTAAAAGCTTGGTTGTAAAAATGTTGGTGAACGATTAAATTCCCATTTAAAAAACCGAGTTAGTGGGTAAAAATCTCATTTAAAAATTTTAAACGCCTCTAGAGAATTAAGTAATGCAATCATATTGCTCTTTTTATTTTTATAGTAACGTAGCACACAAACTAAAATATATTTTGGGCACCACAGCACTCTGGATTCAGAAATAGATTTTTTAATAAAATTTTTAATGTTTATCAAAAATTGACCAAAATGGATGTATTGTTTTCAAAATTTCCTCTAGATTCCAAAAATGTAAAAATATATAGAGTGTTCCATTTAAAAATCGAAAGTTGTGGGCATTTCCGGTCAAACCGGATGTGCACCAAACTTGATTTTTTATTGAAAAGACGGCATTTTAGTCGTGTAATAAGACCTCCAACTTTCAATTTTCTATTCCAAATATTTTAGGAAATATTGGGGCGAGCGAAATTCGTGACTCACCCGGTATACCTAGTTCTTTGGGTATAAATAATTTTTCACGAAATTTGAGATCGAGGAATACTCTTAAAAAGCCAGATAGATTTTTACCTTCCTAAAAAATTGTTTTTAGAAGAGGTTGATGTAATATATTTCAGGTCTTAACATTTTTGTATTTATGATTTATTATAAAGACTCTTCTTACGGTTTATAAAAAATGTCTATGTGATAAACAGGAGTATATGTATTAGAATAATATAGTTTGTATCTGCGATTGAAAGTATACATATGAATAAATTGTTTAGTTAAATTAATATATTTTATTTAAACGTAAATTCATAAGTACCACTCGGCAGTTATTTACATACATTGACTAAGCGCGCTTGCTACTAACACGTTTAGATGGCTAGGCTACCGTGCAAGTTTTATAATACTAATGAATAATAATAAATTTATTTTTATACTCAGAACAGTAATGTAAAAATTAAATATACATGCGGGTTTGAGGAAGGTCTCAAATATTGTAGCGCCTTTAAACATCTGATAATCATGAACGGGGCATTTACTGGGCAAACTAATATGTTTAAATTAATAATTAATTACCGTAACTAATATTATGTAAGTAAATAATGTATTCTAATATAAATAATATTTAATCATCGATTAGCCAATTTGTGCTAAGATCAGAACGCAATAAATACAAATACCTACCTAAAACGTAATACAAAACTTGCGGACAGTGACACATATCATAAATCAGTATTCTTGAAATTATAGCTTTAAGACATGTTAACTAAGTAGTAAGTTTCTTTTGCAATTTTAAAGCGAATTATTACGGAAGTCCGGTGGGGCCATTCCGACTTCCGAGTTCCCACTTCCTTCGTTTTGCTTTATAACTAGGAAATTATGATTTATTACGTCATATTTAGGAAATTATGATTTATTACGTAACAACCTAGAAATTCAATTTTACTACGTCATATCTTGGAATTTCTTATACAAACATTACAACAATATGCATACTTTCGTAATGGATTTTTTGCCCGTAAATAAAGTATTATTATTATTATTCCACGTCACAGCTCAAAATTTCTAATTTATAACATCATTTCTCAGAAATGCAGAATTTCTACTTCATGTCTCAGAAATTCTATCAGAGTTATTCTACGTCAAATAGCCTAACTACAACAAACATTATTAAAATAGGTGAAGCCGCATGAGTTATTTCTTTTCATATTCAAAATTTTTGATATTTATGTCAAGTTTTCAAAAAGCAAGTGCCAACGAAAAATTATCATCAGTATGGCAATTAGTACCCGTGTAAGTTGTGTATCTCCCTACTCAATCATTAATAAGGGAAGTGCAGTGTGATATTTTTCAATAATATTCACTAATTTTTCAGGTCTACATTGCAATAATACTTCTTCTAGGAATCTTGAATGCAACTTTTATTAATTGTCAGACATTTACTCGGAAAGAATTAATTATTAGATATTTTAAATGTGGTTACTGCTATAATGAAATTATTTCATTTCTGCTCTTACGTCATGGTGTAATAATAAGTTTAAGGCATATCAAAAGGATTATAGCAAAATTAGGATTAAAGCGTAAAAATGTAAAAGAATCGCCAATGGAAGAAATCATTCGTGCAGTACTTAATGAAATAAGCACAAGTGGTAGATGTCTTGGATATAAATCTTTATGGAGGCGTCTTCAAACTACGTATAATTTGAAAGTAAAACGTGAAACCATACTGGAACTACCAAGATTGGCAGATGCTGATGGTGTCGCCGCAAGGCGAAACAGGCGATTTTTAAGAAGACAGTATGTTGTTCCAGGCCCGAACTTTCTGTGGCATTTTGATGGGTATGATAAATTAAAGCCCATTGGATTCGCTATTCATGGTGCACATGATGGTTATTCTAGACGTATATTGTGGTTAAAAGTTTCGACCACAAATAATAATCCACAAGTTATTGCTTCCTATTTTCTCGAAACTGTTAAAAAAATGAAAATTGTACCCAAACTTGTTAGAACGGATAAAGGAACAGAAAACGTTAGTGCTGGCCTATTACAAACTTATTTTAGATATTGTCACACCGATAAACTGTCGGGTTTAAAAAGTTATATACAGGGTAAAAGCACATCAAATAAAAAAATAGAGTGTTGGTGGTCGCAAATGAGACGCCTGGTTTCAAACTGGTGGATTGCTTATTTTAAAGATCTACGAGATCAAATGCTCTATAATGATACTGACCCACTTCATGTAGAATGTTTGCGATTCTGTTATGGTGCTTTATTGCAATGTGAACTTCAAACTATGGCAGAAGAATTGAACCAGCACCGTATTCGAAAACAGAAAAATTCAGAACTACCTGCAGGAAAACCTAACGTATTATACTTTATTCCCGAAACATACTCTTCGAAAAATTATGGTAAATCGGTAGACATTGCTAATGTTCAAACTTGTGCAAATTTATTTACTATTAAACCTGAGTTGCATAACCCTTTGTTTAGTAATTTGGTAGAAGTCTTAATACCAGGTAGGTACAGGCTATCCAACTAGCAATGATCAAGCAAATATTTACAAATTTAATCCATATATTTAATAGGTATGATAAGGTATAGATATTTAAAAATAAAAATATGTAAAAATAAACATTTATTAAACTGAAATATTTTTCCTTAACCCAGGTACAACGCAAAAAACATAAACAAAAAGAAAGACGAACTACCTAACTCACAAAAATTAAACTAAAATTAGATAGTTATATTATTTATCCCCCATATATTTAATGGGTATAAGATATTTAAAAATAAAAATATGTAAAAATAAACATTTTTTCTTTAACACAGGTACAATATGCGACAAACATAAAACAAAAAAAATAAGAACAACAACCTAACAGAAAATTAAACTATAAAATTAGATTATTATATTATTTAATTGGTTAGATTACCAATTATTAGATAATACTACCAGGCAATGTTTTTAGATGAAATGAACCTCATAATACCTATAATACGTATGTATAAAGGTTGTGTATGTACACGCTAAAAATGTTGCAAGTTGACAGAAATGACGTAGTAATTCAGAAACCCCGAGATGTGACGTAGAATGTTTGCATTTCTGAGATGTGACGTAATAATTAAAAAGAAAATAAGAAATTCCAATATGTCACGTAATAAATAATAATTTCATATTTATGACGCAAAAAGAAGGAAGTGGGAACTCGGAAGTCGGAATGGCACCACCGGGCTTCCGTAAATTATTTCTTGTTTGCATATAATTGTAATAAACTTACTCTTTATAGGATTCGAATATTTGTATCGATAGTACTTCTCATAGATTACTTTTTGTGCTGTTTTCCATATCCTATAAAGAATGTGTTTTATTACAATTTATAATATTAACTGGGATAAAAGCTGTATATATGTGCTTTAAGCTACTGAAATTTTGTCTACCTTGAGAGAATTTAGACGGCTGGCAGTCCACTGACCGATTCACATTTGATAGCTGCATAATATAATGATGATCTGTAAAGCGGATGCGCGTTGTAGAGGAATTCTATTGTCTTGTGGGTTTAAAATGATATAAAAATGCAATGTGTGATACAAGTCAAAATAATATTATTGAAAATAGTTTAACTAATACACTTGGGACAAATTTACCAGATATAAGGGCATCGTGAAATCGTCAGATAGAGAGATTTTAATTACGTTTGTTGTTTGAAAATCTATTTTTAAGAAATAACTTAAAAAAATAACAATTTTATGAAGTATTAAAAATACGTCGGGCTGAAGAATTAACTGATAATACTTAAAAATTAAACCACAATAAAAAGTTTTACCTATATTATTGTAGCATGATATATTGAGAAGAATGAAATATATTTTTAATTTTTCCTAAGTTACTAAATTATATTTATTAATTGTACACGTGGCCAATAAATAAATATTGTTTCCTGTTTATTTTTCATATATTCATGCATACAATAAATTGCTCGTTACTATTCTTAAGCGATATTATTATTATTGTTATTATTAATTAATAATTCTCCTTATTTGAATTTTTTATTATTCTTTAACATATACAGAGAGGACCATTAATAATAAGGCCAAAGTGCAGGGGTAGATTCTTTGGGCCAAAATATGATGATATAACTGAATATGCTTTAGTAAAATGTTGCTGCGGAAAACGATACAGGGTGTCAAAATTCGAAATATTCTTTCGTTTTTTTGCAATAATTTGACAGCCTCTTGACTGATCTTCACCAAATTTGCTAGAGAAACTATTTCTATTCTAACAAACAATAATTTATATATTAGATTACGTTAGATCATAGAGGGCGCCGCAGGACTTGTATCTGATGATGAATTTTTTTCAGTTTTATTGACGAAACGTTGTGGTACTTCTGACCACAAAATCTGATGAGAGCGTCATTTTCACGTAGAAAAGGTACACTTGGTAGAACTTGATAACTCCAACCGTTTTCGAGGAAATTGCCGTTAAACATTTGAATAATTTCTTGAAAGACAAATTCAAATTTAATGAAACAAAGTGTAATTACTGGAAAGTGTGCTTTGGTTACGTTTTAGTACGTCATTTAATCATTTTATTTTGTTCTTGTGTTCCTCTAACTAATTTCTTTAACTCCTTGAGGGGGATATGATTATGCGATTATGTACAAAAAAATTTTAGCGGACGTGCTGCAGCGAGGAGATACGAGACCATAAAATTTTCAAAGATCTGTTCCGTCATTTGGGAAAAACGGGTTCATTTCGCCACAAAAATGATGTAAGTGGACCGAAACGAATTACTCCAGATCAAGAACTAGAAATTTTAGTTCGTGTGGATGAAAATCCCCAAGTCAGCTCAAGTCGTTTATCAGCGGCAACAGGGGTGAATAAATTGGAGTGAAGTTATCCACACAAATCCATCCACACTTTATGACACATGGTAAATCCAAATTGAGATAGATCAACCAACTTAGTAGTTGTGACCACTGGCCTGTACGAAGAAACGCGCATGCGCGTTCGAAATGCGCTTGTACTCTGCAGAATCGCAAGCTATTTCGGGTATTCCTTGCCAGCCCGTAGGAGGGCTGCTACATTATTCGGCTTCAAAATTTGTCTAAAAGAAACATGTTTAATCATGGAATTTTTAAAACAGAGAATGTTCGTGCCATCTATAAGTTTTCGGTTGTAGAAATTCCAAAAAAAAACAAAATGTTTAAACATGCAATTTTAAGAGAATGTCCGTCTCATCCCTATGAAGGTTGCCATGTACCGTGTAAGCTTTGCCAGCCCGTAGGAGGGAAGTTACAACCCTATCCACACATTGTCCAATTTTTCGGCTCTAGAAATTCCAAATAAAATTGTTTAATCACGTAATTTTAGGAATAGGCCCGTCTCATCCCTATAAAGGTTGTCCTGTACCCTAAAATCTCTGCCAGTCCGTAGGAGGGTGGTTGCATCCCCTTAAACTGAAAATAGCTGTGATTTCTCTAATTTATTGCTTCTAAAAAAATCCAAAAAAAAATTGCTTAATAATTTAATTTTAAGAGAATGTTCTTCTCGTTCCTATGAAGCTTGCCATGTACCGTGTAATCTTTGCCAGCCCGTAGGAGAGCAGCTACAACCCTATCCACACATTCTCCAATTTCTCGGCTAAAGACTGTCATGTACCCTACAATCTCTGCCAGCCCGTAGCAGGGCGGTTGCATCCCCTTTAACTGAAAATATCTATGATTTCTCTAATTTATTGCTTCTAGAAAATCCAAAAAAGATTATTTAATCATGTAATTTTAGGAGAATATCCGTCTTATCTCTATGAAGGTTGCCATGTACCGCGCAATCTTTGCCAGCCCGTAGGAGGGCATCCCCTTAAACTGAAAATATCTATGATTTCTGTAATTTATTGCTTCTAAAAAAGCCAAAGAAAATTATTTAATCATGTAATTTTAAGAGAATGTTCGTTACATCCCTATGAAGGTTGCTATGTACCGTGTAATTTTTGCCAGCCCATAGGAGGGCAGTTACAACCCTATCCACACATTCTCCAATTTTTCGGCTCCAGAAATTCCAAATAAAATAGTTTAATCACGTAATTTTAGGAATAGGTCCGTCTCATCCCAAAAAAGATTGTCATGTCAATTGTCATTGTCAATATTATAGATATTTTAAGGGGATGCAACCGCTCTGCTACGGGCTGGCAGTACATGACAATCTTTATTGGGATGAGACTGACCTATTCCTAAAATTACGTGATTAAACTATTTTATTTGGAATTTCTGGAGCCGAAAAATTGGAGAATGTGTGGATAGGGTTGTACTGCCCTCCTATGGGCTGGCAAAGATTGCACGGTACATGGCAACCTTCATAGGGATGAGACGAACATTCTCTTAAAATTACACGATTAAACAATTTTTGTTGGATTTTTTAGAAGCAATAAATTAGAAAAATCACAGATATTTTCAGTTTAAGGGGATGCAACCGCCCTCCTACGAGCCGGCAGAGATTGTAGGGTACATGGCAATCTATATGGGGATGAGACGGACCGGACCTATTTCTAAAATTACGTGATTAAACAATTTTATTTGGAATTTCTAGAGCCGAAAATTTGGACAATGTGTGGATAGGGTTGTAACTTCCCTCCTACGGGCTGGCAAAGCTTGCACGGTACACGGCAACCTTCATAGTGATGAGACGGAACATTCTCTTAAAATTACATGTATAAACATTTTATTTTTTATTTTTGGAATTTTAGTCGGGGCAAACTAACATAATTTTAATCAGAATACGGAAAAATAGAAACCAGAACTAGCCCAACGGGAAATGGTTGGGGGGGTTACTAACATGAAAAAAAAAATAAATGCAGTTACTGACCTTGGGGACTAACTTAAGGGGGGAGGGTAAAGTGGAAAAAATTCAAAGTCAATAGTTTGGATGCGTATTACGAGAAAATTTGACGTCGGAGATAAAAATGTTCAACAGCAAAGTTGTAGGTAATAAAAAGATCTTTCATTTTTGTTAAGAGTACTTTTCATCATAACCTCAAAATTATCGAGAAATTTAAAAATTTTCCAAAAAATAATAAAATTTTCGTTTTTATATTATAACTTTTATAAAAATTAATGAATTGTTATGAAACTTGGTGAAAAGATACCTTTATATATTATAAATAACCAAAAAAATTTTCAAAAGAAAATAATGGAAAATTTTTGATTTTGAATTTTTTCAAAAAAAAAAAAGTCCTTTTTTCAGACGAAAATTGTATGGTGGAAAATCATCGTAAATAGATTTTTCAAAGCTCATTTTGTTTGTTTTTTCGTCTACTTTTTGATAAATCAGAGACACAATATAGCTTCTATTTAAGAATATGCTAAAAAATGCAAAAAACGAAAAAAGTCAATTTTGAAAAAAAAAATTTTCAGTAATTGTTAATAATTTTGTTTAAATTTCAAAAAAATGTTAAAATTAATTTCACCAATCGATTCTACGTGAAAAAATATTTAAGAAACTGTATTTTGTTGCTAAAAATTACTCCAATATTTAGGGGTGGTAAAGGGTTGCTTCTGGAGGGTGAATAAAGTAATGATCGTTCTCATGCAATTTTCGGCTAAAATTGACGTTAAACAAAAAATTAGTAATCAATAAAAGTTGTAGATTTTGAAAAATTCTTCAAGTTTTGTAGAGGTCATTTTTACCATAACCTCAAAATTAAAAAAAAAAATGCAACAAATGTATTTTTTTACATTTTTTACTTTTTTAAACTTTCTTATTATTTCTTTTCTTCTTATTTTTGTGTACTTAGTAGACAAAATGTGTGGTTGAATAAAAGTATTATAGTTGTAACTTTAATTTGGAAAAAATGTTCAAGATTTTGAGGAAACTCATAGGAAGTTCATGAGGAAAATATGTATTTATTTTGTTAAAATATGATCAAAACTTAAAAAAAGAACTTTTTATTATAAAAAAAAATGATTAAATCTTAAAAATACCCATTGCAAACTACACTAATCTTTTTCTTTTATTTACATGAATCAGTTCTTCTTCTTCACCCTCCGATTCTTCGCTAAACTGCGAATCTTCACACTCCATCTCTTCTTCAAAATCATCTTCGACTTCCTCATTGTTTATATTATTTTGAGGACTTGGCTCTTCGTCTTCACCATCGCTTACATCTTCTGAAACTTGTTGTATATTGCAACAATTACCAGAATCTTGACAACTCGTGCAGAGATCTGTACATTGTAAACCAACTTTTCTACATCCGCATCTGTTCGTAGAACAAGTCGTTTTGCAACTGCAAGAGACTGTTTTTAACAAGGTTTCTGGTATAATTGGCATTTCCGTAAAGCGAGGCATTAATAATTTACAATTAGAGTGAATAACTTCTCTCCAACCCCACTTGGTGATGATTGAGAGATGGGTGTACTGTCTGTAGTTCTGATCATGCGCGTTAATCTTTCCGTATATTTTTTCTAATTTTTA
Organism: Stenurella melanura; assembly: GCA_963583905.1. NCBI lineage: Eukaryota > Metazoa > Arthropoda > Insecta > Coleoptera > Cerambycidae > Stenurella > Stenurella melanura. The sequence goes on along the minus strand of OY757309.1, from coordinate 49,785,775 downwards.
AAGTTTTCTAATATCATTACTATAATACTTTTATTCAACCACACATTTTGTCTACTAAGTACACAAAAATAAGAAGAAAAGAAATAATAAGAAAGTTTAAAAAAGTAAAAAATGTAAAAAAATACATTTGTTGCTTTTTTTTTTTTAATTTTGAGGTTATGGTAAAAATGACCTCTACAAAACTTGAAGAATTTTTCAAAATCTACAACTTTTATTGATTACTAATATTTTGTTTAACGTCAATTTTAGCCGAAAATTGCATGAGAACGATCATTACTTTATTCACCCTCCAGAAGCAACCCTTTACCACCCCTAAATATTGGAGTAATTTTTAACAACAAAATACAGTTTCTTAAATATTTTTTCACGTAGAATCGATTGGTGAAATTAATTTTAACATTTTTTTGAAATTTAAACAAAATTATCAACAATTACTGAATTTTTTTTTTTTCAAAATTGACTTTTTTCGTTTTTTGCATTTTTTAGCATATTCTTAAATAGAAGCTATATTGTGTCTCTGATTTATCAAAAAGTAGACGAAAAAACAAACAAAATGAGCTTTGAAAAATCTATTTACGATGATTTTCCACCATACAATTTTCGTCTGAAAAAAGGACTTTTTTTTTTTGAAAAAATTCAAAATCAAAAATTTTCCATTATTTTCTTTTGAAAATTTTTTTGGTTATTTATAATATATAAAGGTATCTTTTCACCAAGTTTCATAACAATTCATTAATTTTTATAAAAGTTATAATATAAAAACGAAAATTTTATTATTTTTTGGAAAATTTTTAAATTTCTCGATAATTTTGAGGTTATGATGAAAAGTACCCTTAACAAAAATGAAAGATCTTTTTATTACCTACAACTTTGCTGTTGAACATTTTTATCTCCGACGTCAAATTTTCTCGTAATACGCATCGAAACTATTGACTTTGAATTTTTTTCACTTTACCCCCCCCCCCCCTTAAGTTAGTCCCCAAGGTCAGTAACTGCATTTATTTTTTTTTTCATGTTAGTAACCCCCCCAACCATTTCCCGTTGGGCTAGTTCTGGTTTCTATTTTTCCGTGCTCAAATTTAGTTTGCCCCGACTATTTCTACAACCGAAAACTTATAGATAGCATGGACATTCTCTGTTTTAAAAATTTCATGATTAAATATTTTTCTTTTTGACAAATTTTGAGGCCGAATAATCAGTGAAAACACGAATATATTTAATCGAGCGCATTACGAACGCGCATGCGCGTTTCTTCGTACAGACCAGTGGTCACAACTGCTAAGTTGGTTGATCTATCTCAATTTGGATTTACCACGTGTCATAAAGTGTGGATGGACTTGTGTGGATAACTTCACTCCAATGGTGAGTAAACAGTCTGTTTTAAAAGTGTAATGCAAATAACGCTTCTACCCATATCATTTCACTCCTGTGCAAAACTTACTTCGAAGGGATCTTCCACAAAGGCTACAATTTTGTCAATTTGTTCTAAATAAACACAACAGGAATCGAAATTTTGTTAAGAATATTTTATTTGCCGACGAAGCAACTTTTACTCGCCGAGGCGTTTTTAACTGGAGAAATACCCATTACTGGGAAGTAGAAAATCCTCATGATGTTAAAGAAAGGCATTTTTAGCACGAATTTAAGATTAACGTTTAGTGTGGTATTATCGGCGATCAGTTATTTGGACCATTTGTCCTTCCTCCAAATTTAAATGGACAGTCTTATCTGTTTTTTCTTCAAAAGACCCTTGCTGATATATGACATGCTTTCATGCTAGACATACGGAACAGAATGTGATTTATGCAAGATGAACCTCCCCCTCATGTCTCCATTGATGTCAGGAATTATCATGATGAGACTTTCCCACGCAGATGGATCGGTCGAGGAAGTGAGTTTGCTTGGCTAACAAGGAGTCCTGATTACAATCCTTTGGATTATTATGTGTGGGGACATATGAAATCGTTAGTTAGCAAATATTATCAATTCAAGAGAAGAACTGTGGGACAAATTACAAAACGAAGCCAATTTTATTAGAGGACAGGAAAATAGACTTTTCAATGTAAGAAAATCTGTTATGAAAATAATTAGAAAAGGCATAGAAGTAGGTGGAGACCATATCTAAAATTTACTCTAAGTTGTAGCAATGGGATTTTCGCATGGGGGAAAAGTTTATACAATATGTATTATGTCATTAAGTCAACTTTGATGTTATTTTTAGGTCTCCTAATAAGATTAGATCCTATTTTACACACCGTTTGATTTATGTATTTATCTCAATACCATGGAAATACTCCATTCGTTCATAAAAAAGTGAGAAGTAGTTTACGCTGTTGTTACGATTTTGTTTTCCCTTACGTTTTGTACTTTTTTCAATAATTATACTTTGTTTCATTAAATTTGAATTTGTCTTTCAAAAAATTATTCAAATGTTTAACGGCAATTTCCTCAAAAACGGTTGGAGTTATCAAGTTCTACCAAGTGTACCTTTTATACGTGAAAATTGCAACCACTACTTCTCAGCTGGGTGCTGAGGAAGCTTTGAAAGAGTAGCAACAGGTTAGCTCAGGGCTGGTCGAGGGTTACTCGGTGGCGAGAAGAGTATCATATTTTTTTGAACAATTATTTGCCTGTCAACTTAACCAAACAAAACTTTAATAAACTACAAAGAATTTGGACGCCAGCGTATTCAGTAAATAATACTCTTGCAAACTTTATCAGGGGGAGAAAACAATCAAAATCAAATATAAAACAAATAATATATTAACATAAGTATAAGAGCGAAAATTTTACAACACTTTACAAATTATTAAAAATATTAATGTGAAAAATTTGATTTAATCAGTTAACTGAGAAAAATCTAGTTAAAAAAAATAAATTTGAAGATTAACAAAACAATTACAATAAGAAACGATCAAATGGTTTACAATTTTTCTTCTGACCAAAAGTTGAATTTTGCACATAAATTTGGGCTACTTAGCTTAGCGGAGACGTGGAATCCCGACGGGGTCTGATTCTGAAAATGGCTGCGGGTACCTCAGAAGGAGGACGTAATATTCAGGTTATGACGACGCTGATTTCCCGGAGACGCTGCGTCGGAATGTTATCCAATACTTTAAGGATAACTCCAAATATTCAATCTATGCCTTGTGCCTTGCTTCAATGGTGGTTTGGTCCAGGATTTTACATGAAAAAGTGGTAATGTAAAGAACCAGTAGATAATAGAAAAAAAAATTGCGAGAAAAAAGAAATACAAGAAAACTACAAAAACACTATGGTGACGAAGGCCACTGCAAAACCAAACTTTTAGCAATTTATCAAAAAACCTGAGTATTGATAAAATTTTACTTCTGAAAATATAGGAATAAGCTACTGATTAATATAATAAATGAAATGAATAAATGAGAAAAACTCTACTATCATGAAATTTTAGCCGTTCACAAAATGGCTGACATTGGTTATGACAAAAAATTTGAGTGGCAACAGAATTTAGCACAACTGAATTAGAGAGAAAATATATGAATTATTATCTGAAAAAAAAAACTAATACTGTGACAAATATAGCAAAAAAATTATGGGCTTAATTTCCCAAAAGATAAACTAAGAAAAAATGATCTCTTAACCTCTTGTACTAACACGAGGTTAACAAAATGCGACAAAACGACTTTAGGTTTCGAGTTTTAATGATATGCGATTGTCTACACACGATTAAGAAACAAAGATTCTAATTTATCCCTTGAATAATTTCCGAGTTTAATCCTCGTCCACAATAATCTAATAATGACAAAACACCACGGCTTTGTGTCTCAAGCGACCACAAAATATAAAATTGCCCCGATAATTAATGAGTTAACATGTGGCCAATAGACGCGGAAATCACACAAACATGTGCGTAAATAAAAATTAATTATTACGCGGAATATCCTTTAATTCCCAAAAATAACCATACAGCAACGTTAATTCAATAATATGACATCATTTAATAATGAAATATATTCAAAATACCAAAGGATTAAAGAAATAAACGTGAAAATCTGTTAAAGAATAAGTAAACGATCTTAACTCACCAGCGTTGAAAGCGAAAGTAAAGTAGCATGGATATTTAAAATGGCCTCAGTAATGTTTCTGCCGCGTATGCGCACTTGTTGACTTCGCGTCGGCATTACCGCGGGTAATTCATATGTATGTAGCACGGGTGCTTCAACGAAAAAAAATTTTTTTTCGTTGCAAAATCACGCCCTCATCAGATTTTCTGGTCAGAAGTACCACAACGTTTCGTCCAAAAAATATTTAAAAAAAATCATCATCAGATACTGATCTTGCGGCGCCCTCAATGATTTAACGTGTTGTAATACATAAATTATTGTTTCTTAGAATAAAAAAAGGTCTTCTAGCAAATTTGGCGAAGATCAGTCAAGAGAATGTTGAGTTATTGCAAAAATAACGAAAAAATAATTTGAAATTTGACACCCTGTATCTTTTTTCCCAGCAACATTTTACTAAAGCATATTTGATTATATCCTCATATTTTGGCCCAAAGAATCTACCCCTGCACTATGGCCTATTATTAATGGTCCACCCTGTATATAATATTTTTATATAGTTAAATGAGCGCTCTTAAAACTTTCCTTTTACTGTCGTATTATCTTCGGCGCGTCGAAATACAGCAACTTCCAAGTGGCAACAATTAACGCTGTTTTAGAATATTGCACTATACTCATCCGCTATTATAACATTAATTCCTTAAAGTTATTATTACGTTTCCACGGGAGAGGCTTTTACAAAACAGTTTATCCACCTTTAGGTGAACTTTTAATAAGAATGTATTTACTCTACATCAAAATTAAACCTCGGGCAAAATAAGCGAGACTAATACGATACCTAGAATTGGTGGTATTTTGTGTAATATTAATTTAAAACATACACAGATGAAGTGGTCTCCTAAATAATAATAATAATAACCGTTTTTATTATAATTCCGAAAAAATTATTACAATACTTACTATAAAATAAGAAACAAATTGATTATAAAGGGCAGAGTTAAGTGAATTTAAAATAAATGATCTGTTCTTCCACTCAACCCAAATCCACAATAATAATCAAAATAATTTTCAGTGCGTCCTTATCGGGAATAGAAGGAAACGTGCTGTAAATTGTTTTCAATTAAAGTAAATCCCCATCAAAACAACTTAAACTTTGGAGCGAAACGGAGCGCCTTTGATAGCTCACATTTCAGAAGCAAAAATTAAAGTACCTAAATAACTTCAAAACTTCTCCCGTGCTCAGCGCTCATCTAACTGCTTCTGCGTCAGATAGGTGCTTGAAATTAACAAGCTAACCATTATATACTCCGCACTTTTTATAATTGTTGCGCATTCTACAGTATACTCTCAGTATTTTATCGTAAATAAAAAATAATCGGTAAAGGTATTTAGACAGAACTTCCCTCGTTATTTGTGCATGGCGGTCACTTTAAAAAATTAATAATTACGAAATGACATTGAGAATAATAATCGGACTGTAGTTATTGCTATTATTACAAAGAAAACTTGATAAGTTTTTGGTCAAAAAAAATATACAGATTGCTCCTCCAACAGCAAAAGTTCAATACTAAATAGCAGGTGCCACATAAGGCAGGCTTCGTCTATTCTATTCTATACTAGTGGTAAAAAAAGTTTAAGATTTAAAAATTATGTATTTTTTTGAAATAGGTTTAGAATGTCATGAAACGTGAAACTTTCAAATTTGAGCAAAAAAAGTTTTCATCTATTCTAGTGTTAAGTAATTTTTTTTTCAAAGTGGTAACAAAGTGTTGCCAAAATTTTTTTTCCAAAATTGGTTTGGAATGTCATGAAACGTGGAAATTTTAAATTTGAGCAAACCAAATTTTTCGTCTATTCTATAGTAGTGATAAATAGATTAAAAATGTTTTAAATTTTTTTTTTAATTTTTCAAAAACATTTTTAAATTTGTTTGAATAGTTTTAGAATGCCATGGAAACGTGGATAGTTTAAATCTGAACAAAGAAAAAAAAATTCTATCTTGGTGGTAAATTTTTTAAAAAATAGTAAACAAAATTTCTAATTTTTCTTTTAAATAGATTTAGAACGCTATGAAACGTGGAAATTTTAAATTTGAAGAAATAAAAAAAAATTTCATCTATTTTAGTGGTAAAAAAAATTTCAAAAATGTTGGTAAAAAAAAAATTCAAAAAATTTTCGAATTTTTTTTTTAATCAGGCTTAGAATGTCATGAAACGTGGAAATTTTAAACTTGAAGAAAGAAAATTTTTTTTTCATTTTAGTAGAAAATTTTTTTCAAAAATGGTAAAAAAATTTAATTTTTTTTTTTAATTAGGCTTAGAATGCCATGAAACATAGAAATTTGAAATTTGAGCAAAAAAAATTTTTTCATCTTGGTAAAAATTTTTTCAAAAATGTTGGTAAAAAAAAATTTCAAAAAATTTTCAATTTTTTTTTGAATCAGGCTTAGAATGCCATGAAACGTAGAAATTTTAAATTTGAGCAAAAAAAAATGTTTTTCATCTTGATAAACATTTTTTCAAAAATGTTGGTGAAAAAAATTTTCAAATTTTTTTTTTTCTGAAATAGGTTAAGCGTGTCATGAAACGCGGAAATTTTAAATTTGAGCAAAAAAAAATTTTTTTCATTATATATTCCCGTTAGACGGTCCACCCTGTATATTTTCCAGTGAAATTTCTACCATTTCTTCGCTGATAGTAGCGTCAACTACCTACCAAATTTAACTGCTCTCCGTCAAGTATTTTTTTAGTAAATGCACCAACAGACAGACAGACAGACAGACAGACAGACAGACAGACAGACAGACTGACGGAATTGAAAAACCCATATTTTCGGAATCTACGTGTTCTGAAACGTCAGAATCCGAAAAAATCTCGGAGGGTGATTTTTTCTCGAATACAATACTTCCCTTCGGTATGCGAGGGAAGTAATAATGTTTGTTTGTATTAACGAGTGACGGTCTTATTGCGAGGTGAATGAAATTCGCCAAAGTTTGATCCATAATCTTATCGCATTTGTGACAGACTTATTGCTATTAAGATATAATGAGTTTAATTTCAATAAGAGATGTAATTGGTATTAATAAGTAATAAATTAAATATTTAATACCTTTTTAATTTATTGATCGATTTTGTTCAAAAACAGTCGGGTTCTTCCTCTAGCTAACGCAAACTTATTGTCCTAATTTCAATACAGTCGGACGAACAGGACGGACACATGGAGAGAAAAACATATTGAAAGTTGTTCAGAATTCGATCGCCAACACAGTGAGATGAAAATTTCTTCTCTAATGTGCCCATCAAATGCAATATACCCCTCGTTTTGTATTTACGAAGAGTATAATAATAATGGAAATCATGAAAAATACTTTAGCCCTTTAGGATTTAACGTGATTAGAATATGAAGTACACTGTAAGCTAAAGTAAGTATGTAAATGATTTTCTATTATAATATACTGTTGCAGTTATGTTTTAAAATAGAAAATAAAATTTAAAATTTTTAGGTTATAATTTACTGAAAAAGTAACCCAATGTAAACAACAAATACGCAACAAATTTACCGAGCATTACCGCCAACATGATAGAGAAAACATGAAAATCTCTACAATTGAATTCTCATCACATACGTCATCATTTACCGCCTTGTTATTTTGAAAACTAATTTTTTCTTGCATGTGATTATTAGGACTTTCTTTAATATGATATATGAAATATAATATATTTAGTATATTTTTTTATGGTATAATATTATTTTATAAATTTTGTTGAAGGAAACGACCCTATCCTCTACTGACGACGAAAATACTAACAGCTTAGTTACCAGTTTTTAATATTTTTTTAAGACATCGTAAAAAGTTGACCGCTGCATCCATCAGCTCCTTGATAGCATCAGCCTGATGTTTTAGTGAGTAGTAACGATATAATAATAATTATAGACTAAAAGAAATTTCTTCTCAATATTTCAAATTTAACTCTTTAACTCACCATACCAGTTTACATGACGTACGCTTCAGTAGAAGAAAACATCAGTTTTAGAATTCTTAAATAACATTTTGCTATTAGTCTTAGAGCCGCAATTTTTTGATTTGCGGTATCGCCTTTAAAGGGTTTAGCTATTTATATTATCTACTTATTATATTTGTTAATTCCGTGGTTGTGTAGCTAGAAATTTATAAATGTTTAACCAATAATTATTACCAAGTACATAAAATAGGTGCAATATATTCTAGTCAAAATAGACACTCAACTTCGTAATAAACAGACCTTGCATACACTATTACAAATGAAATGTCAAAAGTCCCCACTTATCCCATGTCGGCAATAAATTTTATTCAAGGTCAGAAGTCACAAATATCGCATATTTCTCGTAAACGATACGTGTAATCGTAAAAATAGGTCATAAAAAGTTTGTAGATCATGCAATTATCTACAAAAACTGTTTCAATACTTTTTTCCTACAAATCATCATTCATGCGATATTACGATTTCAGAAGTGGAACTAGATTATATTTTGAGAAGATTCCGTTGACGGGTTGGGGGTTAAATGGGGTTAATTAGGGGAAAATAAGTAAAGCAAGCTGGTATGAGTACAGAAACTTGAAATTCGTTGTATGTACTAGAAGCTAAGGTCTTAGATTTGTTTTTAAATATTTTTCAACGCCCCACTACTCCTACTTCATTATTAAAGGGGATGATAAAATAAAATTGAGATATTCACTTGAAATTTGGTACATGTATGTATCATAACGATATCTCGAACTTCATTATATTTTGAGATGATTTCGCTGAAGGGTTGAAAGTTAAATAGGGGTAAGTAGGGGAAAATGAGTAAAGCAAGCTGGTAAGAGTACAAAAACTTGAAATTCGGTGTATGTACTAGAAACCACGGCTCCAGATTATTTTATAATATTCTTCAACCCCCCCCCCCTCCCCAATACCCCTACTTCATTATTAAAGGGGTTGATAAAATAGAATTGAAATATTCACTTCAAATTTGGTATACGTATGTATTATAATGAAATCTGGAACTAGATTATATTTTGAGATGTTTCCGTAGAAGGGTTGATGGTTAAATAGGGGAAAATATGGGAAAATAAATAAAGCAAGCTAACAAGAGTACAGAAATTTGGGATTTGGCGTATATGCTAGAAGCGAAGGCCTCAGGTTATTTTTATAATATTCTCCATCCCACCACCTTATTAAAATAGTTGATCAAATTGAATTTAGATTTTCACTTGAAATTTGGTACACGTATGTATTATATCAATATCTGAAACTAGATTATATTTTGACATGATTGCGTTGAAGGAGTGGGGGGTAAGTAGAGGTAAATAGGGAAAAATAAGTAAAGTAAGCTGGTAAGAGGTCAGAAACTTGAAGTTCGCTGTATGTCCTAAAAGCCAAGGATTCAGATTCTTTAATAATATTTTTCAACCTCCCCCCACCACCCATCCTTCATTATTATAGGGGTTGATAAAATAAATTTGACGCCAACGCCTCAAACTTTTCTATGACATCTGCCCCAAATATTATTAACATTCTATGACCATTAATTTCCACATACTAGAGTGCAATTCGATTCAAGATGTTTCCTTTAAAGTGACCTGGATGAAAAATCTGGATGTGGAAGTAGTGATTCCTTAGGCAGCGGTTTTTTTTGTCTACTTTGACCGGAGTAATATTGTCATTATTTTAATAAATACACATTTATTTTCTTGGATAAACTTCTATACATGGAAATTACACAAAAACAAATACCTATGTGTTTATCACACAACACACGGTGTGCCTAATATTTAAGAAAGCTTGACTTAGCCTTAATCACTTTAATATTACTTTGTAGGTTCCTATAGGTTGCTAATGTAAGAGAACTATGGTGTTCTCTTTTGGAAGAAGAAAATATGAACATCACCAACTACATCTCGATATGCTCAGATCATTTTATACCAGGTGATTGTCACAAAATATTAGAAGACCCATTAAGATATCACCCGATGGAAATTATAAAACTTAGCAAATATTTTAGTATCAGAATTGATTATGATACCAGAAACTTGAAAGATGTAGGAGGAACCAGAAGTATTTTGAAAAAAACTGTACTGTTCAAAAATCAATAATTTTTTGTTTCGGTATACGTAAACAAAGATGCTTTTACTACAATATAATATTTTTCTCTCTAACTTTCTGTACATCTGGTGGTTGTAAATATTTGACCGACTTGGTAACTCGGTAAGCTAAAGGGTATTGTGGGTAGCATATTTGATCCTATTGCATTGTCTAACAATAATTGAATTAAATTTTTAGCTTCTACGTGGTAATGTTGGCTGGTAACCAATGCATGTCTGTATTATTTGAAATATGTAACTCGCCCCAGATAATCTTGACATTGAATTCTCGAATTTCTGGTATGCTTATTATGTTTAGTATGTTTATTAAATTCAATAGTACAGAAATATAATAAATTATAATGACCAACATTCAATATTATCAATTTGGTCATGTAATTATTTTATTTATTTTAATCATACAACATCCAACAGTACAAAACCATTTATAGGTTGGAAATCTAAACTAACTTAACATAACCTAACCTCAATAAGAAGTACAAGTAGACATTATGAAGGCGGTTCGAATGTACGACAGTAAATAAAATTTCTGGCTGCTAGGCAAATATGTCCAATTCACTGCAAAGTTTCATAACTGGTACAAACATTATTCAGAGGAGAAAATTTTAATACGTTAGATCTATGAGTGGATAAATAAAAGCTATGAGAATTACGAGAATTGATCCGTGGGACATAAAAGTTCAGTTGATCTAATATTTCGCTACAATCTATTTTAATATGCATAACTTTGTCTAGAAAACGCAATGCAAGGGACTTACGCCTTTCGGACAGACTAGTAAAATCAAATTTTTAAAATAATTGATTTTGAGAACCTCCAATTGGTGGACATGTACCTTCAGTTTTCCAGTTTAAAAATTTCAGGAAGCGACGCTGAATGTTTTACAATTTATCGCTATGAGTGTTATACCTAGATTGCTCGACAAGTGAAGCATGCACCAGCTTAGATCGAGAGAAAGCAAAATAAAGCATCTTTTAGATTTTTGCATCATTAAAGTCATGGCTGTTACGCGAGATGAAGCCTAACATTCTGTGTGCATGAGAAATTACAGCATCAATATGGTTAATTTATTATCAAAGATTACACCTAGCAAAAAAAGAAAAATTAAAGAATCCGCGATAATATTATTGAATGAGGATAGATGCGTGTCGAATTGTTCCGTAGATGTCTGTACAACTTGGTTGCCAATGTTAAAAGAAGAACTTCACAAACTTAACATTGAACATAATCAAATGCAAATGCAAATTCCCTACAATGTAAGAGTAATCTAAAATAGAATTGAGGAAATGAATATATTACTAGCAAAAATACTCGTAATTATTTCAAACTCTTACTAAAGACTCATCATAGATAAGTACAAAAACATATATCCTTCTAAACAAAATACTTTGATGGCTACATGGCACAAACAACATTGAATTATAAGAAAAACATGCACATTTCGTACAGATAACTGTCACAATAATGATAGTTTTAATTTTAAATTATCCTGTTCAACAAAACCAAAAAACAACTAAAGACAAAAGTCTTTAGTTGTTTTTTTGGTTTTGTTGAACAGGATAATTTAAAATTAAAACTAACATTATTGTGACAGTTATCTGTACGTAATGTGCATATTTCTTTCTTATAATTCAATGTTGTTCGTGGCATGTAGCCAGCAAAGTATTTTGTTTAGAAGGATATATGTTTTTGTACTTATCTATGATAAGTCTTTAGTAAGAGTTTGAAATAATTACGAGTATTTTTGCTAGTAATATATTCATTTCCTCAATTCTATTTTAGATTACTCTTACATTGTAGGGAATTTGCATTTGCATTTGATTATGTTTTATGATTATACCTGTATTGGTAATTCTCCGAAATCTGTTTTGGATTATCCTGTTCGTTAGAACCATAAATAATTATTGCATAAATACGTATTACCTGGTAAGTGACTGTTTAGTTCATTTTCAACTTTGAAAGAAGTAGTACTGAAGAAGTATCCTTGTGTAGGATACAGAAACACGTGTCTGTGAAAGTTTTTAAAGTTTTTGGTAAGTGTTTTTTGTCTTTAGTTGTTTTTTGGTTTTGTTGAACAGGATAATTTAAAATTAAAACTAACATTATTGTGACAGTTATCTGTACGTAATGTGCATATTTCTTTATTATAATTCAATGTTGTTCGTGGCATGTAGCCAGCAAAGTATTTTGTTTAGAAGGATATATGTTTTTGTACTTATCTATGATGAGTCTTTAGTAAGAGTTTGAAATAATTACGAGTATTTTTGCTAGTAATATATTCATTTCCTCAATTCTAACTTAACATTGTATAAAAATCTGTTAACTATATCAACAGTTCTATGTAAATAGTAAGTATCTATGGATATTGAATATAACAAACATTATTAGAGCTGTGGATTTATTTATCATACACAGCAAAAAGATTTTTCAAAAAATGGCCTTGAAAAAGGAAACAGATTAGATCTCCGAAACGTCGGCGAAGTATTTAATTACAAGTTTTTATACTTAATTGTGTTGTTTATTTAAAAAAAGAAACCTCTAACTGATCCTTTGACGTAAAAGTCACAGGCGTAGAGGTTATTTACCAGTAACATACTTCAATTACATTTTGAAGTTAATTTGACATGTCTTTTAAACTTTGTACAATTTGTTCGAACGTGAGAAGTGCCCTGTATATTATGCCGATTTAATATTTTATACATATACGTATTTTTGTATGCCCCGTGAAAAACGTTTTTGCTCTAAAATTATTCATAATAAAGAACAGTTCATATAAATATTTCACCCTGGTGTCTTTCTTTATAAAATCCTTTATGATATTGACGAGCCAGTCAGTCATCTCTTTACATCTACGATTTTATTAAATATTTTCAATTTGATTTGTTCAACAATGTATATAAATTTTTCATTATCGGAAAGTATGTTATCTTCGGATGGTATATTTACAAGTTCAGAATAATTGGATAACAATCCGTTATATTTCCTACAAGAGTATAATTATTAATATCTTGAGAAAATCCTTGATCAATACATCTGCGACAATTTTTCTGTGTACTACTGAAAGTTTTAATTCATGCATAAAGTGGTTTAAAATTACATACTTGAAAGTACTGAAACTAAAATAACGGAGGATGCAGTTCACGTACACCTGTAAGAAAATATTGTTTTGGTTCTAAAAATACGCCCAACCTATTTATTTTGTTAGCTACTATTTTGTTAGTGCAAATTGCACTGTAATCAAATAAACTTAAAGAAGAAAAAGTTAAGAATAAACCAATTATTAAAGAAATTGGTCAAAAGAAATAAAAAGGTTTGCTATCATTTTAAAAAATATTCTACTTTATTTTTTTTATTAATTTTTCTTTTAATTTTGGGTGGTTTGTTTTTCGTAAACAGGCAAACTAAAATACATAAAAGTGGAAGATTGAACTGAAAATTGAAAAACTAACATTTTTACGATGCGAAAATTTCGCATTGTAAAAAAGTTCACTGATAACATACAAAACATACAAAATGACGTAATTTTCATTTTGTGATCATTTTAAAAATGGGTTTTAATGATACTGTAAATTATTTTCCTATGCATAGTCCGGTTGGTAAGCGACAACCACCTTGCACTTGATGATACCGCGATGCCGTTTTGCGCGAATATTGTACACACCCGTATCTTCAATTTTGTGTTGCCAAAGTGGCACCCCCTGCAGGGGAGGGTGGTTGCGTACCAGTCAGGAGAAATCTCCAGGAAATCGCGTATTTGACGTATTCTACTGACATTCTTCTGCTAGTAGCTCTAGTTGGGTAAGATAGACGTTCTTCACGATGGCCGAACAATGCGGGTAGCCTACCTTCAAGGATAGGACACACAAAAATCATGAATTTTTAACTCAAGCGCTCAGCGTCGCAAGTGGACCAATATTGTTAATTATTTGCACCTCAATACAATCTACAAAGGTTTTATTAGAGTGTAGACTATAGCAAACAACATTATATTAACCCAGTAGTTCGGTATAGTACAATTGCATATGGCTTGGCGCATACGACGAACTCAGTTTTATGACGTATGCACACACACACACGAAGTCGACATTATAGCACAGGCTATTCATTGCTACTCTTTTATAGTAGGAGGGTAGTTAAAAAAAGTAACAAGCTGCAAGTATTACGTCAAGCGAACTATACGGGCTGCGCAATCCAGCAACACCGCTGCTCGTGCTCCAAGCCGACCCTGCAGAACGTCCCCTCTCCCCGCGCCTGCGGGTCACCAGTATGGTTGCCAGGCAAAAGTCCGTTAGCGTCAACTCTTCTGTGTGTGTAGGAAATTGAAACTTTTTCGTCTCTAGTGTTATTTTGTGGGGAGCTAGTTTTCAAATCTGCGTTCGTTCACACGACCAGTCACATACACGATTTTGAAAATTGCCCCTGATTGGTACGCAACCACCTGCTATACGCTCCTGCAGGGGGTGCCACCTTGGTAATGTATATGAACCTAGTATCATTGGTCTGAGTGACGCGACAAGGATTTTCTATAATTTAAGCCAGAGCCGTGTCGCCGCTACGATACCTATCAACTCTACTGACAAGGGGGGATTCAAGTTACCCTTCAGACTCCCCAAGACGAGAATAAATAAAATTATACTTACTGTGATTGCTACAGCCTGCTCTCTCCGTCGAAATCCGATGTTGAGCGGTGCACTTCTAATGAATATATCTTATAATTAGCACTTTCTCAGAAACACTTCTTAATAAGTAAGACCGTCAAAATATATTTTTATTTATTGAAATAATTCATACAATGTAAAAAATTCAATACTTAACTGATGTATATAAGGCAAACATCAGAGAGCACTACCATTCGGCAAGCCGTTACTTACCGTCGGATCGTAACTCATCCAGCGTCGAGAGAACTATGACAATCGACTGCACAAAAAGATTCAGACTCCCAGTTAGTAATGATTGTAGAATGTATGCGGATCTTTTTGAAAATAATTCACTTTTAATTTTGCACCGATATTATCGAAATGCTTGAAATCCATGTCAGGATGCTTAAACAAGCTATCTATATGAGTTCGATGGTTTTCCTGCATTTATAAACGTACTAACGGCGTCGAACCCAAATATACTTTTTTCCGTCGAGTCGCGTTCGAGCGACTGCTATGGCGATGTCCACCTGAGCCTAGATTAAAAGTATTTTGGGTTCGTCGGAACCGACTCTACGACTTTGAATTTTTTGACTAATTTTATGTACGTTCTAGTGGTTTGGATAAGGATTATGCTTTCCCACTTTAAGGATGATAAAATGAGAATTTTGGTTTTTATTGGAAAAACCGTTCAATTGATTTTGAAGTTTAAAGCAGCTATTCGCTACATCTTGACTGAGGACATCGCCCTGTGAACCACTAAATTCGTGGTACTTTCTAAAAACTAAATTCGTGGTACTTTCGAAAAATTAGTCTGGAGGCGCGGTTTTCCGCCTTGCGCAAGTCTCTTCATTTTACTTTCGAAAAACTAAATTTGTGGTTAAAAATTAAATTCGTTGTACTTTCGAAAAATTTGTCAGACGGAGCAGTTTTCCGCCCTGTGCGATATTATTCGTGATACTTTCGAAAAACCCAATTCGTGGTACTTTCGAAAAATTAAATTCGTTGTACTTTCGAAAAATTTGTCGGACGGAGCGGTTTTTCGCCTCGTGCACTTCTCTTCATCGTACTTTCGAAAAAGTCAATTTTTTGAGTACTTTTGAAAATTTTAACGACGGATTCCAAAGGAGATTGACCGTCGTCCTCGAGATGAAAAATTTTTTGGTCATTTTCAGTGAAATAATTTTTTACGTAGGTTTCGATGAATGATGATGCCAAAGGTTATAGTCTTTTTTAATGTTTCAAAGATGATCTTTTCATGGGATTTTTGTTTGAATTTAATTTCGTAGTAAATTGAATATTTTTCAAAGGGATAGTTTTACTGGGTTTAATAACAGTAACATATATTGAATCGAAGGTATGGGTGTGTACAACATTCGTGCAAAACGGCATCGCGGTATCAGCAAATGCAAGGTGGCTGTGCTATTTTGCTGCTTAACGTCCGAACTATTACATTTTGTCGCAGACGAATCACTCATATCTGCATTGCGCGACGCCATATTAATTGTATGAGTTATTTATCCCTTGATCAGAAATTTTCACGCAATATCCTCTATCCGTGCACTAATTGTCTACATTTTTAAAACAACCAATTTATTTTATTATTTTTGAAACAGGAAATGAAGAGTTATATATAGCTATGATAATGCAATGCAACTATTTATTTCTAACTTTTAAATTGACATATATAAATAAGGTATCTAAGCATTTAAAATTATATAGGCTCTAAAAATACTGTACAGTACTAATAAATATAAACAATAATGGTGTGTTATGACTACGGATTATTGATATTTGAAGCAGATGTTCATTTTGATTTCAAATATGAAAAGTTATATTATATCTTCACTCGGGTCCACCATACGTACCTCGAAGAAACGTAATGTATGAATAGGCACCTTTCAGTATCTGAAAAAAATATTTATCAGTTAATTGACTGACACAAATTGTTATTATTAATCATTTATATTCCTTTGACCTGTTTCAGTTAGCGCCATAAACATAAACTTAAACTCTAACGTCTGCGCTTCTTGTTACAGGATGAGAAGTAAGTGAGTAGTGACGTTGAAATATCGGACATTACACTGCTCATTGCTTACACCATAGTTTTTCACCTACCTGAAGAAATATAACATTATACTATATGATTTACCATACTGAAACTACACCCGGTCCATAACTTCTTATCATCGAGATTTGAACGATCAAGGTATTTACCATAGCATTGTATTGTTAAATGGAGAATGCCAAAATAGGCTATCTGTGTATACAAATGAACCGTAATAATTAAAGGCTTACATTGACACAATACAAGGTCGCATATATCAACTTCATATAAATTGGCAGTACGAAGATACAATGGTTTGTATTATTGGCGCTCGATCGAAACAACTCCATGGAATAAGTGTCTACCCAATCAAATTCAACTAACAGAATAAAACTACTCCAAAATGGTTTTACAGCTTATTTTGGCAAGCTATTTTTAGTAATACTAAGTCTTTCAGTTCCAGTCTGGCAAAGATAATCAACTCGAGTCTAGCCTACGAGCTTATGAGAATCACTCATTGATTTTAGTCCTTCCAGTCATCATCAGAGGCCTTTAGAACAATCGTAGGTAACTTTGCAGGGTTTTCAATATTGTGCATGCCTCTGCCGTAGCCCATGATCAGATGACGATCGAAAGTGATAATTTAAATGAGTTTAGTTCCCTTAACATTATTGCTCATCACTATAAGGACTACAGTTTAATAAATATACGTTGATAGCAAAAGTATTATCCATTTTCTGGCATTCTTCTTTCAGTGTGTGTTGATTACTGAATTCCGATATCGTGTAGGTAGACGTTAAAAGAAATTCATTAGAGACCTCTGCGCCAAATAGCTCAGAGAGAGGTTGGTTTTGAATACTTTTATGACAAAATATCCCACACCTAAAATACATAAACTAAATTTATAAATGAACATTGAAAATTAAAACTAAAAACCAACGCTTCCGAAAATATTTCATCTCCATTTCTCCATCGTCAAGACTTTTTGAGCAGTCAAACACGACAATTTGTTTGTGTATGTAGTTTATATTTTTGGTATTTTCTCTTCCAGAGTAAAGATATATCTTTATTCAAATTGTGAAAATATCGGACATTCGTCCTTTCATCCATATATAAAGTTTTTACTTAAAAATAAAAAGAACTGCATATTTGAAATACATAAACAACATCCAACAAAAGCATAATTTGAACAACCCGTAAATAAATAATTACACAGCTCAACAAAAAAAATTGATCTGGGGATGTGGACTATGATATCTCATGTATTTTGATGCGCTAAAATCTGATGAGACGTTTCAATTCTACAGCCTCTCAGTGGTCCCTGTTGGGGTGGGAGATGAGACAAATCTTCGAATATAAACACTGACACCAGAGAACGTTTGTGGGGGTTCTTGAGGTCGCTCAACACAAATTCGGGGTTAGAATTTATTGAAGATCACATGACAGCTGGCAATCAGCTGTCAAAAGTCTTGGAATTATTGAAAATTCGATAAAGGGTCATGGTTCGCAAGTTTTCGGATACGCCGAGCACAAATTCCAGGATGACATTGGATTATCGCGTTATGACAGTTGCTAATCAGCTATCAACTCTCGTGACAGCTTTACGAACCCAGGACAAGGCATGGATCCTCCAGTATTCGAGAAAGCTGAGCACGAACTCCAGGTCCAAAGTAAAATCAAGATTGCTAAACACGAACCAGGCCTTATGATTACTTAGTGACGCGATGCCAGCTGTCAAAAGCTGTGGAAGCATCGGGCCAGCATATTTTGCCTTTGTGAAACACGATTCCGTAATTGATCCCGATGATACCTGTCAATTGGAAGGGAGGAGCTCTGAACCCGTTCAGGCATTGTGGTGAGAAAATTGATCTTCCCAGGCTGGTAGATGCTTTGTCCTGGTCTCGGATCTCAATCATCAAAACTGTACTCAGAAAGGCTAAGATAATAAGCCAATACCTGAAAATTGGTAACTACGTGCGGCATGTCATGTCACTCGCTTTAACTCTGGAAAAATGAGGAAGCATAATATTTTTTTCCAAAATATACTGGAGGGTAGGGACAACAATATTTCGAGCAAAGTTTATTAACACGTGACATGTTTATTAGGATGACATTACAAACACTTACCGGTGATCGTCATTTGTTTTTCCGATTACATCGATAGTTCTGACAGTGTGACTATCTTCAGAAGCTTCTTCAAGCACCATAAAACTTACAATCCCTTCCCCCCTATCAAGCTACAATAAATAACATCTAGTTCCATGTAATAGAGCACAGATAATTTTTCATTAGTAGTATCGTGAGAAGGTACAAGTGATAACTCCTCGTCATACCAACTCGGATAACCAATCCATATTACAACTAAGTACCTTTATCCAAAATATATTGCTATCTCCAGAAATCAACATGAGAAGGCATTAGACAATTTCTGACATATTAATTAATTAGCTTACTATGACGACTAAACGAAAACTGTTTGAGATAGAGAAAGGCATGAGATTAGCGACATTGCGGTCACGTCAGTGCGACGATATCAACAATCCAATGTGTGGGGCTATGAATTAGGCGATGAGCAGTGCGATGTGTGGGATTCTAACGTGGCCATGCGCTAAAAAATATTACGTTCATCTCATTGCAAGCATATGAACCCCATAAAGGAATTCTGATCGAGTACATAACAGCCTGTGCAACCAATTTTACACCTTGTGGTGTAATTTCCTTAGTTAACTTAACTAGTTGAGTCAACTTAATATGCCTGGCAGAATATTTAAAAATATTATCAGCATCTGAAGATTGGCATAAAATTCAATTCAAATTTATTTCGAGCATAACATAACATATTATGATCTAATACCGTACCAAGCAATCTAAATAGCCTCTGAAGCGAATCAGAGAACACGTATGTGTGGTGCATAGCCCTTCAACAATAGAAACAGTATTTTAGACATTTTTATAACTAGTAAGAAAGCTATTAAAAATGTTATAGCCCGAGAGCTAGCGTCACAAAATGTGTACTATTTGCAATTGGACCGAATGCACCTTAATATGTTGTCAATGATCCATTGAATACCGCCCTTCAGTTGGTCAAGCTGGTAACGATGCGTTGAGCAGCGAGAGAGGCGTGGGTGTGTAAATAAAAAATTTTGTTTATACTATTTGTAAATGAATAAATCTTGGTCAGTAGTTAATTTGAAGCATAACAAACGCAATTAAATTAGTCAACTACCTTGGTGGTGGTGTATTGCCTATCAGTCAAGCGTATCACTGTATAATATTTAAAATGACATGTTATGCGTTTTAGAAAAAAAAGTCTTCTTCATTGCAATGTTTTAATAAAAGTAAACGAATTAAAATTAGATGAAGTATTTCAGTTATAAATTCAGTCATTCATATTGACATAATTGAACACAGTTATAACGGAAATTGAGAATACTTTGATAGAATATTATTAATGCTGAACGTAGCGCAGCTTAAAATAGGATAAATTTGCTATACAATATAAAATGTTCTAGCACTCTCGGCTTGTTCAAATGCTTATATTGTGTTAGTTCAAAAGTAATACTTACATGTATTCTCATCTCTTCTTGTATGGACGATTTTGTAGCACCAGTGCTTGTAGTTCCTAGAACTGAGACGAATAGTACGTTCGATAGTCACCTGACTACAGCATGCCAAGAACAAGTATATGAAACAATTATTTCGTTATTAATTTCAATTTCAAAATTATTGCATGAAAAAAAAACATTGGAATGAAAAAGTCCTTTTTTTTCTGAAACGCGCAACGTGTCATTTTAGTTGTATGCTTTCACACGCTTGACTGACTGGCAATGCACCACCATCAAAGTAGCTGACCGATTTGATTAAGTTTATTGTGCTTCAAATTAACTGCTGACCAAGTTTCATCCATTTACAAACAATTCAAAGGATCTATTTAAAATGACATGATCATACGCTTGACTGACTGGCAATGCATCACCACCAAGATAGCCGACTAATTTAATTACGTTTATTGTACCTCAAATTAACAACTGATCAAGTTTCATTCATTTACAAATAGTATAAACAAATTTTTTTATTTACAGTCCCACGCTTCTCTCACTGCTCGCTATTAGTTTGACTGACTAAAGGGCGGTATTTAATGAATCATCGACAATCTATTAATGCCCATGCGGTCAATTTACAAATAGTACAAATTATTGTGAGCTAGCTCTCGAACTGTTAATTTTGAAGTGATTTCCACTGACGCCTAAACGGCTCACTGGCGCAGTGCTAACGTGCTAAACTTGCGCCACCCTCCAACCCTCCAACCAACTAGATTCCCTCTCTACCGCATGAGATATGGGTACCTGCTCTCTTAATGTACATTTCTTGCTTAATTATTACCATAAATCTAGATTTAAAATATAGCATGAAATACATTGTTACTTTGAACGATGTGTGATGGTGGCTATAATCAAAACAACTAAGGAATTAATTTCTCCAGCCTACCATCGGCACCCCGGGCTGTATACGTATACATATGTTATGTAAAGAGTCAAATTTTTTATTAATTATTGTAAAATGAAACAAATGAAGTACCCTTTTTAAAATGTAAAAGTCATTTAAACATAATAAAGAATATTTTAATGGTAATGGTAATGGTTAGGCTTGCGACCACGGAGACACAGGTTCGAATCTTGGCTAGAGCTCATATCCTAGCTAAGACTCAAACATCTATAACTTTAGTGGCGTTTTTAAAGTATTGCCGGGAGGGTAGCAGTAGGCTAGACCACTGTTGACTAGCACAACATGTCTAGTCGCTGTTACCTCTCGTGAGTTCTAGTCTCAGCCGTGATAGACAGCAATATCGCAGGGAATAGTTGTGGTGTTGATGTCTATGTGTACGTGTTCTAGTTGTATGATAGTATACCTGTAGCTATATTCCGCCAGTAAAACATAAATAAAACGATAATAAAAATCAATACTACAACACTCTAATACGTTGTATTTGTGTTTTGTTGCATTAGAGTATAATTCGACGTGCCTTTCGTTAATTATGTTCACATCATCTGGAGATAATTAAAATGAATATTTTAGTGTTCAAGTGTGTTTTTGGGAGCTACCTCAGAGGCATTTTCACACCAATACTCTGTCAGGACGAAAGATTGTACTTATTTAATATAAAATGTGAATTGAGAAAACTTGAATAAAATACCTCTATTTTCTGTTACACACTTTTACTTTGCGTCTTGTCACTAATTTATTGCAACTAAATCATTACTGCAGTATCGACATTTGTCATCTTCAAATTTTTACAAGCGAATATGAGAATGATCCGCTAAGTGTCGAAACTGCAGCAATGTGTCACTTACAATAAATTAGTGATAGAAAACAAAATAAGAAGTAATCAGATCATAATTATTGATTATCACTAAGTAACGGCTTTCTCTATTCAATTTTTAAGATATCATTATTAAAAAAGTTCCGACCGAAAACATTTTTTTTGGTTCAACAAATCCGATATCTACATAAAAGGTACAATTGAAAACATATTTACGTTTCAGTTGCTTGTATAAAATTTCTTGCTGACTGATGGAACTTATCCAAGGTCGAAAATTATGGAAATACATGTTCTTCAACTCCATTGAATCTTTATAATTTTATTTCAGGAAGTTTGATCACACAGTTATCGGAGTTGAAACATGACATAAATAAGCAATTACATAACATTTGAGGAAATAAAAAATGATGAACTAAACAAGTATCTTTTGTGTTCGTTATTTATTATCGTAAATTATATTTTTGGAAGTTTTATTGAGCCACATACCTATGGAGTATTATAATATGCGTGGAACAAGTACATTTTAAGCGTAATTATTATAAATGTTTGAAAAATGTTCTGAAACAGGTTGAATTTTACTTTAAAGTTGAATTCATGCTAAAAAAATTGCAATTTTAATTTCCACCTGTTCCAAGATTTTTCTTAAGAGTTCATAATTATGCTTAAAATGAGTTTACTCCACACATATGGACCGCACTATATTTAAATTACCTTGAACGTATTTAAATAAGAATATATCGTGACGATATGAGAAACCACACTGTTTTGTTTTCTATCACTGAATTTATTGTAACATACACGTTACTGCAGCTTCTGTACCTTGGCGTACCAATTTAAGTTATTTAATATGGGATTATTTTAATGCATCTTGGTTGGCAGTTTGGTTTATTATTCTTATGAAAATAAGAATTCATAGTGACGATTGACAGAAATATTTCGTTTTAATATTCTCTGCCCTCTAGAAGTATGCCCTTGACTATTATATGCCTCATGTTGAGATAATATTGTTTCGATTGCAGTGAACATTGATCGTTAGTTAGAGCTTCCTCCATTTTGTCGCTTTAGAACGTCGAAATGTTCCTTTGGGTACGAGAAAGCCTCGGGCTAGTCGTCTCGGACTCACCTTGTACTGATAAGAGCCAGTAGCTCGAAACTGCCGTCTGCAAGTGGTCTGGGACGGCTGGCACGAGGGTTCCTTTAATTAGGAATAAATTTTTCGGCTGGTGTTTGTTGCAATCGAAACCAAGCGTTTTGTGGTAAAATGTGATTTTTATACTTAACGCGGCCAGGCTTGCAATTAATTGCAGTTTGATTTATTATTCTTATGAAAACATAAATTCATAGAGGTGATTGACATAAATATTTCGTTTTAATATTCTCTGCCCTCTAGTAACACGCTCTTGAACTATTACATGCCCCATGTCGGAATATTATTATTTCGATTGCAGTGATCATTAACCGCTATGTCATTTTAAGCCTATTTCAAGAAGAAAAGAATTATTTTACGATTATTACACTTTCACCTCAGTACGTAAAAATCAAGAAAGATACGGATGTAACGTATTCTTCATATGGATATATGCATTATAACATTATTATATCAGTCTACGCAAAATTTTTCCCTATCGACTCCTATTTGGTTACCAATAGACTTCCTATGGGACCATATAACAAGTAATTAGTAGGTTATTAATTATGATATTTTGTACCGCTAAAGCCGTTCGTAGAGATACATCTCCAAAAGGACCAATGGTAAGAGCTAATGGTCTTTGGGCACGCAGCATCATAATTCGTATAGTACTCTTTGTGCGGTTGTTGAAATCAAACCATTCCATTTCATATAAAGCCCCAGCTATAGCTTCACTCTAAAACAAAAAATATGCAACACCATAATTAAATATCAACAGACAGTTACTCTATATTTGGTAATATAATTATTTTTTACCGTACCAGTGGGCCAGAATCCACAAAAAGTGGACAAAAATCAAAAACGTCGGAAACGTAACTGCACGGGTTAGATAATCATTGGAAGAATATTAAAAAAATCAAATCTTTGAATATGGTGAGTTTCAGGAGGTGAAAAATGAATAAATTTCTACAAAATCTGAAACTTTAGGTTTGTGTTTATATTGAGCAAACATTTATTGGAAAGAAATTTAAAAAAAATCAAAACTTTGAATGAGGTGAGTTTCAGGGGGGTAAACCACATACATCTTATATAAACGTTCGAACGTCATCTTTAAACTTTCGTATCTCCACAAATATCAATAAGGCAGAAATAGTAAATGAAAATTCGTGCTCAGTGTATAAGCTTTTTTTTTATCTCTAGCATTGCTTGGCTACATCTGATACTTTTCTAGTTTTTCGATGAAAACCATTTTGAAATATTTGCTTTCTAAAGATAATTCCTAATTTTGAACCCGTTGTAACTTTAACTTTATATTAAAAATGGATATAAAACTATATCCTAATAAAAAATTTTCTCCTTCGATTCGAATTGACATTTGTTTTTGGCTACTCCTGAAAAGGGGTGGAATCCACTGCTTATAGAATGCAATATCCCAGTATAATATAAAAAAAGTTTTTTGATGCATTCGCTATTAAATAATAAAATAAACACACGTAAAATGCCACTTGTTCGTTCCGCGTACTGTCTGCCGATGCGTCATATAGTGATGAATGTGTCGCACGTTACAAAAAATAACATATTTGAAAATGGCGCTTGAAGGCACCTATAGTTTTCTTTTTACCTTATAAAGAAAGGTTTAAGGTGTTTTTTAAATATTTTTTGAAGGCAAGACTAAGTAAGACTGTTTTTGTTTCTCTACACAAAGCTAGAATGAATAAAAATTCCTGCACAACACCCCATAAATAAAATAATTTACATCAATTCAAAAACTGCTTTATATCATATATTAAATTAAAGTATACATCACAAATGGGCTTCTAGAAAAATTTCGCTTTGAACTAACACATTTTAAATTCACACTATCTACTCAAAGTTGGTGTTACATTAGTTGGAAACCCGGTCGAGTTGTGTTTGCGATCCCTTAGCAGGTAGAGATATTACCTAATGAGATAGTTATTCTAGAAAATGATACATTAGTCTTCTTTTTGATTATTCACAAAATATAGAAATTACATGTGAAATTAAAAAAAATTACTTTTGTCCACTTTGCGGATTCTGGCCCACTGTGGCGTTTGTGGCTTTTATTTTCGACTTTCGCACTTTTGCTTTATAACATTCTTCAGAATTTCCTCAATTTGTGGAAAACCGTGTATATAATTTCGGTTCGATTGTGTTAGAAGAGGAAGTGTATTTCTTGCCCCCAATCCTTTAAATAAATATGGTAGAGTACGAAATATCGGCTAGATTTAAAATTTTTCTCCTTTAATATTAATTTCATTAAAGTTGTCAAAGAAATAAAAATAGGTAAGCAGTATCTATTGCTCTGTTTATTTTTTTGTATAGCAAAAGCTTTTCGAAACAATCTAAAAGCGCAGAGAATTTATCGGAATTAATAAATTAAATGTTGTTTCTATGGAAGCTGGTAATTTTAAATTAAATTTAAATTATTAAAGGTATTTGATGTTATAGGAATAGATACAATGAATTTAAATATCTATAGAAAGTATAGGTACACATAAAATATTTAAAAAAAATGGTAGTTTGAAATATCTCTTAGTGTACCTATAAAGAAATGAAAATAGAATATTGTTGCGTGTTCTCACCTCTAGGAAATACCCTGCAAAAATCCGTAGGTTCTATATAATTTTAACAAAGGGTAACCACTAACACTTTATTTAATAATTTACTGATAACTACACAATATTTTCCTTAAATAAACTACACTTTTATTAAAATAACTATCAACAATGTTTACTAATTTGTGTTTCTGTCACCTCGAATTTCTAACCTTTCACTTATCACTTCTCAACTTCGAAAGTGCCGCCATGGATTTCGCCTTATATACTCTACAGTTGCTTCCAAATGAATCTAGAAATTTTTAATTCAAGAATAATGTATGACTCTAGAGCCACCTCCAGGCTTCCCGAAGAGATGGCATGTATTACTGGTTGCCTAACCATTTCTAATTAATTTAAGCTATTAGTAGTCATGGGAGTACCAGTCTCTACTTCGTAGGGGGGTGTAATGCATAACACTGCCCCAACCTTAAGCCTGATCGTCCCGGTCAGGTAATTTAGGATCATCAGTGTATTTCGCCAGTCTATCCAAATGCACAATCTTCATCCTGGACTTTCTGCTTTGCTGAATCCGATAGACGACATCATTATTCGGGTAATAACAGTGTATGGTCCATCACAAGGTGATTTCGGTGACTTTCCTTTCCTTCTCTGCAGGTTGTACAGCCAAACTAGCTGTCCCACCTTGATGAACCCTTTTAAACTACCCTTCCGATCGTATCGAGCATTCATTCGGTCACTGACTGATGATGGCTCCACTATATTGTTAGCCAGCCTCTTGAAAGGAGCTCCGGCGTTGAACTGCTTTAGTTCACCCTTACTTCCAGTCTGTGGTCCCTTACTGGCTGCACAGATCTTGTATTTGCGACACTAAGACTCCACATCCAGACGACTTTTTATCCAATAAAGACGTTCTCGTATTTTTTTCAGGGTCTTGTTAACACCGAAGCGTCCATCGGATGTTGCATTGTACACTTTCTGTAGCACCTTCGCTACTCGACACCTGGGAATCACTGGACGCATAACTATCTGCTTTCCAACCGGGCTTTCCCATGCTCTCCGCAACAGCCCGTTGACGACTTTCAGTGAGTCCCACTGCATCCATAGTGCCCTCAGTCCCACTCTTTTGTCTGAATCATCCTTCCATTTTGGACGAGTTCCCCTTTCTTTTGGCTCTCAATATGGGCCCAATTTCCGCATCGCTCAGTTACTCTATCTGAGCGCTTCATCTGTCCTGTCATCCGGTACCTTCATCTTGACAGTGTTGACTGCTCCTGTGACCTGCAGTTTCTCCTGGTGGTAGTACTTGCAATCATCCTTGTACCTTCTTCCAGATAAAACGTCTGTATTTTTTTGAGGTCTCGTTTTATTCTCACATCCTTGTAGTGGTGGATTTCTTGGAATACTTCGAAACTGGGAAATCTTTACTTCGCTAGGGGCACCACGTTCCTAATCTGAAACAGCCTCTCTGGTATCGGCTTCCTCTAGTTTTCCCCTCGACTTCACAACGTCGGCCTCTACTCTCTCCAAGCTCCTCCGTGGACATTCTAGCTAGATATGTCCTAGTTGTCTGTATTTCTGTCACCTCGGATTTCTAACCGCTGACCTATCACTCTTCAACTTCTCTCTTCTGAAATTCGAACTTCCCGCCATGGATTTCGCCTATCTAGAAATTTCCAATTCCAGAACAATGCATAACTCTAGAGCCATCTCCAGGCTTCCAGAAGGGATGGCATGTATTACTGATTGCCTAACCATTTCTACTTAATTTCAGCTATTAGTAGTCATGGGCGTAACAGTATCTACTTCGTAGGGGGTGTAATGCATAACAATGTAATCAACTCGAAACTTTATTCTAAACTGAACTATCCATTACAATTACAAAACATCACTAGAAATTATACTTTCTCAAGCTGATCTATGAAGTTAATGTTACTTAATTGTCATATAGTGAAAAAAGATCAAATGAAAAATATTTTAAAATATTCTGAACACTACTATTTAAGCACACCGTCAGAGAATAATTTAATTTTCTAATTAAATTAAAATAATTAACGCCTGTCACATCTAATATATATTATCTTTAAATATATATAATATATCAACTTTAAAAAGTTGTCAAAAGTCAAATACCTATTATAACATAATAATAATTTATACTTAAAATGACTAATTTACAATGTCTATTACACTCTAACACTCTAACGGCAATTTATCATTTAAATACTTACGTTTATCCTAATCTCATTAGCATGCCAGTACAACATCATTAATTGCACCACTATTAGTAAAACATGTATTGATGAAAAAGCCATTAGGCCCAAAGATTTACTCTAAAATAAAAGCTTTATGTAAGGAATTATTACAGGCCCTTTTGTCTGTTTAACCCTCCAGCTCACATCTATTTTATGAACATCCATACGTCAGAAAAATCTACAGATATTTCTGTGCCAATGAAAGTTAAAAGTGGTATAGTTCCCTAAGAAATCTTTAGACACTAAAATCTTTCCTTTTCCTTCATTTGAATCGATCACGACATGTTGCAGTGATAGTTTCTCTCAAATCAAATTATGCAATTTTCTGAATTTTGGTCAGTAATATAAAAGACTTATGACTCACTCCATTAAGGGTGTCAAAAGATTAAAAATAAATTCGATTGTGAATTATTGTCATTACAAAATGCCATAATTTATTCAAAATTGTCATGAATTGATAAGTAGTGTTCTTGAAATTTGGTAAAGTCGCTGATATCAAGGGCACCAGCAACGAAAGGACTAAACACTTTGGTAAATGTACAAGAGAGTGAGTGCCGAAAATGTCCAATTGGCGTTTAGGCAAAAAGGAAAAAAAAAATATAGCTCTTCCGCAACTTGCAACAAAAAGAGTTTAGTTCAGATTAAACTTATACGAATAAACGGTACGATTAGTAGAAATCCTGGATCAGGGCAGCAAAGGATATCCAACTTAACAAGAAACTAACTATTAATATTTTGTTACAGCACCATTTCTATATATAACCTCTATAAGTCTATTTGGCATAGAATTAAATAAACTTATACAACAATCATTTGTAATAATATTTTTCCATGCATTATTTACTACTTCCAGTAATTCTTGGGCATTCCGTGGTCACACTTCGTTTTTGGATACTTCTTACGAGTAGTCCCCATACGTCTTCCACAGGATTAAGATCTGGACTATGACTGGGCCAGTCAAGAACATTAATCTTGATACCAGTCAGTCACGATATGAGCAGAATGAACTGAATCATTATCTTGTTGAAATATGAATTCACTATTAGGAAATAATTGTGACACAGAAGGGAGCATATTATTGTCTGAAATACTAATACATGTTTCATTATTAAATCTTTCCTCAATATGCAACAAAACACCAGGACCACATGCCAATATCTAAGCCCACATGTTAACGGAAAATCTACCACTTTTGTCATTGTTAGATATAATATACTTCTCATCGAATCGAGTATTTGGAGGCCAGCAAACAAGAATACGACCGCTGTGTGTAGACTGGAAAGTTTTTTCATCTATAAAGATTACTTTGTATCAAAAATTTACATCATGCACTAAAAATTTAAGCACACTTACCCTGTTTAGACTGCTTGGGGGTTATTATGTTTATTGATTATATCCGTGAAAATTAGTCTACCCCTTTCAGATGAGATCAATTTTACACTATAATAGGCTACCAAGGAATACTCACCAATCCACCAGTGGGTCTTTCTTTAAGGTTATACTCACAGTCTCTCTGCTTAGGAGGCCACGTAGACATCTCAATGCATGAACATCGTCTATACGTGGTCCCTTCACAGAGATATGTGTGTACACTTAAAAGGACTTAGTTCAAACTTATCCCAATTTTCTTTGTCACGCCTACTGGTTCACCACGATGATCTAACTTCGATGACTCTAGTTTCACTAAATTAGTAATTAAATAAAACATAAAAATCTAACCATACTTAATTTATTTATACACAAAAGGAACACGAAACTAATCGGTTTGGAAAATATAACAATAATTAACACTTAAATTAGAACAAAAGAAAATGCACTTAACGTTAAACAAATAAGAAAATATGATCATTGGACCGTAGTCCCGTTCTTAGGTGAAAAGTGACTTCGTTACTGGGAAAAGCGTTTATCATAACACAAACTGATTGCCGGAAGGGCCAAATTTACAATACCATTAGCGAGCATGACTCTAATTATTTCTGAAGACTATACTTTATAAACTCGTTCACAAAACGCCAGTTGCCAGCGACAGTTCGAAGGAGGTGATGTTCAATTTGAACTCTAATGACAATAAGTTAATATTTACTACAAAATCTCAAAATACATAAATAAACTCGGTGGCACAAAAAAGATTACCACTACGTAGAAAGTATGACACGTTTAACACACTTGAGAGCCGAACCAAAAGTGTCTTCTTAAATTGACGTATGATCCTCGTCAGTTCTTTTGGGTAAAGTAAGGCGGTACTTTGGAGTTATTCTGACCAATTGAATATGACCCGCCCCTATCTAGTACTTATCGCCTTCTGGAAGTTGGCGTCCTCTGCCAGCAAAAAATGAAGTACCGAAATAGTACCCGCCTGGCAAGTGGCGGCCTCTATAGTAAATATGGCCAAAATGATTTTACCCTAAATATAAAACATTCTCTCAACAACTTAAACTATTCTATATCTAAGCTAGCTAAATTATTCCAACGAGATGAAAAAACTATTTTTGTATTTAGATTCCTTCGCATTATATTCATAAAATCAAGGGAAAAATCTCGTCGTTTCTATCTAGTGTACAGTTTGGGGAGTTTTTGGAATCAATTATCCCATTTATGGTTTGGTTCATGCCCTGATTAATTTAAATATTCTCCTCGTTTAATTTCCCGCGCGTTCGTTACCTTTCTAATAAAAAATAATTTTCCAATGTCGTTGATTGTAATGGATTTTCTCAGGCTGTGGAGTTTATGAGTCTATGGAAGGCCTTTAAAACGGGAATAAAATATTTCAAATTTAGGAAATGTACTGCAATATACTTTATATTATGGTCGAAAAAGTTCTTTTGTATCTGGCATGAAATGGTTGTTAAAAATTATTATTTTTCTTACAATCTTGTTTTTCCAATCTTCTAATATTACATTAAGTCGCCGCGGTCATAATATTTTATAGTCTATGAAATGCCATCTCAAATTTCTACAAACATCGCGCTATTTTATGGCAAGTAATCTTGATTCCTTTACCCCTGTATGACATTTGTTACACAGTACTACTCGATCCAGGAAAGTTCGTTTCTTCAGCAGCCTGAATTACTGAGTGAAATGGATTTTCTACTAATTTATTTACCAATTGCAAATCTTGCTATTGAGTCGTCGCCCTGATCCAGGATTTCTACTAATCGTACCGTTTATTCTCCAATTTTTTAAATGTTAAACACAGAAGTTTTGTAAATATTATAACGCAATGCAATTTGTCACATTGACCATCTATCTTTTGCTTTAGCAATTAACTCCATCTTTTACTAAATCGCTTATATGGGGCATATTAGTTTTGGCACACTTGCAATGAATTTTGACAACTGACAATATCACAAAATTAAAGTTGGATGTACACTACTAGATTTCAGAAAAAATACGTTATAAGACTTGTCCTATTTTTTTGCTCATGACAGTACAACGCGAACTTTCTCAGGACAAGTTCTGGTAGAACTTTTCTGTCTTGAAGCAACATTGTTACTTGAGAGTCTCATTCTGCAGTCCTCGTTTCTGAACCGTCGAATACATTATCCCAATTTCGGCACTCAGATACGGTATATGGGCTTGATTCCGTACTTAATCAAACTTGTTGACCGTAAATTTGCTGCTTTAAGCCAACCCTGATGGAATACCTACTTTTATCTAACAACATTACCCCACCACCAATATGACGCACTCTTGCAAGCCTGGTGGAACGCAACAGACTTACAACCTCACGTGCAAATCATCTACGAACTTCTTACTTTCAGTGATACGTTTGTAAGGCACAACAAGTCAAGAATGGGTTACGAAATGTTTATATGATAATAAATGATGACGAGGAGTTCAACATACAACCAAGAAAGCAACTCTGTTCTGCTTGACTTTTCTTGGGCAATTCTAAAGAGTCTAAATCAGCTCCAAATTCAACAAGAAAGGGAAGAAAGGCAGAAACAATGGTGAAATGGAGACATCAAGCAGCACGGATCACTGCACTGACTTCAATGGGCTATTACTCATATGCTATAGCATATAAGCAACATCTCTATGTCCGAGGAGTGAGCCACTGCCAATCTAATATAGTTAATATACGCGTGGATTCAATAATAGTATTACTTGATTGTAATTTTGGTTATATTTATTATATATTTATGCATCGAGTTGCTCGTGACAAATAAGTATAATTTGACAATTCTGTTATGGGACGTTTCATGATCACAGAACTTGGAAATATATATACATATGCCTCGGACATGGTTGTTAACACATGACTAAATCGAAGACAAAAACAGAAAATGTCTCTAACTGTTATAATAAAGCTAAATGGTTAACATATCTATCTTGAACTTTGGGTTTAACAGGCAAAGTGGGTTCGGGCTTCGTGCATCTCTAGTTGCTCACAAGCAGCTGGTTTCGGCTGTATAAACTATAGCCCCACCAATTTCTTTACTTAGGTAAATACAGATTTCATTGATTTCAAAGGGTCATCGAGATGACCTAAAATGTGTCTATCAAAGTTTGTAAATAACCAGCAGATGTTTTTCTTGCAGCTATCCAAAACTTGAGGAAGATTTGGAGTAATGTTTAAATTTACAATAAAACACACGGAATACTGTTTAAAACAGTACCTGTGATGTTAACATTTCTTAAATATTCTTTGTATCGCTTAACATTTCTGCGAGATTGTGCATAAAAAATTATCCGAAATTTCGTTGAATTCAAATAAATCAGGAAGTTAATTTTCTGAATACTATCCTAATTGCTTCTTCAGTATATACTGATTAGGAAAAAAATTATAGCAGAACTTACCGACATTATTTCAAACAGTATTAAAGCAATTTGGGCAGAATGCAAAACAAATTCCATGGTCATTAAATGAATTATGTTACTGTTTAATATCTTGGTATACCTACAATAAATCAAATTACAATTTTGTATATACTAATATATACTAATTATAATAACGAAATTAAAAAAATACATTATATTCTATTAATTGAAACTATCTACTTACTAACTGCTAGAAATTTCATAGAGAGACAGGATCCTTATTACGTAATACCATATGTTTAGGAGAAATAAATAAATAGGATAATCATTACTCTCTCTGTAACTCATAAAATAATGATATACGCTAATCTATAAAGGACAACATGGAAATGTAATACTTTGAATATTAACTAAATATATACTTTAGCAGTTAATACGCTATGGTAGGGATTGGGTAGGCATTTGCCTACTTTGATGCCGGTGGTGCTTGTGCGGTTGTCTGTCTACATATTCCGATAAAAGTTAGTCGCGGCTGGTAAAATTTAAGTTAGTCATATAATATATAAGACATTTTGAAGCTTGGGTCGCCAAGCCACACCGCTACTTCCGTATCATATTTTAATTTATTTAATTAGATTCTGAAGGAAAATTGATAGCTACATTTCGAGTTTTATTAAGAAATTTCTGTTCCTTATAAAGTTACAGCTTATTGAACTTTTATTAATCAAGAATCAATCTAATAATAAAACTGCAACAATATGTAACTTGACAGAAAATAAAACTGCCTTAATGACACTTGAATTTTATGGATTAGTTTTCTCCTTGGTTTGAAAACAAAATATTTTATAAGTATTTTACAAATCTTTTCAAGAAACTTGTGAAGACCATTTTGGAATATTTTTAGGAAATAACTATGTGATATGCATTTTAAACATTTTCTTTCAACAATTGCAATATTGGCGATATGAGTTTCATAGCATGAACTCCAACCTAATGTATATTCCAGTAATGTGTATGTGAGATTTCAAAAAAACCGCTAGATTCTCTAATGGTGAAACCTAATGACCGATGTGATAAAGAAACTAAAGATTCTGTTTGTTCAGTAAAAGTCGGCATACTATATAAAATCAATACTGAGATCCTTTACTGGGGTTAAGCGAGTTAAAATTGCGTTGCGTATCTAATTAATAATACAGTGCAATCGAGAAAAAATGAACGTCACGTGACACATAACAGTCACTAAAATACTGAAGAAATGCAAATGGCTGCCACTTTGTGTGATCAGCTGATCGAATGCCTTGTTTTAGTCATAGATTACAGAGTTATACAAAGATGTTTTAATTGTATACTTTGCCGATTTTGTGATGTTTTAAAATTTAATATAGGATTATTTAACATCCACAATTATCCTTAATCAATTCATATGGCGAATTTTGTTTGTTAAGATCGAGACGAGTTTATATTTTACGAAATTGTCCTACAGGTTAGGTGTATGCAAAAAAAGTTGATGCTATCAATTTAAATCCCTACATATTAAATAAAGAAGACTTTAGTACAGATGTCGATGTACGTCGAGTAAAAGGCATTCAAAAGTCGAGATTTACAACCTGTTTGTTAATGGTTGGGTGAAACAAGTTCTCTCCAATAAATTTACAGGATAACAGCTTATTATTGCAACGGTAAGGATTAGTTATAAATTATAAATCATTTTTGCCGTGTATTTGCAGAATTATAGTATATGTTGTTTTATGAATAATGACTAACTCACAGATCCATTTATCAGGTTAACTAAAGCTTCATTCCTTGGATATATTGCGGATCCAGATGACTTCTTAGTACTCATTGTAATTGTGTTGCGGGTACAAACACGTTCGCTAGCCTGGTTTGCAATTTATAAGGTACAGGTTGGGTGATGAGACGTTATTCCTTTTAGTTCTTCAGCAGTACTAGCTATCGCTAAGCAGTTAGCCATTATGCAATATAATGTGTAGATTTTGTGAGAAAGGTACTCATAGTCCAGAAGACAGCGACGATTTTCGGTACTTATTTTCCCAGTCAGCAAACATGGATAGTATTGTTCGGTTAGTGATTCTAAGCAAATTCACTTATATTTAGAGGGGGTTTTCCGATGGGTTGAGGCGGCAAATCCATCAGAACATACGAATACACTGCCCTTTTTTTACAGTGATAAAAATAGTTCTAGTAGTAAGAGGTATACTGAAGTTAAGTAAACAAATAGTCTGGCTAATCTGTGAGTATGGATAAAATGTCTGGCAAGTGAAAAATTGAAAAGTTTTCACCAAAAAAATTTCCCTCATTTTCGCAGTCATGAAAATTTATGAGATGATGGCCTATATTATAACAACAGCTTAAAATACAATCTGGCTAATGTGGAACACCCCCAAAGCCTTGCCATACTCGTCCAATGATCGTCAGGCGCCCTAAGTTCGGCACGTTCGATTATACAGGTGATTAGTGTCATATGTACATGTTCTTTTTTATGAGAGCATTAAACAATGAAATACAAAAAAACACAGAGTACAGAATTATGATGTGGCAGGTTGAAAAATATTTCTTGACGATATCATAAATTTTAATGAAATACACAGAAAAGGTTTTATTTGACATCGGCTAATGAAAAAAATAACTTTAATTGATAGAAAATAATAATCAATTATTTAATAAATAATATTATTGTAATTAAATATAAATGAAATGAAGTCTGCGTCTTCTTCTTCATCAATTTCGTCTTCATTTAACTACCAGGCTTGTGAGTGTGGCAAGGCCTTCGTGGTTGTAAATGTGTCAGCCAGACGTGTATTTTCTATGAAAATATAGTATAATCTATAATGTGACAAATTTTCAAACCCGGAAAAGTAGGAGAAAAATTTTCAATTTTTCTCATTTTCAAGATGCCGCCAGACTCATTTGCCAATTTCGTAAATCAGCCAAACGTATTTTTAATGACAGTTTATGATTATAACAATTTGTATGCTAAATTTCAAGCCTGGAAAAATAAGGGTTACGGATCCGCAAAATCGGTCAAATTTTTGAATCTGCAAATTTTCAGCCAGACTCACTTTCCGGTATCTGAAATAAGCCAGACTGCTATTTTCATAAACTTAATGTTCCACTTTAGTAAATGTAAAATATTATTGACTGGGAAAATAAGTGGACTTGTACTTTATTTTTATTTTTTGAATCCATCCAAAAGTTTTAGCCAGACTCAAAAATTCTTGTTTTTTGTCACTAAGAGAACAGATTAAAACATATACACCGACTAGGAAAAGAAGTACGAAAAATACTCACTGCCTCCTGGACTATCATGAAAAGACACAAATTAAGCAAAGGACTTATAGTTATAAATAGTAAGGTATCTAGCGGTTGGTCCTTCGTCTATACTTATGCACCGAGCTGTGTAAGCTATTGTATGTTCGGTAAGAACTTTCTTCATAATGTCGTATTATTGTTACTATTGTCTAACTTATGCGTATTATTAAGTATTCTCCTTCCCTTATATTGTTTTATATATCACTTACTACTATCGTTAGGTAATGCGGACTACGCTGAACTAGTACATATATGCTTGTAAATGAGAATAAAACAAAATATATCTACTAAGTAAAAATACAATTATTTATTATCACCAAGTTTAAGATTTGTAATATAACTTAAATAGCATTTATGCTTAAGTAACTACAATTCAAGTGTATGTATATTGTTTTAAAATATATTGTGTATTTAAAAACTACTCAATTCTCTTGTTTAACATTACAAAACTGTGAAAATGGGTTAAACTCAGCGTTCAGACTCAGTTTTCAAATATTAAACAATCCAACAGACCCAGTAATTTTTTAACAACCACAATATATACTTCAAAACAATACGTTTCCCCCAGATCATCGACGACACTGAACTTTCATCCTTAATCTATACTATAACTTATCAGATTTTATATAATCCGTAACTTCTCTTTGAAGTTCCTCTTGAATTGCACCATATTTAAAACGGTTGCCTCTGTAACATTTTTCTCTCTCGACACGAGTCTCTTCTTCACTCAACTTAAGTTTAGATACATAAAATATCAGTCAAACCAAAGTGAACTGTTAATTTCTATACCAACTTGTTTATAGATAACAGTACTTATTTCATCACAACCACTTTCAGTTTCATAGCCGGATTTTAAGTTTCATCTTACGTTAAGAGAGGAAACCTGACTTGATTCTAGTCTTTTAACACAGCAGTGTGGCCTACAATATAAACTCACGTTAAAAATAAATTTACTACTTTAACATATAACAATTTACCATTAACAAAATGCTTGGAATACTCTTGTAAAATCATTTATTTTTACTGCTTGCAATCAATTGACGTGTTCCAAGTTCAACATTTCCTAGTTGAAATATCGATGATATTTAATAAAAACTGGCGTCATTTGGTATTGCCACACTTCCAAAATTAATAATACAGCCAAATACTTGGCAAATTGTGTAATATAATGTCCACAAAAGTAGTAATTTAATAAAAAGTTAGGTTAGTTGCTATTTAGCACTTTACGAATTTCGGTTTGTTGTCCCTAAGCTGACGAATGTCAAAATTTGTGACGTTGCGCTCACACAACCTATAGAAATCAATAATTCAGTGTCACCAATGTGCAAATATTGAAAGTATCACAAAATAATGTGAATGGCACACAGAAAATCTTTAGGGAGCAGCGCATTCAGTCTTTCTCGATCTTCCTGTATAATCAATACAACTGAGTTATCGTTCTTCGCCTGGTGAACGATTCGCCGTCTTGTACTTAAATGTAATATATTTATAAGGTACCAATTTTTAAGTTTGATACGGTCAGAATGAAATATATCAGTCACAAATTGATTTTATGCTTTTAATTGTCTTTACATCAGAAAATAATAATGACTTATATTTGAGCCCCAGATTGAGCTAATAAAAAAAAAAGATTTTACTAATAATTATTAAATAAGGTTTTTTAAATGATATAGTATAGAAAATAGTGTATGGTAGGTACTATTTGAAGAAAAGTAGAGACCGTCTGATTATTCCTAATTTAGCATGTAATGCAGTGGCGACGCGCTTTCTCTTCCTGCCATCAACGAATTTCTAAACAGATAAATAAGTAGATAGTATATCCTTGGTACATTCTAAGTGAATTTCTTTTTGAAAACTCTTACCTTATAATCCTGATATGCTCAAAAACACAAAATCTAATCACTGCTTCAGCAGCTTCTTTACCTACATCGGCTTTCTCAGCGTCAATATATTTCTCAAAATATTGCTTTGCATTCCTCAAATAATTTATGATTACTTGTAATCTGAAGCTAATATAAAGGGATAGAATTATGAAAATTTGTTCTGCATAAAAATAATAAAATACAGTTACAACAGCAAAGTAAACGTGAATACAGAAAGCCATTATGTAATGGTTATTTTCATCGAAAGGCAGCCACATGAAAAATGGTAGAGGTCTCTCAACGGTCGAGTTATTTCCATTTTCATCCCATAATATAATATATTTTATTAAAAATGGAGCCAATAATGTATTGGTACCAACACAGGAAATTAATATGTAGTAGATTTGGATAAATTTGCCTTGTCTCACAAATGATTCATATATTTTCAAAATGTTTTTGTCCTTGGTAGCTTTCAGTTTATTTTCCATGAAAACCATTTCATTTATCAAGGATTTGAAACTTGTGCTTTTACAAATGTATATTTTTATAATCAAAACTGTATAAGTAAGTGTCACATTTACAGTTTCAATAAGTTTGCTTCTATCATGCCATAAAGCTGGAATTTCGGCGTATAAAAGAAGTACCAATAAAGCATACAATATTTGCATGGTGTATCCGTAAACCATGTATAGAGTTTTATTAAATTTAACCATATTAGCAGGCAAAGTTCCAGTTAAAATCATTGAGTATCCAACATAATACAAAAAGGTAAGATCCATTTCCTAAAAAAAATAAATATAGAGGTATATCGACAATTATGGCGAGAAACGTTGTTAGACTAAAAGTATAGAAAGGCTAAACTGCTAACTTTTGTACTACATAATCAAGGACTTCTCCAGTTTCCATTAGGGCCCAATTAAATAATACACTTTTTAGATAGAATTGAGGAAATGAATATATTACTAGCAAAAATACTCGTAATTATTTCAAACTCTTACTAAAGACTTATTCATAGATAAGTACAAAAACATATATCTTTCTAAACAAAATACTTTGCTGGCTACATGCCACGAACAACATTGAATTATAAGAAAGAAATATGCACATTACGTATAGAAAACTGTCACAATAATGTTAGTTTTAATTTTAAATTATCCTGTTCAACAAAACCAAAAACAACCAAAGACAAAAGCACTTACCAAAAACTTTAAAAACTTTCACAGACACGTGTTTCTGTATCCTACACAAGGATACTTCTTCATTGCTACTTCTTTCAAAGTTGAAAATGAACTAAACAGTCACTTACCAGGTAATAGGTATTTATGCAGTAATTATTTATGGTTCTAACGAACAGGATAATCCGAAACAGATTTCGGAGAATTACCAGTACAGGTATAATCATAAAACATAATCAAATGCAAATGCAAATTCCCTACAATGTAAG
The DNA here is from genome assembly GCA_963583905.1 of Stenurella melanura. Taxonomy (NCBI): domain Eukaryota; kingdom Metazoa; phylum Arthropoda; class Insecta; order Coleoptera; family Cerambycidae; genus Stenurella; species Stenurella melanura. Next base: position 49,746,249 of record OY757309.1, on the reverse strand, counting down.
AGTAATCTAAAATAGAATTGAGGAAATGAATATATTACTAGCAAAAATACTCGTAATTATTTCAAACTCTTACTAAAGACTTATTCATAGATAAGTACAAAAACATATATCTTTCTAAACAAAATACTTTGCTGGCTACATGCCACGAACAACATTGAATTATAAGAAAGAAATATGCACATTACGTACAGAAAACTGTCACAATAATGTTAGTTTTAATTTTAAATTATCCTGTTCAACAAAACCAAAAACAACCAAAGACAAAAACACTTACCAAAAACTTTAAAAACTTTCACAGACACGTGTTTCTGTATCCTACACAAGGATACTTCTTCAGTGCTACTTCTTTCAAAGTTGAAAATGAACTAAACAGTCACTTACCAGGTAATAGGTATTTATGCAGTAATTATTTATGGTTCTAACGAACAGGATAATCCGAAACAGATTTCGGAGAATTACCAGTACAGGTATAATCATAAAACATAATCAAATGCAAATGCAAATTCCCTACAATGTAAGAGTAATCTAAAATAGAATTGAGGAAATGAATATATTACTAGCAAAAATACTCGTAATTATTTCAAACTCTTACTAAAGACTTATTCATAGATAAGTACAAAAACATATATACACTTTTTAACAACCAAAGTATTTTAGTTGTTTATTGTTTTTGTTGTTTATCTGTACAACAAATCAAGGCATATTTTGGATTACTTCCAAATTTTTATAACCAAACCTCGGCTCAAAAATAGTTACGCCAGAGACGGTTCTCATGCACAGATAAATATAATGTTTTGAATCGAGAATCTTATGATTTATATAAGCAAATGAATACATTATTTATAAGAAACAAATACTTTTGCTGTAAGAAATAAAAAGTATTACGTAATGACACAAAACTCAAAAAGTTATAAATAAGTAATTTATAGAAACATGAAGAACCTATTTATTTGGTATAGTCGGGCAAGTAGATGTAAGAGATATTTACTGAATCTGGTGGATAAAAAAACACCAAACTTCGGCCGCACATTATACCTTCAGCGTCGGACGAATGTTCCACCGAAGACAAAAAGCTCACTTTAATCGGCATATGCCACTTCTACTTTTTGTATTAATTAAGGGAATGTAAACATCTTCTATATGTTGTTGAATACATTTGGGAACTAATTTTATTAAATTCTAATAAACTAAACTTAATTTTTGAGAAATATGTGCAGGTATTTACCATACTATAGTAACAAAAACTCAGACATTAAATTGTCATAGGCAATCTGTTTAAATTTAGGAATGCACACATTTATTATATTTTTTTATTTAAACAATTTAACTCTTTTTCCATTCCAGTTTTTGCTAACAGCTCTCGTAGAACACAGAGGTTTTATTCGATTAGTAAATATTTCAGAGCATCTATTTCTTAATTATTGGTTAAACCAAATATACTGCAGGAAGTATTGTGAGTTGCATAGAACGCGGATCCAAATACTTAGTAATATTTAGTTTATGAAATATGGTAACAATATGTTAATTGAGAGGGGATATCATATTTATTAGGTGGCTTAGAGCAGAATCGGCAATTTAAAATTCCGTAGCAGCATAACTTAGACTTAAAGTTTTTGATAATTATTTCGTCACACGAGGTGTGTCACTTTTAGTGTTATCAAATTTTATTTTGGTGATCTATCTAATGAAAGCTAATTAAATTTATTTAATTAATTCCTCTCAGTAGAATTTAACGGCCTTCAGCCATATTTTTTAATTCTGCTATTTTAATTTAACTAAATATAACCATAATTCTGAAACACGTGCTGACAACATTCTTTCTTCTTCACAAATGTAGAGTTTTGCTGCCAAATTCAACTACAAATTTCAAATAATACAACTTCAAATACAAATTTAAAATATACTAATTCAAGATACTACAAATTTAACATAAAATACTTTAACTTATAAGAATAATTACAAGTAATATAACTGCCAAGTATAATTACATATTAATATTATCTAATATGAATACAAAGGAACTCACTTCTTTCCGTTTGATGGTTAAATGCCTGCTAGATTTCATAACAAAGATAGTCCAGTCATATTCAGTTTAGTCAAGTTCAGCTTAGTCCAGTCAAAATCAGTTTAGTCTAGTCCAGTTTAGTCCAGTCAATCCAAATCAACAGCAAAACCCTAGCATTATACAGGTTAACAAGACGTCAAACCACGTCGAGAGGCCGTCTGTGTTCGGAGAGGCTGTTAGAAAAAAACTAATAGAATTCACCAGGACCCTCATCCAATATCCACGGCCAGGAGGATTGGTGAGATTTTGAAATTTTCAATGATTTTTGGTATCACATTTATTAGTTAGGGAAATGGCGTGTAAAATCGACGACGAAAAGTTACCGTCTGCCAGTCGGTAATCGAGGAGGGCATATAACTGCGAAACTTTTTTCACTTTGGAAATTTTTGGTATGGTGGGAGAATATGGAGGGGGAAGACATTTTTTTTAATCAAATGGTTACCGATACCTTTCCGCATAGGTAGTTAGTGTATGTACTACACGTATCCCAATTACGCTGGCAGACAAAACTTCCGGGCGGTGCGCGGTAACCGGAAATTGAAAAAAAAAAATTTTGTTACCAGATCAAACCTAGCGCAAAATGTTTGTTTTGGCCTGTACAGTACTGTACTTTAGTGGCAGACATTTCTGCAGGCCGGTTTTTAAGCAGTTTGCCATCAAAATGGCGAAAAATGGATTATGAATTATGACAAAAAATAGTTAAAATTGAAAGAAACGTCTGCCAGACCAGAGTGTGATTCACAAGACACTAAAGAACCCTAGCCTTGACTGGCAAACGTTTTTTTTAAATTTTAACCCCTCCAAACAACCTCACAAAAGTTAAAAAAAATTCACGTTTTCATCTCAATTTTTTTTTTCTTATAAATATTAAGTAAAGTCCTTTGGATATGTTATTACAGTGGGAATTACGAAAAATTTGAGATTTGGTTTATCTTGATCCGTTCATATTTAGTAAAATTATTCACAAAAAAACAACTTGTTTTGAACTACGCTTTGCTCGAAATATTGCTATAATAGGACGGTCATTTTTTACTTTATAAAAATCATTAAGGGATGGAGCAATGACACGTAAGTCTCACTGTTTTTTATTTTTCAAATCAGCCTCATGCGGACAGTGACACTCACTACGAAGTTACCTCCCCCCCCCCTCCATCACGAGTACGCTATTATTGTTATTATTATTATTATTATTATTGAAACTAACTGCGCAGAGAGTGCTCACTCTCCGCTTGAGACTAAGAACGGAGCGCTCAAAGGCTGATTTGAAATATATAAATTTCTGAGAAATGATTAGAATAAAATTAAAATGATACTTGCATGTCATTGTTCCTTCCCTTAATGATTTTTCAGAAACCAAGAAATGAGTCCTAGGTATTATAGCAATATTTCGAGCAAAGCATAGTTGAAAAAAATTTTTAAAAAACGTCTGCCAGCCAAGGCTAGGGTTCTTTAGTGTCTTGTGAACGTTTTTTTCAATTTTAACTATTTTTTGTCACAATTTCAAAGTTTTGTCCATTTTTCGCCACTTTGATGGCAAATTGCTCAAAAACCGCCCGGCAGAAATGTCTGCGACTAAAGTACAGTACTGTACAGGCCAAAACAAACATTTTGCACTAGGTTTGGTCCGGTAACAAACTTTTTTTTTTTCAATTTCCGGTTACCGCGCGCCTCCCGGAAATTTTGTCTGCCAGCGTAATTGGGGTACGTGTAGTACATACACTAACTACCTATGCGGAAAGGTATCGGTAACCATTTGATTAAACAAAAATGTCTTCCCCCTCCATATTCTATCACCATACCAAAAATTTCCAGAGAGAAAAAGTTTCGTAGTTATATGCCCTCCTCGATTACCGACTGGCAGACGGTAACTTTTCGTCGTCGATTTTGCACGCCATTTCCTAGACTATGTGGTATAGCATTTATTGTGTAACATTATTTGTGTAACTTTTATTACATAAGGTACTTCTTTTCTTTTAGAAATAGATTAATTAAGCTATAAATATTTTTTTGGAAATTGTGATAATATTTCTTATTATTTTTATCTGATTGTTAATAACATTATTTTACATTTTGTATTGATCAAATCTGTTGACTTTTTTTATTTATTGATGATTTTTTAAAATTATTAATAAGTATGTATTTTTTTATCTTAAAATTCAATTTTTCATTTTTTTCTGTTTGTCTGTCCGCCATAAGGTAAAATCTTTCCACGGCGGCGGTTGGTTTCACCATCACAGGGGTAGCAGTAACTTTTAAATTTTTCTGTAGATGGCTCCCGTAATATTTACATTATTTTAAGCTACCTCTGAGTGGTGGAACAAACTGGCTTAGTTAGATATTACAAAGATATTGGTTTACCCACTGGCTGATTTAAAAAAATAATTTAATCCACGAAATCCCAGCCACGCACCAGATCAGCTAGCCGTACGCCGTCATCACTTGTGTATTGGTTGAATTGCCTTTGGTTATCACCTTAACCGGTGATACCATTGTAAATTTTTCTAGGGTCAAGTAGTGATGTAACAATGTTCCTTCCTAACTATACCAAACAATTCTTATTTTATGTTATTTTTATCTGTGCACATAATATATCCACTATAACGTAAGGAATTTTAAAGCCGATTCTGATTTTAACGTCATAACTACGTCGGAGCCGGGGTATGGTAATGTCATAACAGGATGAGCATGATGTAACACCTCTGCGCTTTCTCACCGAAATATTACGGACTTGTTTATGCATGTAAAGTACAAATTCTCTGAAAATCTCAGACTACTTCATTCATTGTTTTAGATGAAAAGAATATTCCTTAACTATAAAAAATATATTTTTTTCTCAGTTGGCCGAATTGATTGGTGTATCAAAAAGTTTGATTTGACAGGATCCTCTAAAAATAAAATAATAATTATCTTGATTTTTTTCAATAAAGACATTCTGCGAGCACAATTACGAAACTTTTCTTGATAATCTTTAAGAGTGTTCCTACTATATTTTTTTTGGTAAAGTGATTGAAGAGATACGCCATGGTAAATAACTAAATTCTGGTATTATAATTTTTTCTCCAATCAGGTGATGGGCATGACTCATACAAAAGTTATTCCAGAAAAAATAACTGCATATTTACATCATGGTTATAATAAATAAATCACACTGAGTTTCGAGCAAACTTCATTTGTTAATTATTTAATAGTACACTGTGCACAGGAAATTAAGGATATTGTAAGAAGTACAGCTGAATACATCCCCATAATTTTTTATCCACGTTGCATTCTTCTGCATAGTTATTAAATATCCAGAATAAAAAAAAGTTATGCCCCTTGTTTAACGCATCCTTGCTTTTTATAATTTTCAAATAGATTCAATAAATTCTCATTCTATAGTTATGGCGAAGGCGCGGGTATCAAAAGTTAAAGATTTAAAATGGTGGTGATTTTTATACCCGCACCATCGCCGTAAGTAAAGAACGAGAGTTGATTGCATCTACTGGAAAATTAGAAAAACAATAATGCGATGAAGAAGGGGCATACCTTCTTAACTTCGAACATCTAAAAACTGTAAAAAGGCATACAACGTGGAAAAAATATAAGAACACATTCAACTGTACTTTTTACAATATCCTTAATTTTCAGTGCACAGTCCATAGTTACTAAGAGTTTTTAAGAAAACAATAAGTGATTTTTTTTTTTATTATAACCATGATGTAATTATGCAATTATTTTTCCTGGAATAAGTCTTGTATGAATACTTCCACTCATCCGTTGTTAAATTGGAAAAAATTACAATAATAGATTTTATTCTGTTTACGACGGCGTACTTTTTAAATCACTTTGGCAAAAGAAATGTTATAGGAAGACTCTTAACACGATACAGAAAAAGTTTCATTGTTGTACTCGCAGAATATCTGTATTGAAGGAAATACATGATAAAAAATATTGTTTTTTGTAAATAACTGAAACTTTTTTTTTTAAATCACTTTTGACAAACTAAACGGTTTAGTCAATTAAGAACAAAAAATTATTTTCTAAATTAATTTAAAAAAATTGGTGAGTATGAAATTTTCAGAAACTGTATTTTACACGTAAAAAAATCCCCAACATTTCTTTGAAAAAAACGAGGGGGCATATTTTTTTAAATTATTATTAAATTTAATTAAAGAATTAAAAAAGGAGAACTTTCTCAATTCGATCTTTTCACGCTTGTTTACTCATTATTCTATGTTATCCTAAGCCATTTCTATAATATATTTTGCAACAATTTTTGACTCGGTGGTAATCCATTTGTAGTTTCCTCAAGCTACGTCTAATGTAAGGGGATTAAAAGTGGGAAAACGATTATATTACCAGCTTATTTGCAAATATGGTGAATGCGCCAGGGCCAAGTGAAAAAGTTCTCCATTTAAAACAATAACAATAATCATTGCAAACAGTATGGTGTCTTTGCTTGGAGATTGCCCCATTGTAGTATCTGCCGTAAGCTACGTCCATTGCATAGGAGACCAGAATCTCACAAGTGGGATAAAATTCAGATTGCGTCGGAATTGCATAAAAATTCTTAATTAGGTATTCTCGTAATAGTTGACACCAAGTAATTTGGCGTTTTTAAATAAAAATCTAATTTAAGTAGCAATTTTGTTAACGCAATTTTGAAGAAAGGTGTTTTGTCCAAGCAATGCAGTCGATGAATGCCGGAAATTAATTTAAAAAATAAAAAATTCTAAATATCGGCCATATTTAGATATGCCATTGTATAGTGATACCGAATATTGTGAATCAAAATTCTTCAATATGGTCACCAATTGCAACATTTTTACAGCCTGTTGTTGAAGATTCAGAATCAAAATGACTATTTAGCATAAGCTTTTAAAGTGTATCGATTCATACAATAAGATCTATCGAAAAATAAATCAAGTATTACTTAAAATATTCAATAGCCATGTATGGTATAGTATTGCTATACCCAATTGAGAAATTTGGTATAAAGCGCTACGAGGATAAATAATTACAAAGCCAGCCTCTGAGAGAATAACACCGAAGCCGTGCTTGAATGTTATAAACGATACTCGTAAACGAATATAGTCAACCAGATATGTTCTGTGCTTACCTGAAACGAAAATAGCCGATCGCTTACTATTACTAGTTCATTTGATTAATTCGTAATATTGCCGGTAGCATAGCCGTAGGTTATTTACTTACTTTTACTGAATCACTCAATCACCACTCAATGGAGTTGTTCATGAGACTAATATTATTTATGATAAATAAATAATTCATTATCAATAAATAATTTACATCATGCCTAACAATTAATATAAAGTAGTAAAACAATATTCAATTTACTCCAAAAATTAAAAAATGATTCTACCGGTACCGATGCTCATGAGATTGCTGGTATTATAAACTATTCCTTTGTCGGTCTTTTTTTATGATTTTCCAATTGAAATATACTATACACGGCGACAGAAAACGTAGCAGTTTCTGGTGATTTATTATCATCTAACTCTGAAAGAGGATTGCAGCTCAGCAACAATTTTTATGACTGTGACAAGAAAATTATTTTATATTCAAAAAGCATTTACATAGATATAAGTTTCCATTAATAAACCCATCGGGTATCTTTATTAGCTGTAGAATATTTTTCCAAGAGGTTCAATATTGCAGTAAATGTTCTTGATATGCAAAGTTAATAACAGCTTTAAGGTAGGATTAGATATAATTTCTTTAAAGTTTTAACGATGCTGCTGAAAGAGGTATTAATTTGATTGAATCTGTAACAAGAAAATAACAGAGAAAGAAGAATACAGCATGCACTAAAAGTGCAAATCTGTACTGAAGGATATTTCCATATATTGATAAAGCTACTTTGGCAAAGGATTATTAGACCATATTACAACAACTTGTTAAAACTATTACCTCAATTGTTTCTTGCTTTAAAATACGTTTATTTCAGTTACAATCCTCTCTTCTTGTTGACAATATTTTGATGGATGTTTTGTGATTCATCCAATGTTATACCGGTTCGGCTAAGCATCTTAGTGACAAGCGCGCTTGGTCAAACTGCCTAACGTATACTGGGTTCGATCCCCAGCACCGGCACTGGCAATGTTGGTGGGATAGTCTATGAAAGGCTTTGAATTTGGGGTTGTCTACTATGGGTGGTGTTTATGTTTATGTTATGCATAGTTGACGTGCTTTTGCTGTATATCACGTCTAGCAGTCTCCCATTATCTATTGGGGCTGCATGTTAGGCGGACGGTCTAATCTCTCTTTCCCGTTAGCTCGTTGGTGACATTAGCCCAACGTCTTGTAGGTCATCCTCTTCGCTTCCTCCTGTCCTGTTTACCCTGGGATATGAACAGTTCTATGATATCCTCTTTTGGACTGATGTAGCCAAAAAAATTTGCCGTTTCGGGAAAATGCGATTCTGGAGAGTCGCGTTTGGGGATGGATGTACTTCTGGAAGAATCGAGCTGTCGCATATCGGTGCGCTGTCCAGTGAATTTGTCTTCAGAAAGCGTTAATATACCAACTGTCTGCCTACCTAATGATCCATGCCTTAGAATCGTAAAAAGGATGGTTGAAACCAGAGCAAATCTAATTTTGTGCCATTCGTCGTATTCGTAATAAGTTAGAAGTATAAAGGGTGACCTAGATTTAAACTGCCCTATGTTCAGGATCGGATTTTCAGGTTAAAATAAGATTTTTTTATCTCTAAAGTCTTTTCCAAAAATGCACCCCCTCCGAGCTAGAGCAAAAAAAAAAGGAGAAAAATGCGTCTTGTCCCATGACACCTACGTATGAAAGACTGAGCAGCTGCACGGCACTCTGATGGTGTGATCTCCCAGGCTGCTTGAATAAATCCTTTCGTGGAGGACAGCTTGGTGGTTAACGGGCTCCACATAACCCTTATCGCTCATCGTACCCCATACAAGAAAGTTCACAGGAGTCATGTCCGGAGAGCGCGCAGGCTAAGGTCGGAAATTAGTCGTGCAACCATTGGTGGACTGGTAGAGTGTAATGAGCTGGACATCCATCTAATTGGAACTATTTGTGTACTCTATCAGTTAAAGGCATGTCGCTTAAGACTGGTTGAAAATTGTTTTACAAAAAACGAAAAAAAAACTGGACCATTTAGGCGTGGAGGCAGAAGAATTGGACTGATGGATGAGTCGTTTCACAGTTCCATTCAAACATTGCACTATAATTGATATTGAAAGTGACTATCCCGTTTGGCATGAGAATTTTCGTGCTCCCAAATGTGAGCGGTATGCTGATAAAAGATATCATCTAACCAGCAAATTGGTTTTATAATTTGAATGCTCTACGGTTATTTTTTATTGTTAATTTATTAATGATTCTAATTGCTAATTGACTGTATTAGAATTTCAGAAAATACTATTTTGTTGTCTGCACCTGAACCATTTTATTTTATCATTAAAACGCTTCTACAGCAAAATTATAAAATATCTTATAATGGAGTTAAAAAATCATTTTATAATAAATGTTTCTTTGACTAAGTTACAAAACATTTCAACTTATAAACCTAAATTGTTTTATAACTTTTTTAGTAACGTTCAGCAGTATTTTTAGCACCTTTGTAAATATACATTGGAATTATCTTATAATTATTTCTTGTCAATTTACAAAACAGATATATTAAAGGTCTATTTGTGACAATTTTGCTTTTAAGAATAAATTGTTGTTCCAATGTATGTTATACAATTATTAATTGTATAGCATTGTATTTGCTGTCATATCTAAACAGCAACAAAGTCATTATAATACAAAATTGTTTAGTTGAGTATAAAAATGTGACGTCTAACAATACAATAAAACATACTTGACAAAATTAATTTCCTGCGTTGGCTGTGTATTTGTATGTAGTCATAATTAAAGTCTGTTTTTTACACAAGTTTATAAAAACAAAAATTTTGGTTATCAACATTAACCAGAGCGGTGCAGATCTTGCCAGATCATATAGAGGCGAAACTAGAAACATCAGATTTATGACAATGGAGAAACTTAATATATTATATATATAGTACTAAATTTTTATAGGGCGTGCGGCCTTTCACTCTCAAGAGGAGTGAACATTCCACGTGTACCCGTAAACAAACACAATATCCGCTCATTAAGCTGTAATGTAAATATTTGGCAAGATACCTACTGATTAATAATACGCACAAAAGTACTTAAAATTCATTAGAACTCCAGTTAATCAATTCGCACAGAAAAATGTCACAGGCTGTCAAAGTTTGACATCCACAAATACCCCAAAATGAAAGCAGAGTTGTTCAGTTGTTCAGTCTGTTGTCTGTAGGTGTGAGCTTTGCATTGAAAATTTCGAATAATTCTTGTGAATTATCAGTACTTCACCGCTTTGCTATACATGCAATGAGACAAGGTGTATTTTTCTCTCTTTCGTATTTCTCTGGCTTGGAGGGGGTGTATTTTTTAAAAAACTTCATAGACGAAAAAAGTCTTATTTTAATCTGAAAAGTCGATAATAAATGTTAGGCGGTTTAACTCTGTATGTCAAATTTTGTAATTATTTTACCATATTTAATAGTTTTCTGTATTTTTCTGCTGTTTAAGGAGTTAGGCTGCGACAGACAATTACAAAATTTTGACACAACGTAATTATCTGAGTTTTAGTCACAGCTAATAATAAACGTTTTCTACGCCCATTATTAGCATTTTTTTGGTGAAAAGTCGTACCTAAAATTCACAGTGAATTATCGATTCATAGTTAACTGTAGACGGCCAATCACAAATACAAATTCTTAATTCACTGTTTCATTGATCCAATGATATTTTAAATCCGCTGCAATCAACTCTTGCTACACCTGGCAATCAACTCGCTGACAGTGAAAATCAAAATGTATCTCCATATTGTTTGTCTACGTTTTCCACTTCTTACGAGTAGGTACCCACTAATGCTATCACATTTAAGTTTAATTTATTTGTGTAATATGTGTAGAAAAAGCACAGTATTACATTCGCTATTATGGCCATTATTCACTCAGAAAATTTGCACCAGTCATTATCTTCATGAATAATGGCTCATATATTTCAAAATTATCTCAACGCGGCTATTGTCTAATGGTTCAATACAATTTCTTAATTTTTGTACCTACATTGGGCCTCGTTACCTGGTTAAAATAAAATGAACTAATATTTTTCACAAACTGTTTTCTCAACTAACAAAATAAATGTAGAGGATATCGTGGAGAATCATCTGAAAGTCAATAATATTTATAGAAAAATTAATAATTTTCGGTTTGATGTTACTAAGTGAATTTGAACATTAAGCAATGGAATAGTTAAAAATAGGGTTTCTTTTAAAATAAATGGAATACTTAGTTCTTCAATGAATATAATAAATATGTATTGCAAGTAAATTACCGTAAACAAACTTTAACTGCACTGTAGTAAAATTTATTCTGTGGTCATCTTTATATCGTTACTTCAGGTAAACTTAGAAGTTTACTTATAATTATTTATGAACTATGTCATAAAGTATTTACATCTAAAACTTTAACACTAAAACAAAAAAGCTTTTATTATTTGTGGGAGGTTCCACGTTATTTCAGAGTCGTATCTAGTAAATCTCATGAAAATAATAAAATACGAGATAACTCCCTTGAAGTTATGGAAATCTATTGAGTTTCTATTATTTTTTGCTATTAGCTCTAAACACATATAAGTAAGGCGACGTATCCGTATAATGAGTAGTGCCATTGATAAGCCTTTAAATAAGTTCATACGATCTACACGTCTTCAATATAGTTGATAAAATTAAAGTATATACCTCAAAAGCATGAAAGAAATGACTTAACGCTTAAATGCGCAAAACTCAAAATTTGTAAAAGAAAATTGATTAAAATAATGAATATATACCCGATATACTTGTATATTATTAGATAGCCAGGTAGCATTAAGGACTCTTACAATTGCCTTTGAATGTAAACGACCTTTGAAGCAACTGGCAAAGAACAACAATTTAATTTTGATGTGGTTGCCACAGAACGAGGAAATGGAAGGTGACGAAACGCAGAGAAGATGTTGAAGCTCCAAATGAGAAAAGGATCGGAAGAGATCGTAGCGCAGGAACTCTTGACAGCAATAACAAGCGAAGAGATTCATGACTTATGCGATAGATAATGTCTATGGACTTCTTGAGTTTAAAAAGTTCGACTTAAGGCTGATGACAGACCTTGCAACAAGCCATTGTTGTCTTTAGTTAATGATCATCCTTTGCAACCACAACTTCTCAGCTGGGTGCTGAGGAAGCTATGAAAGCATAGCAACCGGTTAGCTCAGGGTTGGTCGAAGGTCACTCTGTGGCGAGAAGAGTTATTTAATCATTTGAATGTTTCAAAACAAAAATAAACAAAGAAAAATGGCGCCAGCGTACTCATACAACTGATATTCCTGCAACTGTTTAAGGAGGAAACAATCAAAAGCAAGATTAACAAAAAGTAACAATGTATTAACAAGAAATAAAGTTTAAAATTTACAAAGACTCTACAATTGTATTGTCTGTAATTGTTTATTTGTAGCATATTCAGATTTTCTTACTTTTTATTGGGTATTTTGCCACTGAAAAATATTAAAAAAAAAATTTTTAATGAAAAAACCTCTGCGCCAAACGGATCAGACAGAGGTTGGTTCTTGAGTTCTTTGAAACAGTTAAGTACTCAAGAACCAACCTCTGTCTGATCCGTTTGGCGCAGAGGTTTTTTCATTAAAATTTTTAAATATTTTTCAGTGGCAAAATACCCAATAAAAAGTAAGAAAAACTCTACAATTGTATTAATGAAGAAATTTTTAGAAAATTTACTATAATAAAAATATACAAAGTTAAAATGATTGAGGGTAAATAAAAAAAAAATGATTTATTTGAGTATCTAAATTAATAAAAAAAAATCTCTGGCAAAAGAATTAAATTGAAAAAATCAACTGGTTTAACAATCACAATAGTTATCTTCTGACCCAAAAAGAGAAAAAGAGAAGAGACACGGTGAATGTGGCTTACGTAACTTTGGCGGTGGGAGTGGAGTTCAACGAGGTAGAACCCTAGAGATGGCCACAGGTACCTGGGAGAGAGGACTTATTGATCTTGTCCTGTTCAACGATGATGTTCCAGGGCGACGCTGCGTTGAGCAGATGTCGAGCCAGTTACAATTTTCATCCAGCCAATAGCCAATCCACCGTGTACATGTACATGGTCCAAGGTTGGTCGATCCAGTTATTACATGAAAACAGTGGTAAATCAGGAACCAGTTGATACAAATTTAGTTAAATTACACAAAGAAAAAAACTAACGATTTAAATTTAAAATGACCCTAAATAAAGTATTAATTAACTTTAAAACTTATTGAAAAGAATAAAAAAATTGGCCAAGGTTACGAATTTTATAAAAACTACACAAAAAATATTGGAATTTGTAAAATTTAAGCAGTAATGTAAGAAAATGGTTGAGAACCGATAAAAAAAACTCTACTACTAAATTATCACCAAAAATTTGGCCTTGAGGCTCTGAATCAAATAAATTACTATAAATTATGACAAAACGTTCAAAGTAGCATAAAACAAATCGATATTAAGATATGAAATCAAGAAAAATTAAATAAAATTTAAAATTTTGGAGATGATCTCCGTTCTATGACAAAGTTAATTTAAGGAAATTGACTTTACGTCTCGCTTTTCGACCAATTCAATAACTTACTATATCAGTCGTGAAGTGAGATTATCTAATAACGAATTTTAGAGCAACCCTAAATAAAAAAAAATTATATATGTGTAAGTATATGATATAGTATTAAACTACTGGCAAAAATTATTGATATAATACATAAATATAAAATATCCAGCAGGAACTCTCCTCCAAAATGACAAATAAATAAACTACTGCGGGGGCAATCCACTAACAAGTGGTTTCTTATTTACCACAAGGTTAACATCAAATATAATATTAATAATTTAACTAAATGCCAGCTTAAAATTTAATATTAATTCAAAATAACTAGGTTATTATTTAATGAATTATAATCCAACAATAAAAGTAAAAATTTTAACAAGGTATTGTAGGATGACTCTAATAACTCCAAATCTTTTAAGAAAAAATTAGAATGGTCTCACCTCAGCGACGTCAAGACGGAAAGGTCAGTTTTCATTTGCTGTAATTCCATCTCTCTCTAATACTTTGCTCGCACATGCACAGTTGCTTCTAACTTGGATTTTATTGGATGTTATTGTAGCACGGTCGCTAAACATGAGTTTTCGGCAACAAATTGAATTTATTCGAATTTATTCCTAGTACGGGTGCTGAATGGAAAATATTTGGCAACTAATTAAATAATTGACAACAAGTTACGGAAAAAACTTGTTACACCTTACAAACAACAAATTCTGCTCTTAATTATTTAAAATAAGAAGTAAATACTACTAACATTGTAAAACAACCATACTTACTGAAAAAATACGCTCTGTTAGATGTTGTTTACTGTGTATACTATTACTACGGAATCACTATTTCCACATCCAGATTTTATATCCAAGTCCCTCCAAACGAAAAACATCTTGACACCATATTTGCACTCCAGTATCTGAAAATAATATAAATAATGTAATGTTTGAAATCTTCCGTCTCAAGGTAAAAATGGGGGTGGTTGATGCCAAAAATTTTTTTAGAACTTTTGTTCTTGTACGCATAATAAATTAAAATTTTATTTTGTTATTCCCTTTAATTAAGGAATGAGGGGGGTGGTGGGCATGGTAAATGTCATAAAAGAAACTGAAACCTTGGCATCCAGTATATGTACCCAGGTTTCTGGCCCTATTTAAGACTATTTACCACCAATCCATCAACGTAATAAGCCTAAATCATAATCTAGTTCCAGATCTTGCTATAATCTATAGGTGAAGTGAGGCTTCGATTATGTACACCAAATCCCAAACTTCTGTACTCTTACTAGCTTCGTCTACTTAGTTATTTCTCTTTGCACCATTGTACCCCCAATCCCTTAACGGCTTAATAAAGCTTAAAGAAACCGGAAATTTAAAATGGCGGCTACTGAAATTCAAGATGGCGGGAATTTCAAATATGGAATCTACATCACCTACTGGAAGTTCAAGATGGCGGGAAATTCAAAATGGTGGGAAAAACAAATCGATGGAAAATTTAAATCTAATAGAAAATTCAAATTGATGGGAAATTCAAATTTTAAAGGAATTCAAATTTAGGTGGACAATCCTACTACTTACATCGAATATATGAGTGTATTAATTAGTGGTAGGGGGTTATGTTAATTAGGTAAGGAAAACACAAAATTGGATTAAACTATTTATTAGTCAATGAATACATCAAGCGTACATATCCAATACATAGACAATAAATATTCATTACTTAATCGCCTTCTGGAATTTGGCGTCCTCTACTGGCAAAAATGAGGTACCGAACTAGTACCGTCTGGCAAATGGCGCCCTCTATATTAAATATGGCCACAACGATATTACCCTCAAATACAACATGATTTTAACAATTTAAATTGTTCTATATCTAAGCTAGCTAAATTATTCCAACGAGACGAAAAAGCCCTTTTTGTATTTAGATTCTTTTTCATCATGTTCATAAAATAAAGGGAAAAATCTCGTCGTTCCTATCTAGTGTACAGTTCGGGGAATTTTGGCATCATTTATATCATTTATGGTTTGATTCGCACCCTGATGAATTTAAATATTCTTCTCGTTTAATTTCCCGCGTGTTTGCTACATTTCTAATAAGAGGCAATTTACCGATGACGTCGATCGTAACGGATTTTCTCAGGCCGAGCTTTATGAGTTCATAGAAGGCCTTTAAACGGCAATAAAATATTTAAAATTTAGGAACTGTACTACAATATACTTTATAATGTGGTAGAGAAGTTCTTTTGTATCTAGCATGAAACTGTTGTTAGAAACTTTTTACAATCTTGTTTTTTCAATCCTCTAATATTACATTAAGCCGCCCTGTTCAACTTTTATGGTCTGGGAACGAATATATCAAATTTCTAAAACATCGCGCTATTTAATGCCGAACAATTATAATTTCTTAACCCCTTTTATTGCATTTGTTACAATATATTACATACGTAATATACCAAATTTGAAATGAATGTCTTCGTTTTATTTTTTTAACCCCTTTGAGTGTGTTGAGGGTGGCAGATGTTATTTAAAAAAATGTGTACCTTGACTTCTGGTATAAACACCAAGTTCCAAGTTTTTGGACTGTTACTAGCTTGATTTACTTATTTACCACAATTTACCCCTTGTTATTCCCATCCTCCTTTCAACGAAATAATATCAATATCTTTTCAAGGTAAACATGCGCACAAAAAGAGTTACAGACCAACAGACCGAGGGACAGAATTTTTTTTTTCACTCAAATTTAAAATCTAGACTTTTCATGAGATTCTAAACTCATTTCAACAAAAAAAAAGAAAGTAGTTTTTTTACAATTACTATACTTCTACTCCACTACGTGAATATGGAAATAATAATTTGCCATATACAAAAATTAGAACGTGGCAGTTAAACAAAATAGAAAAAATACCCTTAAAAAAAGGTCTGATATTTTTCTTTTAGACTTTAGACTTTTAGACCCACCTCAATATCGATATTAGGTAACAAGTTTCAATTAACTTGATTTTTTTTTAACTCTTCTTAGCTGCCAAATTTCATGTAAATTTGTAAAAGTTATGCAATTTTGGCAGTCCTATTGGATTTGCAATTTTTATTGTTTAATCTTTGACATCAGGTAAAGTCCCTAAATACCTAACTACCAATTTCGGCATTGCAGAACTTCTTTTCGTGAGAAGAGTAGATATTCTTTAATTACCTAACATTTATTTACATCTTCTCCGAAAGATGGCATTTTCACTACGCAAAGCTTCCACGTATACAATATACAACCGAAGATGGGGCGAGATCGCTGTATTTCTCTGGAGATCACCAATCCAAGTACTAATCGCAGTTAACATTACTTAACATTTCGTATCGAAATACGAGTACAATCACGACGTATTTACACTCGCCCCTTTGATAAAACCGATTGGGTACTACCGCCAAGCTGTACTCAACAGTATGAAAAACGTTTCCATATAAATTGCTTAAGACAATCCAGAGAAATTATTAAAAAACATGAAGAAAACATGTACAAGTCGAATTGAAAACCTCATCTTTTTAAACATTTTTAAAATCCGTTAAAAATAATGCGCATGTAGGTAGGCAATGTAGGTCTATTAAGTATATTTTAACCTCCTTGAAGAAAGAAAATTACAAAACGACTGAATATCATAACAAATAAATCACTCCTATTTTACAATTAGAGCCTATCTACCCTGTACACACTGCGTAATAATTAATCGTGGATAAAACAAAATAAGAAAGTTACCAGCAGATTTTTTCAGTCAATAATTTATTTATTACTTAAATCATCTGACGGAAAAAATGTTATTATTTTTATACTTAGAACCGCTAATAAAAAATAAATCATTCAACTTAGAAAAACAAACAGTATAAGAACAGATGAATATAATATAAAAACAAAAGTGAAACGAGAACTTACCTAAAAAGATAATAAGGATGTGTATTAGGGGGTTATGGCTCCTCTTTGGCGTACCATGGCTTAGGGGGTGTTTTTATAGGTTATGGTGTGGGATCTAGGTAACATCTTATCGTACATGTTTTCGTTTTTGTGAAGAAATTATTCTTATGGAAATTTAGTCCTGAGATGCATAATTTTTTTCTGGGGCACTTATAACAAACTATTAAAAATAATTTAAGTCTGTGTTCCAATTTTTTGTTTTTAATCGACCATCGGGTTTGTTTAGTAAGAAGGGATAAAGAACGGCTTCCGCCGTAATCGCAAGTAAAAACATGCTTCACTCACCCGCGAAATTCAAATCATAAAAAACTGCTGAAATGTTTTAATTGTATTAAAATGAGACTTGTCCGTATAATATCAATGAATAAAGATGATATTATTCGTAATAATGATAATAATAATAATAATAATAATAATAATAATAATAATAATAATAATAATAATGTTCCGGGGGATATTGAGTCCGTTGTGGGCAATGAGAAGTGTCTAATCTATTGGAACTACTCGTTTCCCACCGTTAGGCAAATACAAGCCAACAAGCCTGACGTAGTTCTCCTCGATCACCAACTCAAGACAATGTTTGTCGTGGAGTTCTCGGCTCCCGCGGAAAACAACATTGTCTTGAAGGAGGAGGAAAAACGGACAAAATATCGAGATTTGCTCTTCGAACTCCGCAGACTTTACCCAGACCATACTGTTAAGTTGGTGGTACTGATAATAGGAGCCCTAGGTGGAACAAGGCACACACTGCTTACGGAACTGAAGATCATATCGGCATGCCGAAACTCGGCAGACATCTTAGCCGGTAGGATGCAGAAGGCCGTCATCCTCGGTTCGCTACGTCTGCTCAGGGCACACGATTCCCGGACCCAGTAGTCACTTACCCCACGGTGTGGGGAGTGGCTACCGGTACTACCAGCTCCCCTCGGTGAGGATCGGAGCCACAGAGAAGGGTGACTGGTTTTTAACAAAAAAAAAAAAAAAAAAAATTTGGCAGGCCAAATGCAGAAGGCAGTCGTCTTAGGGTCCCTGCGTCTACTTAGGGCACACGATTCTGGAATCTACAACCACTAACCCTGCGGGATGTGGGGAGTGGTTGTAGATAATTCGCTGGCGCTTCCCCTGTGACAATATCGGAGACACGGGAGAACTGTCCAGCATCGCTAACGCGAAAAAAAAAAAAATAATAATAATAATAATAATAAGCTTTTGAAATTTAAAAGAAACCCGTAACTATCGCCGATAAATAGGCAAAGTAATATCCACCACACGTTAACCTTCGTGGGTTTACCTGTTTATTTACCTTTATTTATAATTCTCTTTCTATACATTTATGTACTGCTGTTTCATGGTAAATAAATATTATTATTATTATTAAAACTTTATAATTTTGAAGTGGCAGATAGCTTATTTCTTGATCAAATGACAATTCTTAGGCTTGGAATTAATGAAACTTAAAAAAAATTTAAACTATTCATTATGAAATTGCCTTTAATTCTATCGAGACCGAATTCCGAAATTTCAAAATTCAAGAAGGCTAATCCGGACATAAAGGACCCCGCACCATTAGCATTCAAGAAATCATTTCGGTGGAATTTTCTTCAAACTTTAGGAATAGATAGATCCTAACAAAAAATGTCATATGAAAACATTGATATAATGCCTTCCCTGCAGAATTATAGTGACTGAAAGTTAAACATTTTTGAATTCTCAAAAATGTTAATCTATTCAAAATTAAAGCAACATTTCCTACAAGATTTTTATTAATCATTATTCGTCTATTCGAAATAGCTTTCGAGATATCAGCTGGTAAAAATCACAAATTTTCGAAAAACGCATTTTCGCTTCACGCTTCCCGACAAATTTTGCCTCCTAGCGTCTCAGCCTTTAGTTACACGGCAATGCCATCACAGTATAGCATTAGTTGAGGAGCATTCAATTTCCTTTAAAATGAGTTATAATTAATACTTTTCTAATAGCTTGACCTGTAACATATTAAACAAATCTTACAATTCACTTTAAACCCACTTCCATATGTCATATTGACTTGAAATTGGGCATGTGTATATGGTTCTCGTGACAATACAATTTGACAGCATCTATAGAAAGATACAAGACGACGTTTCAAAGATGGCGAGTGGTCTATTGTCATTTAATATCCGATTCTACTGAAAATTGGTATCTGGGGATTCTTGAGGTCGCAGATTACAAATTGTCTAGAGCACTTATTTTGCAACCGACTGGGATCATTTTTTTTTACAATATTCGTGATTTAATTACGAAAGAATCTGCCATGGCCGATTTTTGAAATATGAAAACTTGAAGCGGTTAACGTGTCTAAATAGACATTTTTTATAAAAATCTTACAAAAAAATATTTTTCTTTAACCAATGTACATAAATTTTGCTACTCGGGGGTTTTCGAGATTGCTGGTCACAAGTTTGATTTTCAAGTTGTGAACCAACATGCAAGATGGTAGAACCAACCTGTAGAATGAAATGATTTTCGGTTTTTTTGCTCTAACGGCTAAATAATGAAAATACAGAAAGAAGTTTTCAACAAAGTTTGTAGCTCGTTTCTTTCTCTACAAAATAGGTATTTACAATTTTTTGTCTTACCTACTTAAGCCGTTTAGGAGATAAATCCAGTTTTCCAGTTATAGTTTTGAGCCGATCCGAAATGCGCGGAAAATGAGAATTCTCTGGGAGTTTCGTACGACCGGACATATCGATAATTATTACTATTCAGAGCCGCTAAAAAAATGAAAACAACGTAATATGTAGAGAGAAGTGTCAGTTTTAATGTGGAACTAATCACAAAATTCATACAAATTTTTATCATAGAGAAAAAAGTGTTAGAAGATGGCTTAGTAAACTTTATACAGTTGATTTATTCACATCTTTGAGTTTTATGCGTCCTGCCTATTTCTTCCGTAACAATGGGTGCTTTTTCACTACATGGATTCAATTTCACGCACTTTAATCTATATTTTGTGAAAATTTCATTGAAAAATATTATGAAACAAATAAAGTTGTATATGTTTTACTGTATAATTGTGCATTCTTTGAACGGGTATAAATAATGTAGACAAATTCAAAAAGTACTGCACGCATTTAAAAAACTCTAAAGTCATTCGAAAGAATATGTCTTATTGTCCTTATTATCCAAAAATTAAGACCGTGCTATTATTACAACTTAAGATATAGCGAATTGAACTCCAAAATTTGAAGGTGATTGATCGATGAGAAATATGCCCTCTACTTTAATCGCAAAGCATATTTTTCCAACAAAAGTAATTGCAATAAAATGTTAATTGGATTAATATATCATTATATAAGAATATATAAGCAAAATGAATTATGATTCTAACTACTCCCGGCAAAGATATGAATAAATCTGTGGATCATCTGTACAAAGTTCACTAAGCCATCTTCTGACACTTTCTCTCTTTGATAAATTTTTTTATGAATTTTGTGATTAGTTTCACATTAAAACTGAGGCTTTCCTCTACATTTTATGTTATTTTTATTTTTTTTAGGTGCTCTGAATAGTAAGAATTATCGATCGATGAACCCGGTCGTACGAAACTCCTGGAGAATTCTCATTTTTCGCGCATTTCGGAGCGGATTAAAACTGTAAGTGAAAAACTCGATTTATCTTCTAAACGGTTTAAGTAAGACAAAAATTTGTAAAGACCTTTTTTGTAGAGAAAAAGACGAACTTTTGTTGGGAACTTCTTTCTCTATATCCATCATTTTGGCCGCTAGAGCAAAAAAATCGGTAAAGGTATTTACACAGAACTTCCCTCGTTCATGGCAGTCTCTCTAAAAAAATAATAATTACGAAATGACATTGAGAATAATAATCGGAGTAGAGTTATTGCTATTATTACAAAGAAAACTTGATAAGTTTTTAACAGCAAAAGTTCAATACTAAATAGCAGGTGCCACATATGGCAGGCTTGCGCAAATACCTTTACAAATGTCCACCATGACTGAATTATTTCTTGGGATGACCACCCTGTACATTTTTCAATAAAAGTATAATAGGTGCATATGCCAGATGTTATTGCCATCTGTCACATTTTCAATCCAACATTCACGTAATGGAGTGGAAGTATAGTGGTGGTTAAAAAAATTTCATTTTTTTTTAATTTTTCAAAAGATGGTAAAATAATTTTCAAATTGTTTTCTTCTGAAATAGGTTTAAAATGTCAAAGGTAGAAATTTTAAATTAGAGCAAAAAGGAAAGTTTCCTTCTGTTCTATAGTAGTGCTAAAAAAAGTTTAAAAATTAAAAATGATGTATTTTTAAAATAGGTTTAGAATGCTATGAAACGTGAAAATTTTAAATTTGAGCAAATAAAAAAAAATTCGATCTATTTTAGTGGTAAAAACTTTTTGAAAAATGTTGGTGGAAAAAATTTTCAAAATTTTTTTTCTGAAATACCTAGGTTTAGAATGTCATTTAAATTTGAGCATTCTGGTGTTAAATTTTTTTCCAAACTGGTAACAAAATGTTGCAAATTTTTTTTTCCGAAATTGGTTTGGAATATCATGAAACGTGGAAATTTTAAATTTGAGCAAAAAAATTTTTTTCGTCTGTTCTATAGTAGTGATACATAAATGGATTAAAAATGTTTTCAAATTTTTAAAAAAATTCTTCAAAAACATTTTTAAATTTGTTTGAATAGTTTTAGAATGTCATGGAAACGTGGATAGTTAAAATCTGAACAAAGAAAGAAAAATTCTATCTTAGTGATAAAATTTCAAAAAACTTTTTTTTTTAATCAGGCTTAGAATGCCATGAAACGTGAAAATTTTAAATTTGAAGAAAGAAAAAAAAATTCATTTTAGTAGTAAAAATTTTTTCAAAAATATTGGTGTAAAAATTTTCTAAATTTTTTTTCCTGAAATAGGTTAAGCGTGTCATGAAACGTAGAAATTTTAAATTTGAGCAAAAACAAATTTTTTTCATCTTGGTAAAAATTTTTTCAAAAATGTTTGAAAAAAAACTTTCAAAATGTTTTTTTTTTCTGAAATAGGTTTAGCGCGTCATGAAACGTGGAAATTTTAAATTTGAGCAAAAAAAAGTTGGTAAAAATTTTTTCAAAAATGTTTGAAAAAAATTGTTTTTCCTGAAATAGGTTTCGCGCGTCATGAAACGTGGAAATTTTAAATTTGAGCAAAAAAAAAATTTTTTCATCTTGGTAAAAATTTTTTCAAAAATGTTTGAAAAAAATTTTCAAAAAATTTTTTTTCCTGAAACAGGTTTAGCGCGTCGTGAAACGTGGAAATTTTAAATTTGAGCAAAGAAAAATTTTTTTCACTATTTATTCCGTTTAGACGGTCCACCCTGTATATTTTTCAGTGAAAATTCTACCAGTTCCTCGCTGACAGTAGGGTTAACTACCTACGAAATTTGACTGCTCTCCGTCAAGTAGTTTTTTAGTAAATACACCAACAGACAGACAGACAGACAGACAGACAGACAGACAGACAGACAGACCGACAGACAGACAGACAGACAGACTGACGGAATTGAAAAACCTATATTTTCGGAATCTACGTGTTCTGAAACGTCAGAATCCGAAAAAATCTCGGAGGGTGATTTTTTCTCGAATACAATACTTCCCTTCGGTATGCGAGGGAAGTAAAAAACCTAAAATCAAAAGGTTTTTCCAAATTTTTTTGAATTTTCCCTGAACTTGGGAGTGCAAAGAACGCATCATCTCATTCTCCAGGTTATCACCTACTTAAATTAAAGAGATTATTCTTTTATTAATTTTTGTTACCCTAAATTGTTAATTTGCCTGTACTAAGTTTTAAGTTCCAGTAAGAAATGCAAGATAGCGGATCCAAAATTAAAATCAAAAAAATTGTTTAAATGCATTATTCCAAATAGGCTACTCTTAAATATGATTGTAAAATTTGAAAAGCAAAAATGGCTGGTATTTATTAATTATAATTATCGAACATAATTATGTGATTCAGCCCTCCATTAATATTGTGTATTACATAACCTAATATAGGTAACATTAACATTATTTCATCAGCTAATAATACAGTAAGTACCTATCTAACACAAAAAACTTTTAAACCTTAACTATAGGATATTACGTATATTAGGTTATGTAATGCACAAAATTAATGGAGGACTGAATCTCATATTTATGATCGATAACTCGACAACACACACAAAAAGGGTCTGCACTAAAGACATAAGTACATAGAGCCTGTGTATTGTTGTATGCTGAATCCGAACTACTCACTGGTTTACTCAGATTGACTCAAAACTTGGTTCAAAACTGAAATAACTTCCTAATAATTGCTCTGTTATGTGAAGTGTCAAGTGAAGCTTTTCCAATTTTGAACCAAATTTTGAGCCAATCTGAGTAACCCTGTGTGAAGTTCAAATTCAGCAAAAAAATACACAAAATCTATGTACTAACGTCTCTGGTACAGAACTTTTTTTGCGTGTGTGGCTATGTAATCAACACGGCCGGCGCGAGGCCGTGTGTATTATGAATAGGGAGTTGATCTGTACCCCTCTAAAATTGCGATTTTACAATAGGAACTCCTCCGAGGGGAGGAGGTTTTTCGGCGCGGGTCCGGCGTCGTTCGATTCGCCTGCGAATTTTCCGTCGCTTAGGCCGTATCCGGGGCGGGTATTTTTCGTGGTTTTTTAATTATTAACGAGTAAAAGTCCGCTATCTCTCTCGCCTGCTTTTTTTGGGAATGAGGAGTCGAGGGGTAAGAGAGAAAATAGGAGAGGTCGTTTTGGTATTTCGTAAACGTCAAAAATGTTCGATTTCTTTTCGTTACTGTCGGGCTCGATTTTCGATTTCGACCTCGCAGTTTGCGGCTAGCTATAACTAGAATCTCTCCCCGTTCCGCCGCGACGCCGTACGGCGCTCAAAAATATGTATTTCAAAAAATACGGACGTTTTAAGATTGCACGTTTTTGCGCTGTTTCGAATCCGAAGCGAGACTCATTTTTTCGGTTTTTCGCCTATAACTCGAAAACGGCTGGAGCCAGCTCAAAATAAAAAAATCTCAAAGGACAAGAGCGTTTCCTTCCGCTCCCTCCGGTATGTTCAAAAATTACGTACGATTTTTCGTTTCGGAGATATCGCCCGAAATGTGCGGCGGTGCAGAATGGCGGAAAATACGACATTTTTTCCTTTAAACCTCCATAACTTCTAAACGGGGCCTCCTAGAGCAAAATACTTCGCCCTAACGAAAATGTAGAAAAATGAATTATCTAAAAGTCTTTTTTTTTATTTTTCTCCAGCTCCAAAGATTAACGAGCTACGGGCAGTCAAAGTGGAAGATTTTTTCGTAAATCTGTGAAATTTTAAATTTGACAGATCCGAGAAAAGCTACTTTTGTCGCGCTCGCCGCGGGCCTAATTTTCCATTTTTTCGGTCGAACTTGATATCGCCGGAAAGCTACGTTCTTCTGCTTTCCAGAGAGACGTCGCACGCCATTTCACTCCCGATATTTATTTACTTATGGATTTTTAAAGTACTTACGGTTTTCGATTTTTACGAAAATATCCATTCTTATTTCGCACAGAACTACACTAAATTTTTTAATTAACCCAGGGCACGTACTGCACGAATAAAATGCGAATCTTCGTGTTCAAATAGAGACCAAGATCGGTCCTCTATGTCCAGTATTAACTAAAATATGAGCGTTTTAAGATTTCATGTTCTACAATTTTCTAGGTTACGTTTTAACACACTCAAATTTGTCACATTTGTCTCGCCCCTGCGAGGCCGAATTTTCGATTTTCCCTATACAATTTGGTATCACGGGAAAGGGCAAAGCTCCCCCTTTCCATCGAGACACAGAACGAGCTTCTATTCCAAGTAATTGCTTAATTATGAATTTATATGTACGTAGATGTTTTTCACTTTCTCACAAAAAACCCAACATTCACACGCCCGTGCCGGGCCGAATTTCCGATTTGGCCAGCACACTCCACTATCACAACAAAATATCGTCCTTTCCGATTAATTCGAGACCTAAAAAGCCTCTCCACTACCATTATTTCCTGAAATATCGCCGTTTCAAAAGTCCATGTTTTCGCTTCCGAGATAAATTTCGGCCGGCAATGCAGTTCGCTGAAATAAATGATGCAAATTAAATAAAAATCAATAGAATGTCAACGGCATGGGTGAGCAAAATAAATCTATATAGGGTGAGCCAAATTCATAGAAAAATCACAATTAAATCTATTTGTCGTCCGATTGGCCTGAAATTTGGTACTCGGGGATTATCGACCGCGGTGATCACGAATATGACATTGAAATTCAAAAATTCAAAATGGCGGCGCCAAAATGGCCGGCGACTTAGGTCATTTTTGGTCTCACACCGCTCAAAATCGGTGTGTGGGGGTTTTCGA
The DNA here is from genome assembly GCA_963583905.1 of Stenurella melanura. Lineage (NCBI taxonomy): Eukaryota > Metazoa > Arthropoda > Insecta > Coleoptera > Cerambycidae > Stenurella > Stenurella melanura. The sequence continues at coordinate 49,720,133 of OY757309.1, read as the reverse complement.
GGTCGCCGATTACGAATCCGGAATCAAAATTGAAGAATTCAAGATGGCGGCCGAGTTGCGGGACATATTTTGCCATTTACGCTGCCATTCGTCTGAAAATAAGTTCGTATGTGTTATCGAGGTCAGTGATCACGAATATCAAATCGTAACTCAAAAATTCAAAATGGCGGCGTCTCCATAGCCTAATATCCATCTTTTACTGTAACTCTCTTATTTACCCTCCGATTCCAATTAAACTCGGTATGATGAAGTTACTGAAGTAGCTGATTGTGATTGTGACGTCGAAATGGAAAAAATTCAAAATGGCGGCCGAGTTGCAGGACACATTTTGTCATTTACGGTGCTATTTGTCTGAAAATAAGTATGTATATGTTATCGAGGTCACAGATCACGAATATCTAATCGTAACTAAAAAATTCAAAATGGCGGCCTCTCCATAGCCTAATATCCATTACTTACTATAACATTCTTATTTTCCAACCGATTCGAATGAAACTCGGTATTATAAACTTACTGAAGCAGCTGATTGTGAATATGACATCGAAATTGAAAAATTCAAAATGGCGGCGTCCCCATAGCCTATTATTCATTATTTACTGTAACTTTCTTATTTACCAACCGAATTGGCTGAAACTCGGTATTTAGAGGTTATTAAAGTAGATGGTAACGAATATGATTACGGAACTGAAAAATTCAAAATGGCGATACAAATTGTTGGATAAAATCTGTCATTTACGGTGATATTCGTCCAAAAATAGGTCGGTGAGTGTTATCGAGGCTACAGATCACGACTCTGTGACCGTTGCTAAAGAATTCAAAATGGTGGCGTCCCCATAGCCATTTATTTTCATTTTTTTAATTACCGTCCGATTCAAATGAAACTCGGTATGTACAGGTTATTAGTATAGTTATTAATGAATATAACATCAGACTTACAAAATTCAATATGGCGGCAATCAAAATGGCTGACAACATGTGTCATTTATGAACCGATTCGACTGAAAATCGGTATCTAGATGTTTTTCATGTAGCTGATGACGAATCTGAAATCGAAACTAACAATCAAGCTTTCTACAATGATTCAAGCTTTCTACAATGATTCAAGCGTTTCCTAATCGAGTGCGGAGCACTCGCATTGACAGCTTTAGCTGTCACCCCTCCGGAGGAGCTAGAATGGGCGATAGCCCATTCTAGTCAACACGGCCGGCGCGAGGCCGTGTGTATTATGAATAGGGAGTTGATCTGTACCCCTCTAAAATTGCGATTTTACAATAGGAACTCCTCCGAGGGGAGGAGGTTTTTCGGCGCGGGTCCGGCGTCGTTCGATTCGCCTGCGAATTTTCCGTCGCTTAGGCCGTATCCGGGGCGGGTATTTTTCGTGGTTTTTTAATTATTAACGAGTAAAAGTCCGCTATCTCTCTCGCCTGCTTTTTTTGGGAATGAGGAGTCGAGGGGTAAGAGAGAAAATAGGAGAGGTCGTTTTGGTATTTCGTAAACGTCAAAAATGTTCGATTTCTTTTCGTTCCTGTCTGGCTCGATTTTCGATTTCTACCTCGCAGTTTGCGGCTAGCTATAACTAGAATCTCTCCCCGTTCCGCCGCGACGCCGTACGGCGCTCAAAAATATGTATTTCAAAAAATACGGACGTTTTAAGATTGCACGTTTTTGCACTGTTTCGAATCCGAAGCGAGACTCATTTTTTCGGTTTTTCGCCTATAACTCGAAAACGGCTGGAGCTAGCTCAAAATAAAAAAATCTCTAAGGACAAGAGCGTTTCCTTCCGCTCCCTCCGGTATGTTCAAAAATTACGTACGATTTTTCGTTTCGGAGATATCGCCCGAAATGTGCGGCGGTGCAGAATGGCGGAAAATACGACATTTTTTCCTTTAAACCTCCATAACTTCTAAACGGGGCCTCCTAGAGCAAAATACTCCGCCCTAACGAAAATGTAGAAAAATGAATTATCTAAAAGTCTTTTTTTTTATTTTTCTCCAGCTCCAAAGATTAACGAGCTACGGGCGGTCAAAGTGGAAGAATTTTTCGTAAATACGTGAAATTTTAAATTTAAAATATCCGAGAAAAGCTACTTTTGTCGCGCACGCCGCGGGTCTAATTTTCCATTTTTCCCCTCGAACTTGGTATCGCCGGAAAGCTACGTTCTTCTGCTTTCCAGAGAGATGTCGCACGCCGTTTCACTCCCGATATTTATTTACTTATGGATTTTTTAAGTACTTACGGTTTTCGATTTTTACGAAAATATCCATTCTTATTTCGCACAGAACTACACTAAATTTTTAATTAACCCAGGGCACGTACTGCACGAATAAAAAGCGAATCTTCGTGTTCAAATAGAGACCAAGATCGAGCCTCTAAGTCCAGTATTTACTAAAATATGAGTGTTTTAAAATTTCATGTTTTACAATTTTCTAGGTTACGTTTTAACACACTCAAATTTGTCACGTTTGTCTCGCCCCTGCGAGGCCGAATTTTCGATTTTCCCTATACAATTTGGTATCACGGGAAAGGGCCAAGCTCCCCCTTTCCATCGAGACACAGAACGAGCTTCTACTCCAAGTAATTGCTTAATTATGAATTTAATTGTACGTAGATGTTTTTCACTTTCTCACAAGAAACCCAACATTCGCACGCCCGTGCCGGGCCGAATTTCCGATTTGGCCCGCACACTCCACTATCACAACAAAATATCGTCCTTCCCGATTAATTTGAGACATAGAACGCCTTTCAACTCCACTTATTTCCTGAGAAATCACCGTTTTCAAAGTCCATGTTTTTGCTTCCGCCATTTTAAATAACGTACATAACAATATACCAGGAATTCTACGTAATTTGTAATTTTACAGGGGGAGAAAAATAATGCTGTATAGGGTGAGCCAAATTCATCGAAAATCTTAATTAAATTTATTTGTCGTCCGATTGACCTGAAATTTGGTACTCGGGGGTTATCGACCACGCTGATCACGGATATGACGTCAGAATCGCAAAATTCAAAATGGCGACGCCAAAATGGCGGACGATGTTTGTCAATTATGGCGTCACACCGCTCAAAATCGGTATTTTGGGGTTTTCGAGGTCGCCGATTACGAATCCGAAATCGAAATTGAAAAATTCAAAATGGCGGCCGAGTTGCAGGACACATTTTGCCATTTGCGGTGCCATTCGTCTGAAAATAAGTTCGTATGTGTTATCGAGGTCAGTGATCACGAATATCAAATCGTAACTGAAAAATTCAAAATGGCGGCGTCTCCATAGCCTAATATCCATCATTTACTGTAACTTTCTTATTTACTGACCGATTCGAATGAAACTCGGTATGTTGAAGTTACCGAAGTAGCTGATTGTGAATATGACGTCGAAATTGAAATATTCAAAATGGCGGCCGAGTTGCGGGACATATTTTGCCATTTACGGTGCCATTCGTCTCAAAATAAGTACCTATGTGTTATCGAGGTCGCAGATCCCGAATATCTAATCGTAACTCAAAAATTCAAAATGGCGGCGTCTCCACAGCCTAATATCCATCTTTTACTGTAACTCTCTTATTTACCCTCCGATTCCAATTAAACTCGGTACGATGAAGTTACTGAAGTAGCTGATTGTGAATATGACATCGAAATTGAAAAATTCAAAATGGCGGCGTCCCCATGGCCTATTATACTGTAACTTTCTTATTTGTCAGCCGATTCGGCTGAATCTCGGTATTTGCAGGTAATTAGAGTAGCCGATAACGATCATGTCTACGGAATTGAAAAATTCAAAATGGCGGCACAAATTGCGGGACACGATCCGTTATTTAAGGCGGCATTCGTCCAAAAATAGGTATGTGAGTGTTATCGAGGCTACAGATCACGAATCTGTCGCCGTCGCTAAAGAATTCAAAATGGTGGCGTCCCCATAGCCATTTATCGTAACTTTTTTATTTACCGTCCGATTTAAATGAAACTCGGTACGTACAGGTTATTAGTATAGCTAATAACGAATATAACGTCAGATTTACAAAATTCAATATGGCGGCAAACAAAATGGCCGACAACATGTGTCATTTATGGACCGATTCGACTGAAAATCGGTACCTAGATGTTTTTCAGGTCGCTGATAACGAATCTGAAATCGAAACTGAAAACCAAGCTTTCTACAATGATTCAAGCTTTCTACAATGATTCAAGCGTTTCCTAATCGAGTGCGGAGCACTCGCATTGACAGCTTCAGCTGTCACCCCTCCGGAGGAGCTAGAATGGGCGATAGCCCATTCTAGTCATAGTAATAAAGAGCAGTTGGTGCGAGCCCCTTCCTCTTTGCGATCTTAAGGTACATGCTGTCGAGACGCGCTTCATTTCGCCGGTCCGTGCCCGCCTCGAAAGTGATCGGGACGGAATCCTACAGTGCTTAGGCTATACTCGGTTCCGGTATTTTTCCGGGTTTTTCCGTTACAATCGGACGAAAGTCACCTATCTCTCTCGCCTGCTTTTTTGGGGAATGAGGAGTCGAGGGGTAAAAGAGAAAATAGGGGAAGTCGATTTGGTATTTCGTAAACGTCAAAAATGTACGATTTCCTTTCGCTCCTGCCTGGCTTAATTTTCGATTTCGACCTCGCAGTTTGCGGCTAGCTATAACTAGAATCTCTCCCCGTTCCGCCGCGACGCCGTACGGCGCTCCGAAATGTGTATTTCGAAAGATACGGACGTTTTAGGATTGCACGTTTTTTCGCTTTTTCGTTTCCGAAGCGAGACTCATTTTTTCGGTTTTTCGCCTATAACTCGAAAACGGCTGGAGCTAGCTCAAAATAAAAAAATCTCAAAGGACAAGAGCGTTTCTTTCCGCTCCCTCCGGTACCTTCCAAAATTCCGTATGACGCTTCGTTTCGGAGATATCGGCCGGAAGGTGCGGCGGTGCAAAAAGGCGAAAAATTTGACGTTTTTACCTTTAAACCTCCATAACTTCTAAACGGGGCCTCCTAGAGCAAAATACTTCGCCCTAACGAAAATGTAGAAAAATGAATTATCTAAAAGTCTTTTTTTTTGTTTTTCTCCAGCTCCAAAGATTAACGAGCCACGGGCGGTCAAAGTGGAAGAATTTTTCGTAATTACGTGATATTTTAAATTTAAAAGATCCCAGAAAAGCTACTTTTGTCGCGCTCGCCGCGGGCCTAATTTTCCATTTTTCTGGTCAAACTTGGTATTGCCAGAAAGCTACGTTCTTCTGCTTTCTAGAGAGACTTCGAACACCGTTTCACTCCCGATTTTTATTTACTTATGAATTTTTAAAGTACTTACGGTTTTCAATTTTTACGAAAATATCCATTCTTATTTCGCACAGAACTACACTAAATGTTTTATTTAACCCAGAGCACGTAGTGCGTGGATAAAATGCCAATCTCCGTGTTCAAATAGAGACTAAGATCGAGCTTTTACGTCAAGTATTAACTAAAATATGAGTGTTTTAAGATTTCATGTTTTACAATTTTCTAGGTTACGTTTTAACACACTCAAATTTGTCACATTTGTCTCGCCCCTGTGAGGCCGAATTTTCGATTTTCCCTGTAAAATTTGGTATCACGGGAAAGGGCCAAGCTCCCCCTTTCCATCGAGACACAGAACGAGCTTCTATTCTATGTACTTGCTTAATTATGAATTTTTTTGTACGTAGACGTTTTTCACTTTCTCGCAAAAAACCCAACTTTCACACGCCCGTGTCGGGCCGAATTTCCGATTTGGCCCGCACATTCCACTATCACAACAAAATATCGTCCTTTCCGATTAATTTAAGACCTAGAAAGCCTCTCAACTCCCATTATTTCCTGAAAAATCACAGTTTTTAAAATCCAGGTTTTCCATTCCGACATAAATTTCTGAAATAGGTGGTAAAAATTATTTGTGTGAAGTTAGGCGTTGTCAGCTACGCGGAAGCGTTGCCAGCAACGCGGAAATAAGTTTTGATGTCAAATTTTTACATTTTTACAAATTAAATAGAATGGCAATAGTACGGGTGCGCAAAACAAATCTCGAAAATCGCAATTAAATTTATTTGTCGTCCGATTGGCCTGAAATTTGGTACTCGGGGATTATCTACCACGGTGCTCACGAATGTGACGTCGGAATCGCAAAATTCAATATGGCGGCGCCAAAATGGCGGACGATGTTTGTCTATTATGGCGTCACACCGCTCAAAATCGGTATGTGAGGGTTTTCGAGGTCGTCGATTACGAATCAGAAATCGAAATTGAAAAATTCAAGATGGCGGCGGAGCTGCAGGACACATTTTGCCATTTACGATGCCATTTGACTGAAAATAAGTACGTATGTGTTATCGAGGTCACAGATCACGAATATGTTATCGTAACTCAAAAATTCAAAATGGCGGCATCCCCACAGCCTAATATTCATCATTTACTGTAACTTCTATATTTTCAAATCGATTCAAATGAAACTCGGTATGTTCAAGTTACTGAAGTAGCTGACTGTGAATATGACGTCGAAATTGAAAAATTCAAAATGGCGGCAGAGTTGCAGGACCCATTTTACCATTTACGGTGCAATTCGTCTGAAAATAGGTATGTATATGTTATCGAGGTCACGGATCACGAATATGTTATCGTAACTAAAAAATTCAAAATGGCGGCGTCCCCATAGCCTAATATTCATCAATTGTAACTTCTATATTTTCCAATCGATTCAAATGAAACTCGGTATGTTGAAGTTACTGAAGTAGCTGACTGTGAATATGACGTCGAAATTGAAAAATTCAAAATGGTGGCGGAGTTGCAGGACCCATTTTACCATTTATGGTGCCATTCGTCTGAAAATAGGTATGTATATGTTATCGAGGTCACAGATCACGAATATGTTATCGTAACTCAAAAATTCAAAATGGCGGCGTCTCCATAGCATAATATTCATCATTTACTGTAACTTCCTTATTTACCGTCCGATTCAAATGAAACTCGATATCTTGAAGTTACTGAAGTAGCTGATTGTGAAATTGAAAACTTCAAAATGGCGGCGTCCCCATAGCCCAATATCCGCTATTTGTTGTAACTTTCTTATTTGCCGTCCGATTCAGCTGAAACTCGGAATGTGAAGGTTACTGAAGTACCTAATTACGAATATGAAAGTGAAAAACTGAAAAACTGAAATACTGAAAAACTGATAAACTTGAAAACTTGAAGACTTGACTTGAAAACTTGAAAACTTGCAAACTTGAAAAATTGAAAACTTGAAAACTTGAAATCTTGACAACTTGAAAACTTGAATACTTGAAAACTTGCAAACTTGCAAACTTGCAAACTTGAAATCTTGAAAACTTGAAAACTAAAAAATTGAAAGGTGAAAAACTAGAAACTGAAAATCTGAAAACTGAAAAACTGAAATAAAAGTCTGAAAAATGAAAAACTGAACAATGAAAAACTGAAATACTGAAAAACTAAAAAACTGAAACACTTAAACACTGAAACACTGAAAACCTGCAAACCTGAAAAACAACTTAAAAACTTCAAAATTCAAATCTTCAAAACTTATAAACCTAAAAACTTAAAAACTTAGAAACTTAAAAACTTAGAAAATTAAAAACTTCGAAACTTTAAAACTTTTAAACTGAAACTGAAAAACTGGGAAACTGAGAAATTGAGAAACTGAGAAACTGAAAAACTGAAACACTGAAAGACTAAAGGACTGAAAGACTGATAAACTGAAATACTGAAAAACAGATAAACTGAAAAATGAAACTGAAAACTGAAAACCTCAAAAACTGAAAACTGAAAAATTGAAAAACTGAAAAACTAAAAACTGAAGACTGAAAAACTGAAAACTGAAAAACTAAACTGAAAAACTGAAAAATTTAAAAATTGAAAACTTAAAAACCGAAACACTGAAAGATGAAAAACCGAAAAACTAAAAATCTGAAAATTAAAAAACTGAAAACTTAAAATTTAAAAAACCCAAAAAAAGTGAAAATTGAAAACTAAAAATCAAGCTTTCTACAATGATTCAAGCGTTACCTAATCGAGTGCGGAGCACTCGCATTGACAGCTTTAGCTGTCACCCCTCCGGAGGAGCTAGAATGGGCGATAGCCCATTCTAGTCAAATAATTATACTTGTAGGTAAATATTTATGTTGTCTTATTTTTGAACATACTACCTATTGGTAAATTCTATGACCAAATAGGTTGTTATTTAGGTATACATTACGTAGGATTTCTAACAACTGTTAGAAATATTTTTAGTCGCTAAAAAGGTAAATACTACCTAATTATATTACCTACTTCGGAAATTTATCCTTGAGGTCATCTTGGTAGATTTTTTTAGTAGTTTTTCACTCAATGCTTTCGTTAAATTTACTTTCAAAGAAAATTGTGTATGAGGTAGATTAATTGATATTATTTACGTAAACTGAAATCTAAATTAAAACTAATAGGTATATTTTTATCAGAAGTCCATTTTTCCAGTCAATTTTATGTCATAATTACTTTTATAAGTAAATTTATCTTTTCCCAAGTCGAGTTGAAACTAATTTTAACAAAAATATTTGCTGGGATGGGCTCCTATTCTACCTGAAAATCAAATAATTTTTTTCTTGCTGGTTTTCTGATATTTTACAAATTTATGGGAGTCAAAGCTCAACTGGTCTAAATATTTGCTTGTATTTCAAAATTCACTCTGAATTACACATTTTTTCTCAAATGGTTTTTTATATTGTTTTCACACATAAATAATGTTTTTAAGCTGATTCAGATACAGCATTTGAATTGCCTAAATTAATCATTAATTGGTTAGGTACCTGTGTTGTATGTGCGTTTCTATATATGTTACGTTTGAAAATGATGTCTGAGTGTACCTACTGTATTTTATAAGGTGCAATAATGACAGACTTTGCTTTACTAACAATATTGGCAACATTGAATAGTTTTGAAACAAAATCGAATTCAAGTGATAGTGACAGTGATTGTGTTATATGTTATTAATTATGTGTATTGTATTTGTGAATTTATAAACTTAAATAGTATTTACTCTAATACAAACGTAGAATTTTATTATGTTAGAAATATAATAAAATAATTTTGTATTCTCCTAGATGTCAATATCCAGAAAACTCCGTCTATATGATGTTAATGGAAATGATAAACGAAGAGCTCTAACTTTCCAAATTCTAAGCAGTACCTGTTTTTTTACCTGTGATATTATTGTAATCATACATTATTTAGATCAATGGTCATTTGATATGTTAATAATAACCAATAAAGAACTTTTACAATTATTATTATTGTTGTTACTTTCGTAGATTTGAAGTGTGTTGTTATGTGAGAATAACAAATTGATATATTTAGTAAACGTATCCTCGTTAATAAATAGCAGCCACTTTCGATTTTCAAATTTTACAATCATGCTTAAAAGTAGCCTATTAGAATAATACATTTAAATATTTTTTTAATTTCCATGTTGAATCCACCATCTTGAATTTCTCACTTGAACTTCAAACAGACAATTTGAATATAAAAATAGTAATCAGTAATATTTGAAACTTGTCAGTATTAACTTTAACGAAAACATATTTTTTTAATTTCTTAGCATTTTATAGCCGCCATATTGATTCCGTAATCTTGAGGGTTGGTCCACGACAATTTGGATATCAGATTCGTGATCAGCGACCTAGAAAACTCCCAAGGAGCAGGATTTATGTAAATTGGTTAAAAGAAAATATTTTTCTGTAAGATTTTTATAAAAAACTGCATTAACTTCACACATTAACCATCTTCAGGTTTTCATATTTCAAAAATCGGCCATGACAGGTTTTTTCGTAATTAAATCAGGACTATTCTAAAAAGAATTATCTCAATCGGTTGCAAAATAACAGCTCTAGACAATTTTGAACAAAGAAACTTTTTTCTGGACAACTGTGCAGCGGTGTCAATATTGCGGATAGGTTTTATCATTTGTCGTCTGATTCGACTGAAAATCGACTGATATTTAAGTTATCGAGGATGCAGAGTACAATTATCTGGTCCAAATTTAATAATTCAAAATGGTGGCGTCAAAATGGCGGATAAGATTTGAAATGTATGGTCTGATTCGTATGAAAATCAATATCTGTGAATTTTCAAGGTCGCAGATTCTAAATATTTAGTCGAAATTGAGGAATTCAAATTAGCGGCTTCAGAATAACGAATAGGTTTTGTCATTTATAGGGAAGGCATTATATCTAATAAACACACTATTTCAATTGGAACGGAATTAAGAGGAAGATAATAGATAAATAATTATAAAAAATTAAAAAACATGCTTTTAAACACAAACTGTTAAAAAATGTACTAAATAGGAGAAACTGATGCTAATAATTATAGTAATAATGTTAATAAACATAAAAGGGCGTTCAAAGTACCTTGATGAACAGAAAACTTTACTCATCAAGCGCCCCACGCTTTTGCGTTGATTAACATAATTATTGTTATGAAACATATTCTTTATAGGATTTTGCAAACAGTAGAAAAAACTACCTATGAGTAGTAAAAATAAAAACCGCTGCCTAAGGAATCACTACTTTCACATCCAAATGTTCCATCCGAGTCTCTTGAAAGGAAAACAACTTGACTCTATTTGCACTCTAGTATGTGGAAATCAATGGTCATAGAATTTTAATAATATTTGAGGTAGATGTAATAAAAAAAATGAGGTGTTTGTTTCTAGTATATACGCCAAAAGAGTTTCTGGACTCTACCTTCTTTCCCAATATACAACCCCCTCCCTTTAACGGAATCATGTCAATAAGATGTCATTACCATACAGACGTGCGCCAAATTTCAATTGAATATTTCAATTTTGTTTCATCAACTACTATAATAAGGGAGCGGAGTTGGTGGTAGAGTGGGGTGGGTAAAAACTATGTGAGGCCTTGTGTTCTACTATACACCATATTTAAAATTTCAGCTTGCTTTACTCATTTTATTTTACTTATTTCTACTTACCCCCTACCCCTTCAATGGAATCGTCTCAAAATATAATATAGTTCCAGATGTCGTTATAATACATACGTGTACCAAATTTCAAGCGAATATCTCAAATATATCTTATTAACCCCTTCAATAATGGAGTAGTGGAGGTGCTGAAATATGTTATAAAAAATCTGAGGCCTTGGCTTCTATTATGCATCAAATCCCAAGTTTCTGTACTCTTACCAGTTTGCTTTACTTATTTTCCCATATTTGTCCCTATTTAATCCCAACCCCTCAACGAAATCATCTCAAAATATAATCTAAATACAGATGTGGTTATAATACATATTGTGTATCAAATGTCAAGTCAAAATCTCAATTTTATTCTATCAACCCTTTTAACAATGGAGTGGGGGTGGTGGGAGAAATTAAAAATATTGAAAAAAAATTTGAGGCCTTGACTTCCAGTATATACAGCAAGCCCCAAGTTTCTGTACTCTTAACAGCTTGCTTTACTTATTTTCCTATATTCACCCCTATGAAACCCCAATGCTTCAACGGAATTATGTCTAAATATAATTTAGTTCCAAATGTCGTTACAATATATGTGCACCAAATTTCAAGTGAATGTCTCAATTTTATTTTATCAGCCCCTTTAAAATGGAGTAGGGTGGTAGGGAGTTGAAAAATGTTATACAAAAATCTGAGGCATTGTCTTCTAGTATGCACACCAAATTCCAAGTGCCTGTACTCTTACCAGCTTGCTTCACCTATTTTCCAATATTTAACCCTATTTAACCACCAACTCTGTAACGGAATCGTCTCAAATTATAATTAGTTCCATTTGTCGTTATAATATACACATGTACCAAATTTTAAGTGAATATCTCATTTTTATTTTATCAACACCTTTAATAAGGGAGAGGGAGTGGTACGGGGGAGGAGTAGAAATATTATAAAAGTCTGAGGCCTCCACTTCTGGTATATACACTAGATTTCAAATTTTTGTACTCTTACCAGCTTGCTTTATTTATTTTCTCCTAGTTACCCCCAACTTTTCACCGGATAAGTTCAAAAACAATCCAGTTCCAGATCTTATAATAGTACATACGTGTATAAAATTTCAAGTCAATATCTTAATACCTTAAGCCGTTCCAGAGATATCGTGCACACACAAAAAAAAATTACAGACAGACCGACAGACAGACAGACAGAATTTTTTCTTCGCTCAAATTTTTAATTTCTATCTCGACGTTTCTTGACATTCTAAACCTATTTCAACAAAAAAGAAATGATTTTTTTTACGATTACTATCCTTCCACTCCAGTATGCGTATGTGGAAGTAAAACTATATGTAAAATTATTGATTCCTAATCTTTGTATTCTTTTGATAACCTGAATTCTTGTTATTCTATTCAAATCCTAAAATGAATTTGTCAATTTCTTATTTGACAATTTTCATTGTAACTCTAGTATCCATATAGTCTCCTACGGCAATGTAGAGTAAATTCGTATCTACCTCTTGCAATCATCAAAATTAAGTTAAAAATGAGAACAAGGGCCTATATTGAATTTATTAACATACCTTGCCTTTGGACATTTTTTATTCTAATGGATTACATTTTCATGAAAATCATTCTCTTTCTTGGAAATATTTAGCATTGAAACGCTTCTCGCCCTCATTTTGGATCTCATCAGCTCCGAGATTACAACATACAACAAAATGGCATAAACCCTAATTTTTTTGGAAAAACCTAAATCATAGAGATGAAAAATGAAGAGCACAAAACTGCACAAAAATACCTTTATAGAAAATTTCGTATATAAGATTTAAAATTATGAGGTCGCAAGTCAACCCTCACACAAAAAATAACCACTTCCGTGCGTTTCGGAACAAAACTTTTAATAACTTTTCAATAAATAATTGAATCAAAATAAATACAACATTGTAAATGAAAAGAGAGCAAATTTTTTGTAAAAATATTTTATGTGTAGGGTTTTGTGCTGTTTAATTTTCATTTCTACGATTTTTTCTATTTTGCGTTTTAAATATCATTTCAAATTTGTTCGAGTTTGACATAATCCTATTTTATATTGCAATCACGGTAGCCGTGGACCGTACTATTAGTAAACTTCGCTAGCCAGATAAACCGTAGACAACCTTTATTCGGTCGTTTACAATTCGATTAATTTATTTCTTTTTCATTCATTGGTGAGAAATGCTACTAAAACAGTGAAATAATTATCACACTCAATATTAAAATTACTTATATCAATTTTATATGAAATTCCCAACTGTTAAACTAATTTGGTTAGGCAACCCATAAAACACTGCTTAGTTATTTTGGTAGTCTAATTAACAACTTCAATTACAGCTTTTAATTTCGAAAAATTTAAGATCTACTTAATTTTCTTTGACACTGTCGGTACAATTCTAGAAAGAAACTCCATTAAAGTCAGACGGTTACGTAGGTGTAATTTTAAGACTAGCATGTAAAAATATTTCGTAACTCGTCTAGTTTAATAAAGAAAAAAATAATATTTTAGACACATTCTCAAATAAACTGTTCATAATAGAATCAGATGCTGAATATAATATTAGCCAGGTACAAGATTTATTACGACCACAAACTTTTCCAATATTTCAGGAACAATAAAACTGTTTTAAGTTGTTACTATACAATGTTGTAGAATTCCGACAGACATAACTCGTAAAGTTTGGCCGCGACAGAAGCAAGTCAAATAAAATGCCGCAGGATCTACCTGGCCACGACCGCACACAGTCTGACTGAATAAATTGAGCTGCATGAATTGCTATATTCGATACCAGGTATGTTAAATAAAGAAAGTTTTAGAGAATCCTTGGAACATATCAAGTTCTCTTTAGGTTTTATATAACTTTTTTGGTTTTTACACTAATTATGGCACAGCTGATTGTTACGATTCAATTATATGAATTGTGGTATTCGTAAAATATTAAATATTGACACTATCGGTTAAAATTTCTGTGACATGTTTTATATCGTTGGAATGAGAAAAAAATAACGGAATTAATGGCGTCATGGCCTACTTTGAGATATGCATTTTTCATTTTTGCACAATAGCGTATGTCAAAGCCAACTGCATTTTTCGATTTTTTTGTTACACGTTATTATTCTCATTGTCTTTGCCGTCAACTTTCATTCCTTTAACTTTTTTCGTATCTCCTCAAATAAGGAAGCTATAACCGTTTGTGGTTTTCCTATTTTTCAGGTTTTTGTAATATATCTCATAAAGTAGGCTATGGATTTTAAATTTCTTTTTACTGAAATATAGCTCACAAAAAATGGGATAACTCTTTCTAAAACTTTATTCTTCTGCAATAGATATTAAGCGAGATATTTGGTGTGGCCCTCGTAAAATGGACAGTCTATATAGTTTGGACTGTATTAAATGTGTTGTATTTTTGGGATAGCAATATTCTTCATTTAACCAAATCTCTATCTTTCAAAATAAAGGAGATATCAGTACACGCAACCTGAATTTGGGACACACTATACTTAATTTCTTAACTTCTCTGGAAATAGAAATTACTACGGATGTACCAGCATTGTGTTCATTTAGTGTGAAGAAAATAAAACATGGCGTGTGAGAGATGTATATTTTATATTTATATTTATTTATTATGCGTTAAGCTAACTTTTATAGAGTAATTTTATTTACATAGCCTCTAAGCAAACATAACATACTCAACAAGGAAGAGTAAGATATTTAAATATTTATACAGTGAATCGTTTAACAAGCAGAAATTATTTCTCCTTCTTCTGTGGTAGGAAATATAGTAGTACTTATATATGACATATTTGAAATAAAATAATGTGATGAAGCTACATCAAAATAGCGCTTCTAAATCATTCATCAGATACAGATATATTAGACGTGTGAATTGAGAGAAACTATCATAGAAATGACAAAATCATAGATGATGACTACTACGGAAAATATTAATAATAATGGTCTCGTTTGAAAGATTTATTTATTGTAAATATTGATTACATATATATTGAAATTAGGTAGTAGAATTGGAGGCAGGGCATTGCTTACAGAAGAAATCTGCGACATGTCTATCTAAGTAAGTACTTTCTTTGCACAATGGGATTTCTTCGGCCAATTTTCGGTATTACCTATGGAAATGTATTTTTGGTTAATTAGGACCTTGTTTACCAAATTTTACCTATTTTCGATTGGTTCTTCTATGTATCCCTCTTCCACGATCTCCAATCACCATAACGTATAACATTGTTAATTATAAATAAAACACTGCTTTTAGATGAATCAATTTATATGTTATAAATACTCTACATATGCTTCGGCTTATTAGGCCTTTATCAAGAGTGTTACATAGTGAATACAGTATTCACTATGTAATACTCTTGATAAAGGCCTAATAAGCCGAAACATATGTAGAGTATTTATAATATATAGATTGATTCATCTAAAAGCAGTGTTAAATTTATAATTAAAAATTGTTTTCAAGATGTTTCACAAGGTACCTACCACAAGTTCAGTTTAGTGTATTTGCTATATTGGCTACAGCACATACATAGTAATGAGGAAGAACGTCTGAAATAATGGCCCGTGCACTAGCTGGTGCTGGCAAAGCTTAAATACTGAATCACTATTTTGAGCATTTTGCCAAATGGGTTCAATACAACTATATTTTATACATGTGAGGAAGTAGACTTCTATCTTTGATCTAGGGTATATACATAGGTAATTTATGTAGTCGAAAACGCCATTTATTATGGTAAATGCTCTTTCTATCCTAGAGTTGGTATAAGAAATTCTCACTACCAAAAAATAATTTTATTAAATATAATTAGTCAACAAACATGTGAGATGAATTATTCGGTAATCTTACGCTACACCAAGCAGCAATCTAAAACAAATCATAGCTATTATTTTTCGAGAAAACATATAGGTACTACTAATTCAGTGTAAGGATGAATCATTTTTATTACTTATGAAACTATTTCTCATCTTCCTATTGATCAAAACGGGATACAAGCTCGAACTACAATCGGTCAGAGTGTGTAGCTGTGTAAACCAGTGCGAGGATTACTTCTTAAACTGAGACTATAGGAACTGAAAGCAGTTACCTCGTTAAGTATTTCTCGTCTTGATCACAGTGAAACTTGATTTCAGTTGTAGTTAGTACTATAAACCTTTGACATTATATTTCTCATTCTTCAGGAAAGTTGTTAATTTGTGATATTTGCTAATAGGCGAAGTGGCTACCGCCCAAAATGCTACCTGATAGGATGTCAGCATGAAATAGGATCAAATCGACAATATAGCAGTACAAGAATTGTGTGCTCGAATTTTTTTTGACAGAGATAGAAGAACCTAGTGTGCCATTCTCTATTGGCCTACGCCATTCGATGTCAGAAGACATTTTGTACTATTTAGAGTTCAAATAATTACCCACCTATCCAACTACAATAGTCTGTCACTAAAATGGTCGCGATTACGGCACACCAATTTTTTATTAATAAAATATTGGGAACATATTGACCATCTGTTAGGCTTAAACTTTTTCTTTGAAATTCGGACCATACTTAAAATAGCATGGTAGAATACTTTCTGCCGAAATTGGGCCATATATGCTAAGTAGGGTGATTGTCAGATGCATGTTACAATCGCCCTACTTAGCATATATGGCCCAATTTCAGCAGGAAGTATTCTACCATCCTGTTTTAAGTATGTTCCAAATTTTAATGTAAAAATTTAAGCCTAACAGAATGTATTGCTATTAATAAGTATTCGCGTATTGAAACTTTCAATCGTTTTATAAGTGTTAACTTTCGGATTGCATATTTATTTTTCGGTGCGAACTCTGCATTGTGGGGTCACTGGGACCTCAAAATTTAATGCAAATAAAGTCGTGAAATTAATTTTTTATAATACAATATTGCAGATTTTACATGTAATTGTAATATGTGGTTTATATAAATATTGGACGTACAAGGTTCGCAAGTCAAACACATGATAACAGAGTGATAGAGATCAGTTTTGAACACACTGATCAGACATCTTCATATTCTTAGCTAGCGGACAGATATTGCATCGTTTTGTTGCAGTTTCAGTTAGCTGAAGACGCGATCTTTTATGATGAAGGCTCAACTTCACAAGGTTTCATGCCGAGCGTCACGGCTGGCTGCGGCTGATGCCATTTGAGGCTTATCTGCGCACCTTGACTAAATCTTGTCCCATTTAGCGAATAAATGAACTTCGACCATGCTTTTCATCTTTCAGATAGTTCCGATTCATTTGATTGAAGCTGACCATGTCATTGACAGTTATTATGTTTGTCATAACATAGAAGGCCATCGACGAGTCCCTCTTTGAACGCTGTATGTAGCGCGAAGCTTGTCCAAGGTATCGATACCGCCTTTCGTCATATTGTAAAATAAGATTTCTTTAGGTTTGTTCTTATTTTCTGGATCAACGGTTGTTGCACGACCATGGAATATGCCCAACAATATGACAGCTTTTCTCTTTTTGGGGACTTACGAGACAAGTTCGCCGTTTTCTCAGAAAACCTTTAAAGTCGCTTGAGAAACGCGTATTTCGTTTGGTAAGAATTCGAGTGGCATTTCTGCTCTATTCTTCTTTAGCGTTCCCATGAGTGTGATTTTTTTCTGAAGTAGACTGTCTCCTAACGAAATGTGAGTATACCAATTGTCAGTCGTCAGGTTTTTTCCCGTGTTGTGTACTGATTTTATGCCAAGCAAATATTGCATTTTGGGATCAGAATGGCCCGACAATGCTGTATTTCTCTTCAGACAAACCTATAAAACTGTAATTTGGGCTACTTATTGCACCTGTCTAGTAAGAAGAATGCACAGAATCATTTCACGAAATATTCTAGATTGTAGACTTATTGCCAAAAAACAAGACGCTGGGTCAACCTGAAGCCAACAATGCATTCCGAAGGTTTCAATAAAAACACTTCAATCACATTTTAAATTAAAATAAATATATCTCCTAACTTATAATGGTGGTCGTTCGAAACCTGCAACACGGTTTATTACATCTTCGTCCTATTTTTGTGTCAAAAACTTTAGTTGTTTCAATACACTTTGTATGAAACATGAATCTTTACACGCCTTTAGCGATCATCCTGTATGACAGATATGACCTGATTTCAGTAGAGAATAACATGCAATTTTGCAAATATTAAAAATTGTAAATAATAATGTATAGCAGAAACTACTCCATTTCTATTGTTTCAGTCTCATTAGTCATATTTCAATAACATTTTAGTGATATTGATATATTTCTTAATCTAAATAAAATTCTTTCGAACCTAAAGTCCTTAGTAATATTTAGCTCTAAAACTATAATAGAACACAGTTTATACAAAACGTAGTGCTTTACACGCCTCTAGAGATCGTCCTGTATAATTCTATCATGCTCCTTTACATATTATTATGTTCCCTTGAGGCATAAGTTATAAGTCTAACAGAAGTTCTCGTAAACATGTTCTCCGCGTGTGTATGTGTGGGTATGTAGACCGTTTCTTGTAATCTACATACCCGCACATACACACACTCGGATAACTTTCTATTATTTAGGATTTGAGTTCAGTGACAGATTTCTCTACAAGCACATTTTTCTACGATGATTATTGAAAGATTTTGTCGATTTATAATATATCTATTTGATTAAATCAAATAGGTTCAATAATATACCCAAATAGTAGATGATATAAGTACCATAGCCTTCTCTACCCAATGTGCAGGTACTGCTGTATCCGAAAAGGTTCAGTAATGCATCACATTCATTAGGGAAATACCAGTTTCCCGACCTTGCTATGAAAATAACTCATTTCCCATCATGAAATTTCTCACACCTGAAACTACATTCAGAATAACATTTAGCAAACTTTTAAAATACATTTCAATAATATCTTGAATATAAAAGTGGATTCGTATTTACAATTTAAAAATACATTTAATTCTACACTTGAATTAAAACATATATTTCATTTAAAGCTTCAAACTGAATTACATATTAAATCAAGATTATTTGTATTTGATTGATACGTGATATTCATTGGTGGCCGCAATGAAATATTTCGTGAAAGTTATTCGCAAAGGTTTAAGATATTACGTGATATTGAAATATAGTTATTTAAGTAAACGATTCATTAGAATTTAAAATTTTTGCAGCAATGTTGTTTCGATAATTAATAAATAATGGGTTGAAGTATAACAGCACATGGTTTAACCCGGCGCATTCGCCATACTTTCAAGTTTGTGGAAAAATTGCACTAGTTAATTCATTTTACCCATATTGTGTCAATTAATTACTTTACAAGTTGTACTGCAGGTATAAATATATATGAAGCAACTACTGCTTTATCTCAATTATCATCGTTCTTGGTAAATTGAGAGAAATTCTGTTTAAACCGTCGCTACTTGAAGTTCTTTCAACGAAATGCTGTAATATCAATTTGCCAATTTCGCTCTAAATTTTCTAATCACTCAAGCTGGTGGGAGATACAGGCGAGAGTCTTGTAGAAGGAAAGCATAGTATTGCTATTTTAGGTGATCTCTCCAAGGTTTTCGGCTGTGCTCAGCATGACTTATTGTCATTGTATTATGGCATAAGAGGTTTACTCCTAGCTCTAATAAAATCCCATCTAAATAGTAAAAAACAACTTCTTTATATAAACAATATAAACCAGCTCTTATCAACGTTAAATGTTCCACCAAGGATTTATTTTGGGCCCACTATTGACTTCATTTATTGCAAGGGAAATTGAATATTTTCTTTATGTTTCCAAGTTTATTCTTATAACAACATAACCGTAATTACCCTAAAGGGAAATCATTCCGATTTACTAAATTGTTTAGATGAAATAGAAAATATTGTAGAACTTAAACCAGACAAAAATAAATCACAGGAATTTATTGCATCATCAAAGAAATAACAGTAGCAGATAATATATAAAACTACTATGGGTAGGCAAATTGAAGTTGCCCTCCTACCCCCCCAGCACAGGGGGATGGGGGTCAAATTTGGTGTCATGGATAGGTTCTTTTTAAATATTAAACGCATGTTTTTTGTTTCCGGTGTAAATCGATTATTTCCAACTTACGCTTTAATTTAATTTTTTGCGATTACAGCGCCATCTGTAGCGAATCAAAAGAAAAATTCCAGACGAACCTTACGTAATTTCAGCCATACAATCTGTTTCTTTAATAAAACATGAGGGTTCATATTCAATTTTTCGAAGTTGTCCCCCACACCCGCAGAAGGGGGCGGGGGGAGTCAACTTTGGTGTTTTTTTTATATATTGAAACGTGTTTTTCTGTTTTCCGAAAAGATTAGCACGCTGTATGTAATCATTTGGGCCAAATGCAGATATGATCACGGGGTACAGTTGAGTTTATTTTCTCTTCTCACTTTTGAGTGTGATAGTTGGCAACGCATCGGTACAATTCTGGAATACGTCGTGACTGTTGTTCTTTACGAATGTTTACCGCATAATCACAACATTTTAAAATTTAGTTAGGAGCCCATGGTCTATTCGAAAATATGATACTGGTTATATATTTCTATAGTTACCTGGGTATATTATAATTCTCTAATTCATTGTAATTACAAAAACTCTATTTACTGTTGGTGTAATTGCCAGAAAACAAAACTATTTGTTAATTTTTACTTCCACATCCACGTAGTGGATTGGAAGTACAGTAATCGCAAAAAAATGTCAATTTTTTTTTCTTGAAATGGGCTTAGAATTTCATGAAACGTCGAGATTTTAAATTAGAGCGAAAAAAAATTTTTCGTCTGTCCGTCTGTAACTTTTTTGTCCGCACGTTTTCTCCGGATCGATTTAAGATATTAAATTTTGTACACATATGTATTATAACAAGATCTGGAACTGGATTGTTTTTTGAATACATCCGGTGAAAGGTTGGGGGGTAAAATAAGGGTAAATAAGGGGAAATATTATAAGCAAGCTGGTAAGAGTACAGAAACTTGAAATTTGAAGTATCTGCTACAAGTCAATGCCTCAAAATTCTTCATAATATTTTTCACCCCCCCCCCACCCCCTCCAATTTATTATTAAAGGGGTTGATAAAATAAAATTGAGATATGCACTTGAAATTTGGTACACGTATATATCATAATGACATTAGGAACTAGATTATATTTTGGGATTATTCTGATGAAGGGTTGGGGGTTAAATACGGGTAAATAGGGAAAAATAAGTAAAGCAAGCTGGTAAGAGTACAGAAACTTGAAATTCGGTGTATGTACTAGAAGCCAAGGCTTCAGATTTTTTAATAATATTTTCAACCCCCCACACCCCTACCCCATTATTGAATAGGTTGGTAAAAAGAAATTGAGATATTCACTTGAAATTTGGTACACGTTCCTATTAGACGAGTAAAATTGGGAAGCAAAGACGCTTAGTTTCCGAGAAAAAAAAACTGGCGTAGAACCAAACCAGACTTGGTTCGATTCTTTAATTAGGTGATCGTGTACATGAAATAACTTTTCACGACATTTTCTGGTGGTCAGGAACTTTTTTATTTCGAAAAAACTGTAAAAAAATGATTTTTCCATGAAACATGTTTTTTAACGTCCCCGCCGTTATATCTTTAATAATAATTGTGCTATAGAACTGATTTTTTTTTTAAATTGAAATAGACACAATAACGCTTCTAACTATATACAATGTGATTATAAAATATATATTTTATAATCGTTAAAATAATAGCAAACTTAAAGTTGTTATTTTCGTGAATGTATTTTTCAGCAATCGACAAAAATTTTTATTTATGAAAATATGTATATACATGCTGTGAACAAATTGAAGCCAATATATGAAAAAAGTTTTTAGAATCATAATTTTTGATGTGCAGGTTATAGTATGTAATCAGCGATTTTTTTAAAACGGGCTAAAACATATTCTTGCGCGCCCGGCTCTCATTATGCTGCTTACCGCCTGCGGACTACGGTTGTTGGGTTCATGTGTACTAATCGGGCTTTTATTAACAGCTCCAAAATAGGTACGAACCTAAGGTATAAACCTACCTTTTGTTGTTTTAAGGGAAAAAGTATTTAAAAGCAGATAAATATAAATCATTGTTATAAAGTAAGTACCTACCTAATAAATAGGTTATTACACATTTATGATTGAATTAAACCAAGACGCAGAAATAAAACAACTTTATTTTTTTGCAACTATTTTTCTATTGACAAATGAGTATTTAATTACGTAGGCCCTGCGTTAAAAGCATTCTAGTTCGCCTGTACATTCATCGAAACTTTTAAATAACTATTTCATACACATTCAAATAACATTTACACTCGTTACAACATTTTTGGCCTTCTTTAACACAATCATATTTTCGATTTTCACAATTTTTATCTGAACAATAAATACTTAATGAAAATACTGTCCAAACATCGTCACTTAAATTCCGTCCTGAACCATGTGCATTTATAAGTGTAGTTGGCATATTGCTTCTGTACGATATTCTAAGTTGATACATAAACCTGCAATAGTTAACTAAATGTATAAGATAGGAAATCTATTATTTCAATACATTCAGTTGAAGGAAGCTCCGTTTGTTGTTGTTGCTAATTTGATCCTTAGGTCGTTTAATATCTGAATTTGTTTATTTTTGTTTTTGTACAGTACTAGAATCAATTTTGTAAAGATGTTTAAAGCTTCGTCTTTAGACAGCAATGGCAGTTCCGATAATTTTTGAAAAACAACAATATTCTTTAAGAACATCAAACGCATATTTTTTAAATATTTTAAAAAAACCATTAGTGGTGTCGCAACCAGTAAAACAATGAAGACAAGAACAAACTGTACTTCATAAACTTTGCACTACCTTCTATATTGACAAAAATTGTCTGCTAGTGCCGTGTCCAAGTTGCATAAATAAATTAGTTCCATTTAAGTCAAAGTAAGTAAAATTAATACATCAACTGACTTCACCAATATTTGTTTGCTAAATTTAGTTTCGTACATTGCATGCAAAACCATCCTGGTATCTTCCTGTTTGCTAAATAGATTTTTGGTCATTTCTGAATGACGTTTATGTAGTGAAACTACTTTTTCTGTTAATTTAAATCCTCCTATCTATTATTAATATTTCGTATTCGATTAAGTACTGTACAGAATCTGTTGCAAATCGGCGCGGCGCGGCGGCACTGTATAATTGCAAAAAACGTTCATGTTTTCAAAACATGTCTACCTATACGACAGTCTATATGATATTTTAATTAAATTTCGTCATTTAAAATATTATCTTTTCTGACACAATATTTCCGCGATGTCGTCTTTTTTCAGCACTAGATATTAGTGACAACAAACCTTGTATCCTAGGTCTTGGTAGCACAGATTTGTCATCATCCCGCGCAATTTTCGTACAAATAATGCACTCCATTATTTTAGAAAACTAAATTGCGAATATTCTACAGCATCGCATTTATTTAACAGTATTTATACGTATACTCTAAATCCCGCAAACTACTAATATACGATTCAAATATATTGACCCCTCATTTTAACCGCGAATATCTCAAAAATGGCGGACCAGAGAAAATTTGAAAAAAATATTTGTTCATTATGTGTCTATTGTAAATTATTCACTGAAGTTTGAATAATGTACATTGGTCGGTTTTGAGATTCTATTAAGTCATATTGAAAAATGCCTTACAAAAAATTATGAAAAAAATTCCTCGTACAAAAAATACCATGCCTTATCGGCATCTAAAATATTATTTATGTAGTAGGCATACTTTCAAATATATAATGGATTTAAAACTGGTATTGTCAAAATATCCTTAAAAAGTAGGACAGTTTTCAATATAACTTAGCAGCACTTCAAAACTGTCCAATGTACATTATACAAATTTCAGTGAATGATTTACAATAGACACATAATTTTTTTAATTTTTACCGTTCCTCCGTTTTTGAGTTATTCGCGGTTAAGGCGAGGGGGCAATACATTTGAATAGTATATTAGTTAGACGCATCTTATCCTACCTTCCATGCGCGGTGTACGTACCTAGATTGTGAGCCGCAATAATACATATGACTAATTTAGTGCGCTTTAAAAAAAATCGCTGTTGCCAAACGATACACATTGGGAAAAAAATAATTATATCAAAAACTTTTCTAATGTTTGGGCTACATTTGCTTCACTGTATGTATATAAAAATTTTCAAAAATAAAAAAGTTTATCGATTGGTGAAAATTGTAATACGTAAAATTCAAATATCTAGTTTTCCTAATTTTTAAGGAAATGAAAATGCAAACTGTGTAAAAACCATTAGTACAGTTAAAAGCGCTATTGTGTGTACTTTAATTGAAAAAAAAAACAATGTCGATAGCAACATTAGTTTTGAAGATATGACGGTGGAAACAAAAAAAAAAACACATTTTATTTAAAATACAATATTTTCCCTTTTTTTTTAAATTAAAAAGGTCCAGACCACGAAAAAATGTCGTGAAATACGATTTCATATGCCCAGTGACATGCTTAACAAAACCTACCATGTTTGACCTGGTTCTACGCCAGAAAAAAAAACGGCACGATAGAGTCTCGAATTCGCTCCTCTATATTATGAACGACGTCTGGAACTAGATTACATTTTGAGATGTTTCCGTTGAAAGGTTGGGGATTAAATAGGGGTAAATAGAGGAAAATAATTAAGGCAATTTGGTATCAGTACAGTAACTTGAAATTCGGTGCATGTACTAGAAGCCAAAGCCTCAGATTTTTTAATAATATTTTTCAACCCCCGGCCATTCCTACTCCATTATTAAAGGGGTTGATAAAATAAAATTGAGATATACATTTGAAATTTGATATATGGTATTATAACGACATCTGCAATTAGATTATATTTTGAGATCATTTAGTTGAAGGGTTGGGGGTTAAATAGGGGTGAATGGGGCAAAATAAGTAAAGCAAGCTGGTAACAATACAGTAACTTGAAATTCGGTGTATGTACTAGAAGCCAAGACTTCAAATTATTTATAATATTTTTCAACCCCCCGCGACACCTACGTCATTATTAAAGGGGTTGATAAAGTAGAATTGAGATATTCACTTGAAATTTGGTACACGTATATATTATAACGGCATCTGGAAGTAGGGGTAAATAGGGCAAAATAAGTAGAGCAATCTGGTAAGAGTACAAAAACTTATATTCGGTGTCTGTACTAGAAGCCAAGATATCAAGTTATTTATAATATTTTTCAACCACCTCTACTCCATTATTAAAGGGCTTGGTAAAATAAAATTAAGATATTCACTTGAAACTTGGTACACGTGTGTACCATAACATCTGGACATCTAGAACTAGATTATATTTTGAGATGATTCCGTTGAAGGGTTGGAGGTTAAATAGGGGAAAATAAGTAAAGCAAGCTGGTAACAATACAGTAACTTGAAATTCGGTGTATGTACTATAAACCAAGGCCTCAGATTTTTTATAATATTTTTCAACCCCCCCAATACCCCTACTCCATTATTAAAGGAGTTAGTAAAATAAAATTGAGATATTCACTTGAAATTTGGTACACGTAGATATTATAACGAAATCTGGAACTTCATTATATTTTCAGATGATTCCGTTGAAGGGTTGGAGGTTAAATAGGGGTAGATAGAGGAAAATAAGTAAAGCAAGCTGGTAAAACTACAGAAATTTGGGACTTGGTGTATATACTAGAAGCAAAGGTCTCAGGTTTTTTTATAATAGTTACCATCCCTTCCCCCACCATCACCACTCCATTATTAAAATAGTTGAAAAAATGAAATTTAGATTTTCACTTGAAATTTGGTACACGTATGTATTATAACGATATCTGAAACTAAATTATATTTTGACGTGATTGCGTTGAAGGAGGGGGGGTAAGTGAAGGTAAATAGGGAAAAAAGTAAAGCAAGCTGGTAAGAGTACAGAAACTTGATATTCGGTGTAAGTCCTAGAAGCAAAGGTCTCAGATTTTTTAATGATATTTTTCAACCACCCACCACCCTTCTCCATTATTAAAGGTGTTGATAAAATAAACTTGATATATGGTAGACGTATATATTATAACGACATCTGGAACTAGATTATATTTTGAGATGATTCCGTGGAAGCGTTGGGGGCTAAATAGGAGTACATAGGGGAAAATAAGTAAATCAAGCTGGTAAGAGTACAGAAATTTGGGATTTGGTGTATAAACTAGAAACCAAGGCCTCAGATTTCCTTCTAATATTTTTCAAACCCCGCCATCTCCGCTCCATTATTAATGAGATTGATAACAAAGAATTGAGATATTCACTTGAAAGTTAGGACAATTACTATGTATTGTAATTACATCAGATTGAGATGATTCCATTGAAGGTGTGGGAGGTGGCAGGTTGTGAATAAGGAAAAATAAGTAGGGCAAACTAGAAACGTCCTTTTTATCGTATATAGTGGAAACCAACGCCTCAAGCTTTTCTATAATATCTGCCCCAAATGTTATTAAAATTCTATGACCAATAATTTCCACGCACTAGAGTGCAGGTCTAGTCAAGATGTTTCCTTCAAAGTGACTTGAATGAAAAATCTGGATGTGGAAGTAGTGATTCCTTAGGCAGCGGTTTTTACTGGATTAAAAAACACCTAATTCAACCTTGGTTCCGAATCGACAGTAGTTTTAAATAATTGCAAATTAATATTTGAATAATTGTACTAAATATTGTTCTACTAATTCTAAAAAATAAGATCACTATAGATGTAATTGCTAGTAAATAAAACTTAATGAATATTTTACAAAACATTTAGGAATTGGACTAGAAAAGGAATAAATAGAGAATAATTTGGTTCAGAATCGACAGCCGTTATGAATAATTGAAAATTAATTTTAGTATAATTACAATAAGTACTTTGAAATGTTACGTCTTATGTCAACTGCTACACAGTATAACAAAAGGAAGCTTGAGGTTAACCGTGGGTAATGGTTTCCTACGTAAAAGAATTTTAAAATTGGGCAGACAATATTACGTTGAATAAAATTGTAGGAAACGAAGTTCTGAATAAAAAAGGTATATATCTATATTTATGTTTGTCATGAAAGTTTTACAATAGGGTAGCACAAATTTATACCTGTGAAAAGAAAATTTCAATTTTTTTGTCTTACTCCCAGATTTGTTTTAAATCCCCAAAAGACGATCTCCTCCAATACAAGTTTCTTACAAGTCTCCTCTTTAAAATTGTAACAGGTACACGAAATAATAATTCTTTTGAAATTAAACGCTAATTAGACCCATTTATAAGACTTCAAGATGACCCCATGGGGGCAAATGTGGAGTATCCTGTATTTTTGACGTCTATTATTGTTTATTTGTGATATTTTTGTGCAAATTATAATTTTATTGATCAGTCAGATTCTAGTTCGCGTTACTATTTTAATATCTTTCAAATTGTCTAAAATATTATATTTTATGTAAACAATTGTATTTTGCTGTAATAATTTCTAATTTTTTAAAAAAGATGAATTATTATTTGTTTGCTTATAATTGTAGTGAAACATATTCTTTATAGGATTTTGCAAACAGCAGAAAAATAACTATCTATAACTAAAAGCAGAACTCTGTGTGTAAAAATATTAATGAAATCTTTGCATTTTTTCGATAACCTGAATTCTGGTTATGCTAGCAAATTAAAATCCTAAAATGAATTTGTCTAATTTCTTATTTGACAATTCTCATTCTAACGCTAGCACCCACACAGTCCCCTACGGCCATGCAGCCACGCCTCAATTTTGTTTATGACATCTGCCTTAGAATGGTCCTTATTTTTTAACTTTTAAAATTTGATCGTCTCACCCCCTCAAATTGTTCTAATACAAGAAGAAAAGAATCACATGAAATTTTGAGTGGTTAGCTCAACCCCTTTCCGTGCCTCAAAAGGGGTGAATTTTGCTATGTGTTTCTTATGGGTAAAAACATTTCGTAAATTTGCGATATAATCCTCAAAATGTTGTGTAATAAAAATCGCACACAAGTCTCCTCTTCAGAATTGTCCAGAGAAGACGATTTAATCATTCTTTCTTAAATTAGAACCTCATAAGACTCTTTTATAGGGCCCCAAAGTGACCCAATAAGGGCGCTTTGGGACCTATAAAAGAGCTTTATGAGGCTTTAATTTAAAACCGTTGCCTAAGGAATCACTACTTCCACATCCAGAAGTCTTCATCCAAGTCACTTTAAAGGAAACATCTTGACTATATTAGCACTCTAGTAGGTGGAAATTATTCGTCATTTTAATAATATCTGGGGCAGATGTCATAGAAAAGTTTGAGCAGTTGGTTTCTCGCATACACGTTAAAAATGAAGTTTCTAGTTTACCCTACTTATTTTCCACTATTCACAACCTTCCACCTCCCACCCCTTCAATGGAGTCATCTCAATCAGATGTCACTACAATACATACGTGTACTAACTTTCAAGTGAATATCTCAATTTGATGTTATCAATCCCATTAATAATGAAGCGGAGGTGGTGGAGTTTAAAAAATATTAGAAAGAAATCTGAGGCCTTGGTTTCTAGTATATACACCGAATCCAAAATTTCTATACTCTAACCAGCTTTATTTACTTATTTTCCCGTAGTTACTCCTGTTAACCCCAATCTACGGAATCATCCTAAAATATAATCTAGTTCCGGATGTCGTTATATTATACCAAATTACAAGTGAATATCTCAATTTTATTTTATCAACCCCTTTAATAATGTAGTAAGGGTAGTGGAAGGGTTGAAAAATATTATTAAAAAATCTGAAGCCTTGGCTTCTACGCCATACATCAAATTTCAAATTGCAGTACTCTTACCAGCTTGCTTTACATATCTTTCCCTATATACCTCTACCTATCCCCACTCCTTCAACGCAATAATGTCAAAATATAATCTAGTTTCAGATATAGTTATAACACATAAATGTACCAAATTTCAAGTGAAAATTTAAATTTCATTTTTTCAACTCTTTTAATAATGGAGTGGGGGTGGTGGGGGGATGGAAATTACTAATAAAAAAACCTGAGACCTTTACTTCTAGTATATACACCAAATCCCAAATTTCTGTACTTTTACCAGCTTGCTGTACTTATTTTTCCCTATATACCCCTATTTAACCCCCAATCCTTCAACGGAATCATCTCAAAATATAATCTAGTTCCAGATGTCGTTATAATGCATATGCGTACTAAATTTCATGTGAATATGTCAATTTTATTTTATCAACCCCTTGAATAATGGAGTGGGGGCTGAAATATATTATTAAAAAATTTGAGGCCTTGGCTTCTAGTACATACACCGAATTTTAAGTTTCTGTACTCATACCAGCTTGTTTTGCTTATTTCCCCCTATTTACCCCTAAATAACCCCCAAGCCTTCAACGGAATCATCTCAAGGTATAATCTAGTTCTAGATGTCGTTATAATTCATACGTGTACCAAATTTAAAATGAATATCTCGATTTTATTTTATCGACCCTTTTAATAATGAAGTAGGGGTGGTGGGGGGTGAAAAATATTATAAATAATCTGAGACCTTGGCTTCTAGTACATACACCGAATTTCAAGTTTCTGTAGTCTTACCAGATTGCTTTACTTATTTTCCCCTATTTACCACTATTTACCCCCCAACCCTTCAACGGAATCATCTCAAAATATAATCTAGTTCCAGATGTCGTTATAATACATACGTGTACCAAATTTCAAATGAATATCTCAATTTTATTTTATCAACCCTTTTCATATTGGAGTAGGGGTGGTGGGGATTGAAAAATATTATTAAAAAATCTGACGCTTTGGCTTCTAGTACATACACCGAATTTCAAGTTTCTGTACTCTTACTAACTTGTTTTACTTATATTCCTCTATTTACCCCAAATTAACCCCCAACCCTTCAAAGGAATCATCCCAAAATATAATCTAATTCCAGACGTCGTTATAATACATACGTGTACGAAATTTCAAATGAATATCTCAACTTTATTTTATCAACCCCCTTAATGGGGTAGGGGTGGTGGAGGGTTGAAAAATATTATAAAAAAATCTGGGGCCTTAACTTCTAGTACATACACCGAATTTCAAGTTTCTGTACTCCCACAAGCTTGCTTTACTTATTTTCCCCTATTTACCCCTATTTAACCCCCAACCCTTCATGGGATATCCTCAAAGAACAATCCAGTTCCAGATCTCGTTATAATATATACGTGTACAAAATTTCAGGTCAATATCCGGTTTAACCGTTCCGGAGAAAACGTGCGGACAAAAAAAGTTACAGACAGGCAGACAGACCGACAGACAGACAGACAGACAAACAGACAGACAGACAGACAGACAGACAGACAGAGAGACAGAAATTTTTTTTTCCGCTCAAATTTAAAATCTCGACGTTTCATGACATTCTAAACCTATTTCACGAATAAAAATTTTTGAAAATTTTTTTTGCGATTACTATACTTCCAATCCACTACGTGGATGTGGAAGTAAAAAAAAAAGAATGATTAATTCGTCTTGTCGGGACAATTCTGAAGAGGAGACTTGTCGGCGATTTTTATTACACAACATTTTGACAATTCTATCGCAAATTTATGAATAAATTTCTTTTACCCATAAGCAATACATAGAATACATAGAAAAATTCACCCTTTTTGAGGCACGGGAAGGGGTTGAGCTAATCACTCAAAATTCTGTGTGATTATTTGCTTTTTATATTAGAGGGAGTGAGACAGTCAAGGGTCAAGTTAAAAAAAAATCCACATCTATAGGCTAAGGACTACCCTAATCTGCCTCAAATATTAAAATCCTGTGACCAATTATTTTCACATTCTAGAGGGCAAATATAGTCAAGATATTTTTCTTTAAAGATACTTGGATGGAAAATCTGGAAGTGGAATTAATGATTCCTCTGGCAGCTCAGTTTTTTAATTTACCTGAATTTTGCTAGTTAGCAAATTAGCAACAAAATCATTGTTTATAACAATTGCGGGGCAGTCGATTTTGCATAAATTTGGAGATAATTGTTTTAAGATTTCGAGGAAGCCTGCAGGACGAGGCCAAAAAAATTAGTCCTAATCTTTTTAGCTACCTTAATGACAAGATATCGAAACAGCAATATAGAGGGTGCCAAATTCAATACATCATTATTTTTTTAAAATGACACTGTTCAAAAAATATGTTTGTAGCATATCATAATTTTTGTTGCATATTTCCTGACAAACAAGATGCATACAAGTTCTAAGACCAGAGAATAGCGAATAACTATAGCAGTAGAATAGTGCTTTTTGTTTCCGTAGAAACAGAATAAATTTCAAATAATCGGTACATAGAACTTGTTATATTTTATATAATAATTATTTTTCCATGTTGGAGGACTACTCTATATATTTTCTTAACTAATAGTATTTCAGATTTCTTCACTTAAAAAAATATACAAGGTGGTTATACCAAAAAGCAGTTAATTAATAAAAGTTATTGGAAAATATTATTTGCAAATGCAGTTGATACTATCATACAGGAGGAAATCTGATAATCTTTTAGTTAAGTCATCAAACATAAAAAATAATGATTAAATTGAAGATGGCAAGTAAAGAGGGAAATTCTGTGTAAATACAGATTTTTATTTATTGACATTGTAGTGGTATCTTGTATCTTATATTTCAGATACTAATTTGATATATCCGATGAGAAAATTTTTGGATAAATAAGTTAATACTATTATTATTTATAAACAAGTACATTTCTTATATATCATTATAACATTAATTTATTGATATGAGACTTTCATTTTTGTCGCAGATTTTCTATTTCATTCAAATTGAAATGAAATGTCCTCGCATCAAATACAAGGGGGTTTTGGGTTTACGTGGACTTTAATGAAACAAGTTACATTCCACAGATTCTGATTCTTTGACCAAAAATCCTTATGGATGCAAAGTCGGTTATTTAATATTTTGAGAGTTACAGAATACAGAAGTGGCCAATTTTCAGCATGCGATGATAGGATCATATTATGCAGCCTCGAAAATATTAAGTAATTGATCTTGTGCCTATAAAGGTATTTTATAAGGGAGATATAATATTTTATTTGTACCAATATAAATGAAAAATTGGTAGCTATTGGAAGCGTCAGGAAGCTCCCCACCCCGTGGATCTCTGAATCTAAAAAGACGACTAAATTTTGTGCCACAACGGCACTAAACATAATCCGATCTCAACCATAACCATGAATTATAATAATGATTATATGATTCTCAACTAATTATTAATTCTTTTGCTAACTTTTTTCAGCAATCTTATTCTACATCTGAAAATACCACACAAAATTTTACATTTATTTATTTATTTGATACACTATTCAACAGGTTAAAAAACCCTATTACAGAATAGGAGATAAAAACTAAAATTAAAAATAGTAACTTGTGAAAAATACATATGCATACATAAATACATGAATACATGTGAATTCATCCAAGAGACAACTAACTAATCTAAACTTATATAATACATTTTAGTATAAATATACATATACAATATACATACATAAAAAATATACAGCTTATGCAAGAAGTATAGTACACGGTGAGGGTAGTTGTGTCAACAAAAAGGAACAAAATGCAAAATTTAAGTTAAAGACAGATTCTTTATGTCTGTAAGACTACAAGTGAATATATCTAATCGATTATTTAAATTATTGTACATACTGCACATCTGCTGGATACAAGAACATTTTTTTACGTTTGTCCTTGAGAAAGGCAAGTGAAATAAATTGTTGTGTCTAGATGCCGGTCTAGGAATTTGAAAATTTGAAAATTAAGCATACTTAAAATATCTCCATTTGTTAAGAGTAGTTTACCGTTAAATATACTTTGTTTTACAGAAGATAAAGAATTGAATTTGTTAAATAAAATCAAACCTAAATTAACCTCTGGGCCAGATGGTATCCCTGCATTCATATTACGCGACTGTGCCTCTGGTTTTGCTAAACCCCTTACTATCTTATTTAAATAATCACTAGGGTCCTCAAATTTTCCGTTGCGGTGGAAATTATCTAAAATAATTCCAGTATTTAAGAAGGGTGACAGATCCGAAATTACTGATTACCCCCCGATAGTAATAATAAATAATTTCGCTAGGGCATTTGGAATTCTCCTACGCCATTTTATTTTTAACCACGTAAAGCGTCAAATATCGATAAATCAATATGGGTTCTTCAAGGGCCGTTCAACGGTTACCAACTTAATTAATATTACAGAATTTATTTCTGATTTTATTGATGTGTATGTGTGCATGTGTGTACAAACACACGTTACATATACTGACTTTTCTAAAGCTTTCGATAAACTTAATCACGGTATCCTCTTAGATAAATTTGAATGTTACGGCTTTTCGGATAATCTTATTGGGCTTTTTAAGTCCTATTTAACAGAGAGAAAGCAATACGTTGTATACTGTGGTGTTAGATCCATCGAGGTTTTAGCCACGCCAGGAGTCCCCCAAGGGTCAAACTTAGGTTCACTTTCTTTAACTCGTTTGTAAATGATATAGTAGATAATCTAACTGTTAACTGCTTTCTATACGCGAATGATTTAAAACTTTTTTGTAATATCTCGAGTGAAAACGATTGCTATGAACTTCAAAACAATATTGATCGTATTAATACTTGGTGTACGATAAACAAATTACCGTTGAATGAAACAAAATGTAAGTAGGTATGGCGCCACTTGGGACAGACAGTTCAGACCGGAAGTTCAAGATGGCGGCGACCGGAAGTTCAAGATGGCGGCGACAGGAAATTCAAGATGGCGGGAAATTCAAACATGTAATCTGCATTACCGACCGGAAGTTCAAGATGGCGGCGACCGGAAGTTCAAGATGGCGGCGACAGGAAATTCAAGATGGCGGGAAATTCAAACATGTAATCTGCATTACCGACCGGAAGTTCAAGATGGCGGCGACCGGAAATTCAAGATGGCGGGAAATTCAAACATGTAATCTGCATTACCGACAGGAAATTCAAGATGGCGGGAAATTCAAACATGTAATCTACATTACCGACAGGAAATTCAAGATGGCGGGAAATTCAAACATGTAATCTACATTACCGACCGGAAGTTCAAGATGGCGACAGAAAATTCAAGATGGCGGGAAATTCAAACATGTAATCTGTATTACCGACCGGAAGTTTAAGATGGCGGCGACCAGGAAGTTCAAGATAGCGTCGACCGGAAGTTCAAGATGGCGACGACAGGATATTCAAGACGATGGGAAATTCAAATATGTAATCTACATTACAGACCGGAAATTTAAGATGGCGGGAAGTTCAAGTATGGAAGCTACATTACCGAGGGGAAATTCAAGATGGCGGGAAATTCAAATATGTAATCTACATTACAGACCGGAAATTTAAGATGGCGGGAAGTTCAAGTATGGAAGCTACATTACCGAAGGGAAATTCAAGATGGAGGGAAATTCAAATATGGAATCTACAGTACCATCCAGAAATTCAAGTCCTCTCCTTTAAATTCGGGGCAAGGACCCGCCTACTAATTTAGGCAGATAGCTAACCTCCTACTTTCGGCAATGGCCCGCCTTCTAATTTGGTATCAGGCACAACCCTAATCTGGCAGTAGGTCCTCTCCCTAAGTTTTCGGCTGTTACCCGCATAGTTCAATTTGTAACGGTCCAACAGCGCCATCTAACAATCATTTCTTTAAACTCTGAATACTTATATCTTCTGATAGAGGGATCACATGATACCATTTATTAACCTTATTAATTTTAATTCATTACTATTCGAAATATTTATATTTTTCTATACAGGCATGCGCATTATTATTATTATTATTGAAAAAATCCAGCGGCCATCAGGATTCGAACCAACGAACTCTGGGTTGAAAGTACAACGTCTAATCACATAAGCTATCGAGACATTGGCTTCAATATCTATAATGGTGTTATTTACTAAACCGACTAGACCTATCGTAATGAAATTTATTTAAATTCCTTAAAATGTAACATTAGGTCCATCTAGATCCGATGATCGAGTTAGATAATGCATACCCCTCTTCTAGACAAATATTTTAGTTTATTACGTTCAAAAGCAAATTTTTATTCTCAAATCAATGAAGCAAACATGAATTTAATATATCCAACAGAGCTTTCGCCGGTACAGTATTTATAAAGAAATGTATCCACAGAAGCAAAATGTTAAAGTAAGACGAAAAACAAAATGGAAGAGTGTCTCAAGGCAATGCATAACATACAAAAAAAAATCCATACATACTTCAACAAATTTATAAGTTTTATAGATTAAGAGGCGCCACAGCCAAGACTCGACAATAAAATCACCAGCGAAAAAATGAGGAAGTACAGGAAAATAATTTAGTATATATTTTAGCTAGATAAAAAATTCAGCTATGTACAGGGACATCATTTCGATGATTACAATAAAAATCTTATTCACAATGGATACTAGTCTATGAGTCGAAGTAAGACATTAACGGAATCTAGGTATGAAATAATATTCCAGACAGGTTTATTAGTAATGGATACCCAGAACTTGAAAAAATTGTTTACCCAATGAAACCGAGCGCTATATTTATTGTATAGTGTTTTCTTATTAACATACTAATAAAAATTTATTCTGGGGTGTAAAAGTATTTCAGATACAAAAATCATTTTATCTCACCTATAAATTGATAACATATTATAAAAATTGTACTACTACCCATGCCATATAATAAGCTACCACTTCGATAAATCAATGATAACCAGACATACACAAAAGGTATCATTCCACAACCGATTTTAGGAAAACACACGGTATATTATTTAATTTTCAGACAAATAATATTACATAAGCTAAGACAAAGGTTAATTCTGTAGAACAATACAGGTACTTCCTAACATATCGTGATGATAGAAAGTTTTACATTATAGTATAAAATTCTATAATTAATCAAAGACGTATACATGCTATTCAAAGTTTTACAACAGTAGGGCACCTCTCGCTAATATATTATGCGTATGAATAAGCCCATTGTTTCAATTATAAACTAATGAGTTCGATAAACTTGAAAATAGTATTTTTATCTGGAGATGACATAATTACACTGTTGTTGATTATAAAAACCACAAGCTTCAACAAGTCTGTATCGGGCGGTAACAGATTTCAAGGCGAGGATAACGCAAAACGTTAATAGAATAATAAATTCAAATACGTACATACATACATTCGAGACAACTGCATTGCACAACAATTTATAATATTTCAGCACCACCTAATCATTTCCAGGAACCAACTAGGTGGCTACATGTACTCCTCTAAAAACGAAATAAATTAAATGTGTTTCGATTCACGTATAATTAAATGGAAATTTGTTTCAAACGAGACGAAGTACATAAAAATACATTGATTCATATGGAAAACACGCATAATTTAGCATAATGAAGGGGCCTCTTTTAGGTTTAGAATCGAATCGGGTCTTATCGGGATTTACGATTGTTATAAAATCATGAACACAATGAAAGCTTGTTAGTCTGCTGATAGTCGTCTATCTTAATAGTTGTCCTTTGGTGGTGTTAACTAAACAGTTTATCGGTTATTCGCTTTTTTAATTTTTCTCTTTTACCTGTTTTACTGAAAAGGTAAGTTTAATACAAAATATGACATGTCGCATATCAAATTAAACAGCACAATCCACAGACTTGAACTTAGTATAATTTTAGATGCATTTTAGAGTTTGAAAATATTTTCTATTAGTGAAAATTAATTTAGCGTCAAGAATTATATTTTATTTATTCTTACTAGCTACTTATGTTATATAAAATTTAAGTCCATGACGTATGGTTTTTTAAACATTTCTGTAATTTTCTGATTTTCTAAAAGTAACCGTTGTTTCAGATTACATCTCACCCACACAGATCGTCCCTGTGATAATAACTTTTGGCTTTACATCGACGCTTGATCAATCTTCTGATAACAGTACACTAAGACGGTGTTACCAGATCTATATCATTCCGGTAAAATGGAAAAATTCATTATCCTCAAAGACTTCGTCAAGAAAAATAAACGTTTTAATATTAAAGCGCACACTCTCGAGTTCAAGTTGAAAACTGTACCAGAAAATAAAGAACCTGTAGGCTGGATACGTGAAGCTATGAATCAGGTGATTCAAAAAGGAACAGAGGGTCTTCAGCCAGGTGATAAAGTGGGATTTTCATTTCGCTGTAAAGACTTTAAGAGAGGTGAAGGATGGGTTCGATTTCAGCCGGTGGAAAATGTGACATTCGACGATGTTTGGGATGTAATCTGCAATGTTTACCAATCTAACTCCTCAGGCCTTAACACAGAAACTTTCTGCTTAGGCGTCACCTCACTAAGAATGCCCGTTGGCAATGGAAGGGGCAAAAATTATAACTCATTCACAGAAGAGTGCGCTAAGCGTCGAGGTATCATAGTTATTAACAATAAGGACAATATGTGTTTGCCTCGAGCTCTAGTGGTAGCTATCGCTTATGTAACCAGGGACAAGGACCAAAGTAAAATACGTAGAGATGTCGGCAAGATACAAAGTCAAAGAGCTCTACAGCTATGTACTGATGCTAGTGTTGTTATACCATACATGGGGAGCGGTATCCCAGAACTACAGCGCTTCCAAGAGTTTCTGAAAACATATAAAATAGTGGTGTATAAATACGGCTCTAAGGGGCGTGACGTTATTTTCAAGGGTCACAGGGAGGGTCCCTCATTAAATCTGTTATATCATAATGGACACTATAACGTTATAACATCCCTCACAGCGTCCTTTGTATGTCATTACTTTTGTGAAGAGTGCCATGTACCATACGATCATAAGAATAAACACAGGTGTGATCGATCATGCCACGCATGTCAGCAGAGTCCAGCCTGTCCACAAGCTTTAAAAATTACATGCCAGGACTGCAAACGATCGTTCAGAGGACAGATATGTTACGATAACCATAAGAAGGCAGGGTCTATGGGAAAAAGTACCGTATGTGAAAAAATAACCAGATGCGATGAGTGCTGCAAGGCAGTACAAAGTGGAAGACAACATACTTGTGGGGAAATATACTGTAAAATATGTAACACCCACACCCCTCAAGACCACCTCTGTTTCATGCAACCGAACGAAGACAGCCCCAAAACTAAGGACGTCCTCTACGTATTCTATGATTTGGAAACGAGACAGGAAAAAGTACTAGAAGATAGCTCTTTTAAACACGAGCCTAACCTTTGCGTATTCAAACAGTGTTGTGATGCTTGTATAGACACCGAAATGGAAATTTGTAACAAATGTGGTTCTAGATTACAAGTATTAAAGCATGGTCCCATTGAACGCTTTGTTGAATTTATTTTAAATCAAAGAAAAATTTTTAAGAACATTGTAGTTATAGCACACAATGGACAGGCGTTTGACCATCAATTTGTGTTAAATTATATACTGACTCAGACCGACTTAAAGCCCGAACCGATTATGCGTGGAACCAAAATCATTATGATGAAAGTGGGAAATGTTAAATTTCTAGATTCACTTAACTACTTCCCCATGCCACTCTCCAAACTACCAAAAGCGTTTGGTCTGGGAGACGGATTTAAGAAAGGTTACTTCCCCCACCTCTTCAACACCGAGGAAAATAAAAATTATATAGGTCCTCTACCAGCCGTAGAATTTTACGACCCCGATAACTTAAAAAAGGAGGAAAGAGACAAGTTTTTGGAGTGGTACGCGGAACATAAAAATGATGAATTCGATATGCAACGCGATTTGGTGGAATACTGTATTTCGGATGTAAATATTCTGACTCAGGCATGTTTGAAATTCCGACAACAGCTATTAAAAACCGGAAACGTAAACCCATTCACCGAAAGCTGCACGATTGCCTCGGCTTGCAATAAAGTATATAGGCGCAATTTTCTAAAACCCAACACCATTGGTATTATTCCCAAAGGTGGGTACCGCTGGAGGGATAACCAAAGTAAAATAGCTATCCAATGGCTTGTTTGGGAAGAAAAACTTCGTCGTATTAATATAGAGCACGCTGCAAAACAGAAAGAAGCCAGAATTCATGGGGTCAATGTCGATGGTTACTGCTCCAACACCAATCAGATTTTTGAATTCCATGGATGTTATTATCATGGATGCCCGGTCTGTTTTAAAGACAACAGAGACGCCCCACTACATGAGGACCCGTCTACTACACTGAATTTTCGATATGAGGACACAATTGCTAAGTCAAATAGATTAAAAGACCTGGGCTACGAAGTTATTGAAATGTGGGAGTGTGCATTTAGAAGTATGTTAAGGGAAAATGATGAAATTACATCATATACGGAAAAACACCCACTTATCATGTCTTCACCTCTCAATCCACGAGATTCTTTTTACGGAGGCAGAACAGGCAATACTTATGAATATTACAAGTGTGCCCCCGGGGAAACCATTAAATTTACTGATATTTGTAGCCTATATCCATGGGTATGCAAGTACGGTAAGTTCCCCATAGGTCACCCCACGGTTTATGTAGGGGACGACTGTCCTAGAAATTTTTCCCATATTGAGGGGGTAATAAAATGTAAAATATTACCACCAACAGATTTATACCATCCAGTATTACCAGTAAAGATGAATAATAAGCTCATCTTCGCCCTATGCCACAGTTGTGGAGAAAATATGAATCAAGGAGAATGTTCACACAACGATGATGAAAGGGCTTTAACGGGAACCTGGATAACGGATGAGGTGACAAAGGCAATAGAGAGGGGATACAGAATTATGGAAATTTATGAGATTTGGGCTTATCAGGTGGATCAATTCGATAAGGTCAAGAAGATTGGTGGCTTGTTTACGGAGATGATGAACAAGTTCATCAAGATAAAGCAACAGGCTTCGGGCTGGCCGAGAAGCTGTACTACACAGGAAACACGAGAAAATTATATAGAGCAGTTCCTCGAAAGGGAGGATATAGAGTTAGAGTTTGAAGAGATTGCCGAAAACCCCGGTCTAAGGTCACTGGCCAAGTTAATTTTAAACTCATTCTGGGGGAAGCTAGGGCAAAGGGAAAATCAATCTCAAACATGTTTTGTCAACGAACCTAGTCAGTTTTTCAGAATAATGACAAATCCATCAATACATGTAAATGCGGTCCTCGAAATTAATGAGGAAACACTCGTAGTTAATTGGGAGCATAGGGAAGAAGCCTTTGACCCTCTTTCAACAGTTAACGTTGTAATAGCTTCGTATGTTACCACACAGGCTCGTCTAAAATTATACTCTTACCTAGAGAGGTTAGGTAATAGAGTATTATATTATGACACCGATTCTGTAATTTATGTTTCTAAACCAGGAGAGTATGATGTTCCTACTGGTGAATTTATAGGCGACATGACTGATGAGTTAGAAAGTTACGGAATGGGGAGCTATATCACAGAGTTTGTGTCAGGAGGGCCTAAATATGCATATAAGGTTTTCTCGACTAAGAACCAAAATGAAGAAATTGTTTGTAAAGTAAAAGGAATCTCTCTAAATTATGCTGCTTCCCAACTAATAAATTTTGATTCAATTAAGGATATGGTTCTAACAACTGCAGAACCTGTTTATATTACAAGTAATCAAATTAGGAGAACCAGAGAACACGATGTGGTAACAAGAGAGGAAACAAAAATTTATAAAACAAACTCGACTAAAAGAAAGTTTTACGATGACTTCACCTCCGTGCCCTATGGATATAAAAAATTTAAACGCAGCTAATAAGTTCTTACTAACGCAACGTTTTCTTTAATAACAATAATATTGTCTATAAATCTGTATATTATTTATAATTGTAACCCCATATGTATGTATGTACTGATTACGAATGTTTTTCTTGTAATAAATTTATACCAATAATATAAATATACTTTCTGTGTACTTTTAATATGTAAAACCATGTTTTATTCAATAAAGACTTTTCATCTATTTTTGAGTTTTATTTTTCCTACCTTGAAGGTTAACTACCACAGTACTGTGTAAATACTGGGTACCGAAAGATAACCATTCATGAGACTGACATAATCTAAGAATTAAATATAGGCAATATTGCTGCAATGTTAAAAAGATATCCATCGATATTACAGAGGTTAGGGGTCTTTAAGGACTTGAAGGAAATGAAAATATTTTTCATTATTTTCTATTTATACTTTGCGAAAAACATAGTTATGGTACCCCGTATTATTAAAGAACAGAAGTGTTAAGAATAATGAGAAACTATGCATAGTAACGTCATAGATTCAGTATTAACTGATATTATTATTATTATTATTATTACAGCTGATGATTTTAAATATTCTGTTAAATAATAAAAATATACGAGTTACTTTTAATTTTTGTCATATCAACGCCCATTTCATTATGTTATTAAAAACACTGGAAAAGTTTTCTCTGCTAATAAATAAACATTTCATTCACAAACACCCTAGCTCTGAAAATATGATATATGCCAGATCTCAGGTTAGGTAGGTACTATTTTTACATAAAGATTATCGTGCACATTTTTATTCATTATTTGATCAAAGTAGGATGAACTTTGCAATTTAGCATAGAATATTTGATAATTCTATGCTTATACACCTGTTTAAATGAAAATTCGTAAAATTGTTATCAGCTATAGGTGTTCAATTAGTATGACATAGAGCGCATAGCTACTTATAATCAATAGAAACTCTGCAGATGGATAGTTTTATATAATCTACAATTTCAAGTTAGAGTAGATAATGCGAATAATTTAGTTTACCCAGAGCATACCAATTCTCTAAGTGTTTTACCGAATTATTGAATATATGTAATAAGAATACATAGTGATGAGATATTATAATTAACAACCTCTATAAATGCCTATTTTTTGTTCAAATTTAAAAATATACAGGCTATTGGGGACATATAAACAACGCCCTCTTACGGTAGTCTCCAAACTATTCACAAGTGAGGTGGATGAAACAAAAAATTCTTGAGGTTCACGAGGCCCTAAGAGAACTTTGTTACTTGATGTTATCTAATACAAACTGATTATAAGATACCAATCAACGAAATTTAAGTTAGTTTACATTTTTATTTACCAGATCGGGCGGTCAACAATAGGATAGGAAGGATGGTAGAGGCTGCGACCATCCCATCCCTACTTTGAAAGGTGAATACCCGAGCTATGTGAATGGCACATAGGTCAATAACCTTAGTTTAAAAAACATGTTAAATTAAACTAAGGTTATTGACCTATGTGCCATTCACATAGCTCGGGTATTCACCTTTCAAAGTAGGGATGGGATGGTCGCAGCCTCTACCATCCTTCCTATCCTATTGTTGACCGCCCGATCTGGTAAATAAAAATGTAAACTAACTTAAATTTCGTTGATTGGTATCTTATAATCAGTTTGTATTAGATAACATCAAGTAACAAAGTTCTCTTAGGGCCTCGTGAACCTCAAGAATTTTTTGTTTCATCCACCTCACTTGTGAATAGTTTGGAGACTACCGTAAGAGGGCGTTGTTTATATGTCCCCAATAGCCTGTATATTTTTAAATTTGAACAAAAAATAGGCATTTATAGAGGTTGTTAATTATAATATCTCATCACTATGTATTCTTATTACATATATTCAATAATTCGGTAAAACACTTAGAGAATTGGTATGCTCTGGGTAAACTAAATTATTCGCATTATCTACTCTAACTTGAAATTGTAGATTATATAAAACTATCCATCTGCAGAGTTTCTATTGATTATAAGTAGCTATGCGCTCTATGTCATACTAATTGAACACCTATAGCTGATAACAATTTTACGAATTTTCATTTAAACCGATGTATAAGCATAGAATTATCAAATATTCTATGCTAAATTGCAAAGTTCATCCTACTTTGATCAAATAATGAATAAAAATGTGCACGATAATCTTTATGTAAAAATAGTACCTACCTAACCTGAGATCTGGCATATATCATATTTTCAGAGCTAGGGTGTTTGTGAATGAAATGTTTATTTATTAGCAGAGAAAACTTTTCCAGTGTTTTTAATAACATAATGAAATGGGCGTTGATATGACAAAAATTAAAAGTAACTCGTATATTTTTATTATTTAACAGAATATTTAAAATCATCAGCTGTAATAATAATAATAATAATAATATCAGTTAATACTGAATCTATGACGTTACTATGCATAGTTTCTCATTATTCTTAACACTTCTGTTCTTTAATAATACGGGGTACCATAACTATGTTTTTCGCAAAGTATAAATAGAAAATAATGAAAAATATTTTCATTTCCTTCAAGGCCTTAAAGACCCCTAACCTCTGTAATATCGATGGATATCTTTTTAACATTGCAGCAATATTGCCTATATTTAATTCTTAGATTATGTCAGTCTCATGAATGGTTATCTTTCGGTACCCAGTATTTACACAGTACTGTGGTAGTTAACCTTCAAGGTAGGAAAAATAAAACTCAAAAGTAGAGGACTTAAGCCGGAGCTGGATACTCCCCCCCACCACTTTTCGTGACGTCATAGGTGGGCGGGGCCTATGTGGTGGGGTGGGGGGTAATTAGAGTGGTGGGGGTAATTAGA
Organism: Stenurella melanura; assembly: GCA_963583905.1. NCBI lineage: Eukaryota > Metazoa > Arthropoda > Insecta > Coleoptera > Cerambycidae > Stenurella > Stenurella melanura. The sequence goes on along the minus strand of OY757309.1, from coordinate 49,676,506 downwards.
GTGGTGGGGGGTAATTAGAGTGGTGGGGGGTAATTAGAGTGGTGGGGGGTAATTAGAGTGGTGGGGGTAATTAGAGTGGTGGGGGGTAATTAGAGTGGTGGGGGTAATTAGAGTGGTGGGGGTAATTATTGCAGTGGAGGGGGGTAATAAGAGTAATTGCATAACGAAAGTACTTACTGTAATTATTATGATGGAGGGGGGTAATGAGAGTAATTGCGTAACGAGAGTACTTACTGTAATTATTGTGGTGGAGGGGGTAATACCAGTAATTGCGTAACTAGAGTACTTACTGCAATTATTGCAGTGGAGGGGGGTAATAAAAGTAATTGCATAACGAGAGTACTTACTGTAATTATTATGATGGAGGGGGGTAATGAGAGTAATTGCGTAACGAGAGTACTTACTGTAATTATTGTGGTGGAGGGGGTAATACCAGTAATTGCGTAACTAGAGTACTTACTGCAATTATTGCAGTGGAGGGGGGTAATAAAAGTAATTGCATAATGAGAGTACTTACTGTAATTATTGTGGTGGAGGGGGGTAATGACAGTTATTGCGAAAAGAGAGTACTTACTGCAATTATTGCAGTGGAGGGGGTAATACCAGTAATTGCATAACGAGAGTACTTACTGTAATTATTGTGGTGGAGGGGGGTAATGACAGTAATTGCGAAAAGAGAGTACTTACTGCAATTATTGCAGTGGAGGGGGTAATACCAGTAATTGCGTAACTAGAGTACTTACTGCAATTATTGCAGTGGAGGGGGGTAATAAGAGTAATTGCATAACGAAAGTACTTACTGTAATTATTATGATGGAGGGGGGTAATGAGAGTAATTGCGTAACGAGAGTACTTACTGTAATTATTGTGGTGGAGGGGGTAATACCAGTAATTGCGTAACTAGAGTACTTACTGCAATTATTGCAGTGGAGGGGGGGTAATAAAAGTAATTGCATAACGAGAGTACTTACTGTAATTATTATGATGGAGGGGGGTAATGAGAGTAATTGCGTAACGAGAGTACTTACTGTAATTATTGTGGTGTAGGGGGTAATACCAGTAATTGCGTAACTAGAGTACTTACTGCAATTATTGCAGTGGAGGGGGGTAATAACAGTAATTGCATAACGAGAGCACTTACTGTAATTATTGTGGTGGTGAGGGGTAATAAGAGCAATTGCATAACGAGAGTACTTACTGTAATTATTGTGGTGGAGGGGGTAATAAGTGTAATTGCATAACGAGAGTACTTAGTGTAATTATTGTGGTGGGGATGGATAATTGGCATGGTAGTGGGGGTAATTAGAGCGTTACATACACTGGTGGTGGGGGCATAGCATAGTGGGTGGTGGTAATAAGAGTAATTGTATAAGTGTAATTACAGTGGTGGGAGGCAATTAATGTGGTGGGGGAAAGGAAAATTATTGTAGTGGGGCAGATCTATTACTATAAATGGCCTGTGATAGTATGACAAAAGTCAAATCTATCTCTGATTACTCAATAGTTAACAAGTGAGTGTAGTGCAACCACCTCAATTATTTCAAGTGAGCAATAGTTTTATATTACTTTTTGCGGTTCTTTCACTGTACACATCCATTTTAACCATGGAAATTTCGGAACAAGATTTATTAGCACTTAATGCAATAATTAGTGAGAGTACTGAGGTTTTGGAGCAAAAGCCTATTACATCATTAATTAAAGACAAAGCCTATGTCATAAAGAAAATGTCAGTGGTCAATACGCGGTTTGGAAAATCAATCATCGTAAATTTGTTTGAGGAAAGTACAATAACAACTTTCAAATCATTTTTACCCAAACGAGTTGTAGAAAATATAAGTGAAGATGTAATCAATAAGATTAATTCATCGGGTGGTAAATACACGTTGACATATTTAGGTCAGCGTCCTCCAGTATATGTGGGAGCGAAATCCAGTGCAATGATACGTTTAGGTTATTAATTTAAAAACAATAATTGTACTAGTTACTTTTTAGTTCTTAGTTTTAATTTTCTACTAGATAATAAAATACAGTTAGAAAGAATGGTAGGAGTACTATAAAGCGTAATATTGCTATCTCATTCGAAAATATGGGAACGTTATTATTTTGGTTAATGGTAATAACTTGATTTGTACAATATAACTCCATCAGTTTTAAATAGCGCTCACACCCTACCTAAGTAAGTGAATAATTTAGAGTTTTTATATGCATTTCTAATATATTTGTTTGCTTTTAGTTTAACCGATACCAACAAAATATGTGGATGCAATATTCAGCTCAACGATGGGTGAGGGCAGAAGACATTAAATCAGCCATCGAAAGCTTGTCTTGTGAACTATGGGACTTAAGGAGGGATGCACAGCATTCGTTAGTCTACGATATAAATATCTGCTGGGATGTTGAAGAAGTTCGACGTGTTGAAGAAGCTTGTAATACATATGAATCTGGAGCAAATTTATGTGACAAATACTCTCGAGGCATTTTAAGTTTAGATGAATTTTGTGAGTCTATGATTAGAATGAAATTAAAACGCTTCCTGTATGACCTAGTGAAGTACCTACCAGTTGGAGTTATTGAAAAACATCAACTTGATGATGATGAAGACAAATAATATTTATTTTAAGTTATATTATTGTAAATAAATAATTGTGTAATAAACAGTATAATATCTCATTGATATTTATTATTTTTACAATTATATCATGAAGTTAAATAAATAAAAACCACATTAAAAGATTATATTTATTTTATTGCCTATTTTTATTACATATCTAGAAAAATATACCTTACACTTAAACAGTCTCACTGTAATTTTATATTTAAATCTATAATAGTTCTATTAAGAAAATGAGCATTTGCAAGAGCACAATGAGTAATATTATTGTACTGAAAATGTTCTAGACATTTTGGTATGTTCAATGATTTAAGGCTGGGAGCATGGGGCAAATAGTCATCTAAGTCTATAATCTTATTCCGACTTAGATGTTGCAGTAGAAAATTCCTCTTCATTCTGCCTTTGCATACAATTACGACATCCTCTAATAGTAATTGACATTGATAATTATTAACTACATTCTGGCAAAGTCGCTGAAGGATCAGTGGTAATTCTGTCAGTTGAATGTATCCGTGGCTCCATTTTAAACCATGGTATTTTTTCTCCAACCATTGGTATTGCATCTTCCTGTCACGTGCAAGTGATGAGAATGGATATGGTGGTTTGAAAAAGTAATGTGCTTGTTGTTCAGTATTACAGCACACAGCAGCCAATTCCTTCACTATGAACTCACTGTTTTTACATTGAAAACCTTGTAAGTCAACTATCAGCATAGGAACTGTATTTTTTGTTTGCTCCATAATAAATATTTTTTTTACTTAGCAGCAAGAAAACCGTTTTGAACTGAACCATCCAATGCACTGTAGCTTAAATATGTATCGTGAAGTATAAGTGCATACACACGAGTTTGTTCGGGGAACTTCGTCTTTCGGGTTTCAAATTCTATCTTTATGTCGACGGTGGATGATTTCATTGCATCCGGTTGGTGGGAGCAATCTATGACAAATAATGGAGATTTTCTGAATTCTGCAAGATCCATCATAGGTTCACTCATATCTTTATCATAATAACTACGCTGGAAGTTCTCATAGGCATAGTAAGCTGCAGAGTCCAATTTCTTATCAAAATCTAAGTTCCAGCGCTCATAAGGAAATACTTCGGCATTTAGATATAGTCGAATATTATTAATATCTGCATGTATAAAATTTGTCACATCTTTGCTTCTATCATTGGAGTGACTATTATTTTGAAATCCAATAATTATGTATCTAGGTCTCTCAAGACTGTTAGTGGTTTTAACGGCCCAAACATCAGAAGCAGTATCGCGCAGAGTAGGTAGCTCATAGAGATCCCACATACGATAAGCCATCTTAACTTTAGCATTATTACTACTTTTATTAATTCTGTTTAGTAGTTTAAGCTTTTGTCTATCCTCAGGCACAATATGTCTAATCTTCCATTCAATTTTGTTAATTTCTAAATCTGCATCAACTTCCCCAATGTAGGAATCTTTGAATGAGCGAGCTATTATTAAAATTAATTCCTGCTTGACATTTAAAATACCTTTGGTGTAGTCTTCTGCAAAACCCATAAGGTATTTAAGGGGTAGTCTACCACTAAACACATGACTAGTACTATCTAAAATATCTTGTTTCTGTTCGTTGAGGCCCCAACCCGTAGTTAATAGTGATCGCAGATGTGTCTGTCCATATGATACCATAGTCTTCATTGTGGTAGTGATGCCAGGCTTCCTAACTACAGCCACTTGCTCGCCACCCATTTCATACCTAATCTCTTCGAAGAGGAAAGCTAGAGCATTATTGGATAAATAACACCGCTTGGTAACATCGCTAGGTGTAAATTTCCCTTCTATATAGATGTAGCTTTCTGCAATGTCGAGTATAAGGTCATGAAAATTGATAGGGATTCGTATTTCATCAGAATTTCTATAATATGGTGACCCATATGGTTTATACGTATGCTCATGTAAACTGATAAGTGACTGATCAAACACAGGTTCGTCGAACACTTCAAGTTTTTCACTAGATGTAGTAGCTGTCATTATTATTTAATTTTCTCTCAGTTCTAACCCAATAGATTGAAGAAATGCGCGGTCCTTTACCGACAATCTATGTCTTAACTGTTTAAGAGGTATACGCTGAATGAATGGGTTTCTACAATCACTCTTCTTTTTATCGTTAAGCACTTTATATCGGCAGTGTGCTAATCGTTCCTGATTATATCGAAAACCCATTTTTTTTTTTGCTCTTAATATTAAAATTGTTTCAATTCTAGCTTCACAATAATCTTTTCACCTCGAAAATTAATTAAATCTCCGTTGTCATCCAATATGCGTAGAGTAATGTTGTCGATAAACTGACGTCCTTCAGGTCTAACAGGTAAATATATTATGTTAGCTGGCTCCCTGGTAAGTTTGTATCCAGGTTCAACATCAATATCAAACTCAAAGAGTGTGTGGGATTTAAGAGCGTTCAGATACGCTCCGGAAATAATGTTGCAATCTACACGTATCATTCTTACTTTCATTATATCAATGGGGAGTGTTGACTCATGAGTCTTGTTTGGTTCTAAATATGTCGGCTGAAATCCCAACAGACTACCAATAGAGTTTGCTTGTGTAAAGTCAATTTCGTATTTTGATCTTATCTCGCATTTCATTGTGTTATTGTTTGCTCGCAGTCGAAATAATTTTTCTTTTTCTTCATTTTTGTTAGTTGGCATAGCTTTCAGTATTGCATTATATATTTCATCAATTTCATAGACTCCGTACGGTATGTGGAGAAATGTGGGAGCTGCTTTCGGTGAAGTCCTATAACAGAAACCATTGTTCGTCTCGTCTATATTAAATATAGAGTTGTATGAATAAAATCCGGTTAATCCCAGACCATATCGACTGCCTATATCTAGTTCAATCGGTGGATAAAACTCTGCACTGAGCACGCTTGAGCGGCTTGATAAAGTGAAAGTGTGTGACATGACTGACGTTTTTTGGAGATTGTTGCATGTCTTTATTGCGATTTGCAGCAATAGTCGTGGATTAATCTTCTTTTTTTGGGCGGTGATGGAGATATACTCACATCATTTTTTGACGCCACGTTCACCTCGTCCACTTTACAGTAGCAGCAAAATATTTTTCGAGGCGATGGACCATCGTTAACATCAATATTATTTTCGTCTTGATTAGAATAGTGTTCTTGACAGTACTGATATTTTAAAATATCAATGTCATCCTGAAGATGTTTGGGTAATTTATCCCACACTAATGCAATTTCATATGGGACACATGCAATTATTACTTCTTTAGGCATATCTGAAAGTTGCTGTTTACTCATCTTCAGCAAGCTGCGTAGTCTAGAGAAAGCAATCAACGAGTGGCCCATCCGTTTAATTGCTTCTCGATCCATTGATGGGGTCACACATGCCATTTGAAGAGTTTTATTTAACTTTTGAAGAAAGAAACTTTAAGCACAAATGGCCACACCACACTGTGTTGAAATTTTGTTGGCGCTCATAATTATAGTAGATTTTATCCGTAAACCTTGAACCGTTGCGCAAGTACAGGACTAATTCTCTTGGTGGGGGCAAATCTCCAAAACTATCGAAATATGTGACCAAACTACCTCGTTTTTTATATGCCACCCAATGCGTTCCCGGACCATCTATAGTATCCAAATTTATGATGGCGGATTCATTACGATGCGGTCCGGAATTTGGTAAAGTGTCGCGCATAAATATACCTCGAAAATGGGGCACCTTCATCTTCTCAACATAATATTTGAGATCGATGTTGGTGAGAGGTTTTCGAGGTAGGGTGTCTAGTAGTTTTTTGAACTTTGTGATTTTAGATAGAGACCCAGTCCTTTACGATATGGTTTCAAATAAAGCCCTTTACCACTTTTCCCTATAGCAATTGCCTCCATATGTCTATTATGGCGGCTTTTTTCTGCCAATTCTTCTCTGCTAGTTTTCACATCATTTACAGCTTTAGCTATACCAGCTGCAGATCCTGCCAAGCTACCTAACGCCGATAAACCCGCAAAAATAGGTATTAAAGGTAGAATTCCACCAACTTTCGGAATCGGTATTATGCGAGGTGTACGAATATTTCGTTTTCCACGAACTGATCTCATGTGTCGCCGTGCAGCTTGAAGCGCTATTTGCATAACTTTTCTAGTATCCTTAGCTACAGATCGCTTACCACCAGTTTTACGCAGATCATCACGAACCTTGCGTACTATCCCAGCACCAAAGGCTACCTTTCTAACGTTCTTCCTGTTTTTATTCTTCTTTTTAATTATATTTTTTCTTTTTGTACTACGAGATTTTGTTGATCTACATCCCATTCCAAGACGCTGTTTTCCCTTCATTATAGTCGTAACCAACCACGCGGCAGCCTTTTCTTTTAAACTTGCTTCTTTGGATTTAACTCGATTCCACGCAGCTTGTTCAAGTTGATAGTCTGCTCTATGTCGAGCTGATAAATCGCCCGAGTTTTGGTCGTATGCAATATCGTGCTGCTTGCATGCAGCGTCGAGCTTGTTTATACCTGGATCGCCTCGCGCTAATCTTTTTTTTAATTTGGTGCCTGGACCACAATACTGGTAACCACCGGGTAAATGCAGTTCAAATGGAAGCTTATTTATTAGGGAATTTACTACCCCCTTACCGACCTTTAAAAAACGGCGGTTCTTACTTGTGCGCTGCTTGACTGACAACATTTAAATAACAATTGTAATGCATAGATCTATTTATATAGTCTTCAACCGTGGTACAATGCGTATTGTAAAGCAGAGACAGAAGTTTCCTATAGACAATTTAGACGAAAAAGTAGGATGTGGATTACAAATCGAATCGCGCCATGGGTCACTACTTCCGTCAACTGTTCGTGGACTTCTAATTGGTCCAAGTAATTGTGGCAAGACGAACTTAATGATATCTCTAATTACTCACCCCCTTGGATTACGTTTCGCAAATATATACCTATATTCAAAGTCTTTAAATCAACCCAAGTATGAGTACTTGCGCAACATATTAACACCAGTTAAGGGATTGGGGTTTTACACCTTTAATAATAATGCGGAAATAGTGCAACCATCTGAAGCCAAGCCTGATTCTATATTTATATTCGATGATGTTATATGTGAAAAGCAAGACATAATTCGCACCTTTTTCTCAATGGGTCGCCATAGAAATGTAGACTGTTTTTATTTGGCACAAACATATTCTCGCATACCTAAGCAACTTGTTAGGGACAACGCTAATTTTATAGCGATGTTCAGACAGGATGATATGAACTTACATCACATTTTCTCCGACCATGTCTCACCAGACATATCTTTTAAGCAATTTCAAGAAATGTGTGTAGAGTGTTGGAAAGACAAATATGGGTTTCTTGTAATTGATAAGGATAGAGAGGTGAATGAGGGTAGATACAGGAAAGGACTTGATAGTTTCATATATCCGTAAAGTATTAGAATTAAAGATTCAATCGGCCTGTAGACAGCATCGAGATTACATCGGTGAGGTTAGACACTGGAAATGAAGATTAAACACAATAGCAATATCGATGGAGACATGGCAAGGGAAGTAAACCTCAAACGACAACTAGTTGAAGCTACTGATTCTGTGCGTAAAAAATTTAATTCACTGAAGCGTAGAAATGTTGAGAGTCAATTAGCACTTGAAAAGGTTTATGAACCCATAACAAAACCTTTAAAAGTAATATCTGCCTCACAGGTAAAATCACATAACCAGGCGCCGCCAACACCGACACAAAAATCAACGCAATCTCAAGGCAGTGCAAAAGCTAGTACCAGTACGCTTAACGCGACATCTGAAGGTAGCAGTGAAGATGGGGAGAATAGTGCAACTGAAGCATATTATATGGAAACACCACCAAGATCGTCATTAATGAGTACCCCAGGTTCAGAAAGATCCGTTGGTAGTGCAGAAAAGAAATGTGACGTGATCAAACAACATTTAGATAATTTAAAGTCCGGTCACTATAAATATGACACTGTATACGGTGTACGTCTAGATCCCCATACAGGCAAACTACGAATGGGTAACGCCGAGGTGCGCTTTTCTAATGGGGACATTACATTGTGGTATGGTACTAAGGCATTGGGAACGTATCCTGGCAGTCCTAAGTTGTATGATGTAATATTTATGAAGTATCCGTCAATACTACGCAGTGTTGAAGTATCTATTGGTGACGAAGAGTATCAAATATATGGTGAAATATTAAAAAAGACAAGAGCGGCATATAAGAATTATGATGCAAAAAATGGTTTGAATAAAACTAAATGGAGGAAATTCAGTGATATTATAAAACCACTAACATCTTCTACAATAGTGACGAGATCGAGAACCGGTTTGGGTTTTCCACAAATGCCACTTCAGAAAATATACAATAGTAGAGGTGTCGATTATGTTTATTGGAATAAGCCAAAAGAGCTGGTAGATCGTCTACGTCTGCTGTATAGCTCAAAAATGGCAGGTAACAGTGGTGTTAATAATGAAATAATTAGTTTGTTGGAGGAAATGAGAGAAGAAAAAATAATCTATTAACAAAATTATAATGGGGAAGTATAATATACTGTGAAATGCTTAAATCAGATCAGATGTAATTAGAAATGCTACCTGGTCACAACACAATTGATAAATTTGGACGCAGAAGAGGCGGCGCTAATAAATCATTAGTCGTGCGCGGTCCACCAGGTCTTGGCTTTAAGCTCACTGCAGATAATCACTTCGATATTCAGAATAAACGTTTAAAGAACATTGGAGAACCGGTGGATAGTCAGGATGGTGTAACACGTAACTATGTTGAAGAGCGACTTACTACCTTCTTTGCAGACATCCGCAAGGCTATGGATGAGGCCACTAACTTAATTATTACGGCAATGGAAAAGTACGTTAATGGTCAAGTTTTGTTAGCTGTTGCTACTGCAAAAACTTATGTAAATGAGGAAATTCCGAAAAAAATTGATAAAGGAAATGTACGGGTTGTTGCAGAGATGAAAAAGTATATTAATGAACAAATACGAGCGGATATTGATAAGGAACATAAAACAGTGGAAAATTCAATTTCTCAGCAAGCTAGAGAGCTTCAGAAAATAATTGACAAAATTAATAAATTAGAAGAATTAACTTATTAGAAATTAGTCTATCGGCAAACATGTAACAGCTTAGTGTATTCTCTGCACACCCATTGGATCCAGTAAGTTAACATGGAAATTAGTGCTACAAAGAAGGCCGTTGTGCAGGAACTGCACAGGTTACCCCGAAAAAATTTTCGTAGAAGAAGAACAATTATCAAGGGCTATGGCGATTTATGGCAAATGGATTTGGCTGAAATGCAGCCATTTGCGAACCTTAATAAAGGTTATCGATATATCCTCGTAGTGATCGACTGCTATTCGAAATATGTGTGGACAAGACCCTTAAGAAATAAAACGGGTATAGAAATTACGAAGGGTATGAGGAGCATTTTGCAAAAATCGAACTACTCACCTAAGAATCTTCAAAGCGACCAGGGTACGGAATTTTACAATAAAAACTTTTCCACTTTAATGAAAAAGTATGCCATTAATCATTACTCTACATATAGTACAAAAAAAGCTGCAATTGTGGAGAGAGTGATACGAACATTAAAAAATTGGTTATATAAAGAATTCTCAGCCAGAGGTAAATACAAATGGTTCGATATTCTATCCAACATTACAAACAAGTACAACAATAAAACACATCGAACTATTGGCATGAAACCTGCTGATGTTAAGCCAACCACACGTTTGGATGCATATAATCACATTAGGATTGCTTTAAAACCCAAGTTTCATATTGGTGATGTAGTTCGAATAAGTGCATACAAAGGCATATTTGAAAAAGGTTTTACAGTTAATTATTCAACCGAACTTTTCAAAATTGTCAAAATAAACATAACTAACCCAACAACTTACCAGCTTGAAGATATGTATGGACAACCAATTAAAGGATGTTTTTATGAAATGGAGTTACAAAAAACTAAATATCCCGATATATATCTAGTAGAGAAAGTTTTAAGAAGAAAAGGAAACAAAATATTTGTCAAATGGCTTGGACTTTCCAAAGAACACAATTCTTGGATTGACAAATTGGATGTTGTATAATTTATTAAACTTTAAATAATGTAAAATATGCATAATCATGTTATTTACTTATGTATCAGTAATACAGAAATAAAAATATTTATACTACACTAATGTGCTTTATTTAAGTGTTTAATATTCATTATTGAAATATATTTTATTTGGAACAACAATAATACAATAACGATCAAACACCCTAATTAAATCCCTACCTCAAAAACTGAATTTCTTGATTACACACCCAGCATTTTCTATTGTGACCCGCTGAGGGAAGTGAGGGTAAATCCACTTACAGCCTCATGTACTCTTGTTTATCTTGTTGATGACTGATACTTTAAAAAATCGTCTGTAAGAAACTTACTACCCACTCTTGTTAATGTAGGGTTTGTTGGAGTGGGGTGCGTTAATATAAGAAACTCCTCGTCTCTTGAACCTCAGTAAAACTGCAAAGCTTGTGAAAACAAATGGCTTCCCAAGACAATGCAGTTAGTTCCAGCGATTCCACAGAGTCAACAACACCTTTTTGGGAATACGATGTGATGTTGGGGCTATCATATAATGGACAGGGCCCAGATAGTAGCAATTGGGTGGTACAAATGCACTATCTAGAAGATCTGGAACACGAAGAGGGTCCAGATAGTAGCGATTGGTGGGGGACATTACCACCAATGGATGCAGAGCCGCCGAATAGTCCATCCATGGAAGTGGAGCCACCAAGCAGACCCTCTTCTCCGTCAGCTTGGTCGCTGGAGACGGAGTCGATGAGTGCCAGTGACTCGGATTACGAGACTGATGAAGATTCTCCCGAAGAGAAAGAACTGGGCGAATTTGTGTTATAAATTATTTACTATATTAGAGTTGTAAGTAAATAAATATATAGATTAGTTCTTAGGTTATTTCTCTTGTACATAATTTATATAAATGTTTTTATTATTTGTAAATAAATAGATCTATTTATGAAAATGTTTGTTTTTTTTACTTTCTATTTTAAGCGTAAAATAAAGTGGACGAGAAACTAGTATACTTCTCTTCATTTGAGTTTCTGCGTTTAATATGTAACTCTGTAACAAGGAAAAATTTTGGAAGGGGTGGTAAAGGGAGGGGTGAATGACTACAGTAATAAGAAAATACATATTTTAAAAATTAATTTATTGACAATTTTAATTATTTTACACACATTAATAATAAATAAATAGATAAAGTAATGATACTCACAACTAAATAGATTTTGTTGGGTTTTTTATTTTTCTATGGTCATTAATTTTTTTCTCTTTTATTATTTTTTTAATATTTAAAAAAAGAAATTTTCACACACTGATATTGCTTACAATTAAACAGATATAAGAACTTACACTAATGATACTTATAACTAAACAGATTTCTTTTGACAAAATTATATATAATTTTTATAAAAGATGTACCACTATCTAATAAAAAAAAATAAACCTAATAATTACTACATGTACAATTTTTTTTTTTTATAGAATTATAAAATATAACCTCTCTGCCTTTATTTATATGTTCTGGCCAAGAACTTTTAATTTATTGTCAAGACCTTCCAGCTCTCGACGGGACTTAGCCGCAGCGTTGCGGCGATTATTGACGCCCTCCATTATATGTTGGGCATCAATCCTCTCTGCATTTGCGCTAATGATAATTTGTTCCCTTTCTAAACTTAATCGTGTAATTTGAGATTGCAACCTCTCAATTTCCAAGTTTAAATTTTCAGCTTGCTGAAGCCGCTCTTCGACGTTGGCTTCCTGTGCCTTAGCCTGCTGTTGCAACAAATCATCATTAGCGCACGCCGCTACATCTTCATCGTACTTTTGTTTTTTTTGTGCCCTTAAATCTTTGAGATTTTTAAAGGCACTTCTAAACAAATGCCGGTCCGCCACCTGCGAAAGAAAATCACAATCCGAATCAGAATCTAAGGGATTCTGAATAGGTGGAACTGGTGAAAGGATATTTAATAATGCTTCAATTTGAATATCATCCAGTTCTGCGATTTCCTCCACAGGTTCGAGCTGTGGTACCGCCCCGAACATTATGTCAGAATGTGTAGAATTCTGACTTGGTGCTCGGAGTGGTGATGGCACCGATGCGTTAGAAGTGCCAGCTTCTTCTAACGCGTCGTTGCCACCTGAGGATGGTTGTGGCGGCACCGCATTAGAACAGCTTGGTTGTTCTAATGCGGCGTCGTCAAATCTACCGCCTAAAACCGGACTATTGGCCACGTCGCGATTTACCTCACCATTAAGGCTCATTAATCTACCCTTTCCTCCTACACCTCTGCCTACAGTTTTTATCACAGGCCTAGGAGGATCGTTGAGGATAGGGATTAACGGTTCGGGTAAATTTGTATTTAAAGCAACTATATTGTATTGAATAATATTACGTGAAGCGTCGGAAAAGTCCGGTGTTAGTGGAGTAGCCACCTTTCTTTGACCACGGCCTGATGCCGATGACAACGACTTTGTGTTGGGGTTTGCACCACGTCGACCCCTGCCCCGAACACTCCCAGATGCCGTCGATGATGACTTTGTTTTACGGCTATTAGATTTCTCTACTTTACTATTTTTTGCATTAACTTTAGGCTTAACAACAAAGTCACTATCGGAGTCATCGTTATGAATAGCACCCCTTTTGGGCTTTTTGATTCCTGACGGTTTCACAAAGTCGTCCTCAGAGTCATCACTAGTAACCAACGATATAGATGCACAAGAGGGTTGGAAGGTAACGCGACGCCCATCCTGACTCCTCGATGCAGAAGCTGTCCTTTTAGATGCTTTCACTTTTGCATCTAAACGAATGAGCTCCTCAGCATCAAGAAAATCGCTTTCACGATCCTGTAAATCATCTGCGAATTCGGAATGAATTCCTCTAGCTTCGTCGTCGGAGATATGAATTACAGGATGAATGTCCGCGTCAGGTTGGTTTACAGCGTGCCTCTGTTGACTGCCATGAACTGACCAATGAATACCAGTGCTAGTACTAGCGCTAGAGGTTGCATTAGGTGTGGCTTTTGAAGATGATGCGTTTGGAGCCGGGATTATAATATCGGAAATTATATTTATCCCCAATCCCGGCCTACCTGCTATGCTGTATGTCGGGCCCATACTTCCAGTACCAGGTTCTAGGGGTGTCGGACCTGCTGCGCTACCACTCGGTGTCAGTGTAACATTATTATTAGAAGACCCAGCCGCTGGAGCTGCAGCATATACAGCATTTGTTGTCGTTGTAACTGAAGCACCTACTGTGGTAGCAGGGCCCGATACGAAGTTTGTTAAGAATGCCACACCTTGTAGCATCCTCTGAGCATTACTAGCCTCGGACTCTTTGGTCTTTTTACGGCTACCACCAGAAACAGTATTTCTCACCATTATGAGATAAATGATCGGAATTGAAACAAATAAATGTACTTACAATTTAAAATTTCAAGTGAAACTTGGCACAGAACACAACAACACAGATCACACAATTGAACCAGTCGATAGTTGAAGGCAAAGAGAACTTTGGAAGCGTCCAGAATGTATAAATACACCACGCTCACCCCTCCATTTCCACCACTCTTAGAGTAGGGGAAATTGTGTTTCCTGCTCATTGGTTGAAATGTATCACACCACCAGGCCAAGTGCCGCGTCATCGTAAGTCAAGCACCACGCTGGCTATAATTTACTTTCAAATAGGAATTCCGGTGTAAAGTATAATAGCAACACATAATTATTTTTACGAATACTTTATTACAATAATAGTTACAGAAATTAAAACAGGGTTCCCATTTATTTTTAATTACATATAAGTACACATACATTATATAATTTCAATTACATGTTAAATGTGAAATTAACTTATGATGTTTTTTTTTACATACATAAAGGTAACAACTTATAACACTTTGGAACTGAACGTTAATTAAATACGATTTAATGTTAAATTACTTGCCTAACAAAACTTAGTTTACAATATCTCTATGAAAAAATACATATATAAACCTAATTTAAAATATTCTGGACCTTTACGTTAAACGAACGTTCGTCTTTTAATCACATTACTGGCTTAACTCCGCTATTGCTGCAAGTAATTCATCCATCTTGTTTATTTCAACAGAACTACTTTGGACATCATTAATAGCAGCCATTAACCACCGAACATTTTGTTCCTGCTCAGTTTGAAAAAATTGTATGTCAGAGTGACCCCACGGTAATGTCTTTGCTGTGTTGGGAATGACAAACCGCTTATCATCACGATGAGACAAAGCCACTTTGTTCTTTACTTCGGTAAAAATATCATGCAATTGACTTTTAAATGTATTCATTTTTCTGAATATTAAGCCACCCTGTTCAACGATTTGTCTGTAGTCATCTATTGACAACTCTTTTTGAATAACGGATCTCTTCACACCTTTTGCCTTTTTTAGCTCATTACCCACCGATTTTACGCAATAAGCTTTTGCTCCAGTACCATAAAAACTAATTATTGGATCCGCAGGGAACTCATCTTTAAAATTACCTAAAATCGGCGGACCTTTAGGTACATTAAATGTATTACCGTGCTGATAATTCGAAGTATCGAATTTGTCATGGTTATCTATCATAAAATCATAAAAATTTTCTGTTAAAATTTTAATAATCAGACTATCAGTATCAGTATACAATAATGAAGCCTTATCTCCAAACTCTCTTTTAACCACATTGTAAAAAAAGTTGTACAGCACCGTTTTTGACAATTCCAAGACGCAGAAACCAACAAAAATTGGTTTGCTGTATTCTATCTTTTGTTTACCCATATGGATCGCTACAAAATCTTCAGTGAATATCGAACATGTTTTAAAATTTGGACGAGCTATTAATGCATTTGCACCCATACTGCGTCTAATACTCTCCCAATGAGTAACCAACTTTATATCTGTTCTGTTTTCCACATTTTCCATCGTCTTACCAAACGCCGCGTTATTCATTAATTTATATTGATCTTTTTCAAATTTATTTGTTGCTCTATTTCTCATCTCGGTGTTTAAGTCGATATATTTCTTTAACCACATAGATTGATTAAATTTAAGAACTCTGTGTATTTTCGTAACCACCAACCCGTTATTAATAGCCTGCTTTAAATTTACGTAGTGCACCACATAGTTTTTTTTATCATTCAAATTTGGTATTAACTTTGTTAATTTTGATTTTGATTCGGGGGGCACAATACTTTCAACTAAAAAGGGAAGGTCTGAGTGCAAATCGTGTAAATGTTCTGGATAATGGATGTCCACTTCAAAGACGTACCCGTGGGGGTTGTTACTCGAGATATCCATAATTTCTAAATCACCGATTTCCCTCTCAGACAACCACGTAAAGCCCCCCGTTGGCAACATCTGTGACATACTATGTCCGTATAAATTCGTGGCGTCTAGATAAGTGATATATGATGATGGCTCATTGGGATCGTAATTAGGCAGAAACTTGTTATTTGCTATATGTTTTCTTTCTGAACACTGACTTACTCCACCCCTTATGCCCCTTTTAAAGAAATGAATCATGTCGATATCCGTTAACAACTCTAACTCTACTCCGGTTAATTTTAACATTGCGTCCCATGATAGCCCCGGAGCTGTATAATACTGGGCTGGATCCAGTTTATATTTGTCTAAAGAAATTCTCCGAAAATTTTCAAACACATCGCAGAGAAGAAGCACGTCTGATTTCAAATAAATATCTGAATAATCGCCAAGACTACGACATTCAAACAATCTCCAAACATCCTTAGCCCGCAAATAATCTACATCTGATATGTGCTCTTTATTTAAATTATCAAAAAATTTCTCTTTAGACGGTAATTCAGTTTCATTTAATTTCTCTAAACTATCCATAAAACTATATGGAAATACCCCCTTCTGTCTCACTAAATTAAATTTATCATTATCACTATAAAAACTGCGTGTTGTTCTCAACTGATCGTCATCTAAATTCGCGCCTAAATTTTGTAATGATGCCGACAAAAATTTAAAACTATCGATAAATCGTAACTGTAAATATTTCTTCTTTGTAACCCCTTTCTTATCAACATAATCGTGCATATAAATGTGTTTCGTAAAGGATATATATTTTTCTTTATTTTGGGCTATTACACCAACCTTATCCTTATATTTGCACAACTCTTTGATGAACAGGTGACTATCGTATCCGCTCATATTGTGAAATATAATAGGTATAAAGTTGGGTAACTTGTAATTTAAGTTACAGACAGAATGTGCAGCACCGAATCTTACTTTACCCGTTAAGTGACAATGGTCTCGAACTTTAATATCTTCTCCCTCGAAAAGCCCCCCACATATACCACACACGGTCGCATTTTGAAAGTCTTCGTTTTCTTGCGCTGTGAGTTCAGCCATTGGAACTATATATTTCATATGTCTATTATATATATTCCTTAAATCTGCCTCTACATGTGTTACAAAAGCTTGAGCTGCATCACATCCCCGATACAAATTAAATTTAGATAGAGAATTGTCAAAGGAGCATTTAATGTAATAAGCGAAGGAGTAAGGCTCATGTTTAAATGTTTTATTTGTAAAGGAACGTTCGGGGTTTGGCTCGCACGTATTTATAGGTTTCAAAATAGATTCAAAGTCAGCATATACTACGAATGGTACACGCATTTGTTTCTCGATATTCTCAAATTTTAATATATTCTCAGCAACTTCTTTACCAAATTTGTTAATCCGAAATTTAGTCGTGGGTGTTGTTGTGTAAATATGATTACAGTCATTTCTCTGGTGTTGAAGTAAGTGGCGTTCATTATTAAAGTGCAGTAAACAACCGTCGCAAAAATGTTTCTTATGATCGTTACCGGAAACTTGGGTGGAAACTAACTTAGATAAATCCTTTATCCAACAATAGTGACTATTAGCACAATCGTTGCTACAGCGGTGATTCTCATCCCCAACACATTCACTCGAAATTAGCAATAAATTTACGTGAGTATACAATTTTCTACCTGAGTAACGTAAAGGTCCAACAACTTCATACTTAATTCTATTATTTTCAAACATCTCTTCTAAACCATATACATTAACGGAAATATTATTCATTTCCTCAAATTTCGATATATCTCGTAATTTTATCGGAAAATTCATACCTGTTACATTTAATACTCTCGAATAATGTGGATATGATGATGTGTGTGATACATTGTGATTTGCGGGATATAACGCTGACGTCACAGCCCAAGCAAAGCAACATTGATCTTGATTCTGTACATTCACTACCGCCTTCTTATTTTCAATATATTTCGGTAATTTTATGTACGATGAGCCACCCAAAGGACTGTACTTGTTAACATTAATTTCGACAAAAGCAATTCGTTCGAGGGCCCAACCTAAAAAGTAGATAATAATTAGTCATTATTTTTTATAATTTAAAAAATATTAGCATACCTGAATCACGTTCTTGGAACTCAGTACTTTGCGTAACCATAGAATCCACAAAACTATCCAAAACATCATTTAGATTCATGGATCCATCCAAAATACTATTGGGAGTATTAAACGATTTCATTTCAATTAGATCTTGCGTCGGTAAAATGTACTTGGCGAACGTTTCCATATTTACTTTCACTGTTTTATGAATCCTCAACACTTCCTCCAGTAGGTTTAGAATCTTTGGCCTGATTTCGTTGAAGAACAATGTAAAATCTAAATAATTATTTTCACAATGCACTCGATATGTTATAATTCTATTTTTAAAAGCTGATTGCACAATAGCTACACCATCCACCATAGGGGCACATGAATTTGTCCTATGCTGCAGTGTTCTTCTATGCGATTTCATCTGAGTTGCTGTTAAAGTCACATTACAGCAATCACATGTTTGCATATTAGATGTTGAAGGAGTTGAATCAACCCTGGGCCGCTTTGCGAGAGGTCCATCATTCCCACACGATTGTCTTTCATGACGACGTAAATTGTCGACACGCGTAAAACTTTTACCACAAGACGTACACGAATGCATAATAATATTTACTATAGGAGCCTAGCCTATTCAATGATCAAATGTTAACTCCTCTTTTGCCTTTATACGGATAGGGTTACCCCCACTCCCGTGAATAAGATTACAGCGTCACAGCATTATGTTCTACTTACCACACAAATTACCCCCTTCCACAACAATAATTACGCTAAGTACTCTCGTTATGCAATTGCTCTTATTACCCCCCTCCACCACAATAATTACAGTAAGTACTCTCGTTATGCAATTACACTTATTACCCCCTCCACCACAATAATTACAGTAAGTACTCTCGTTATGCAATTGCTCTTATTACCCCCCTCCACCACAATAATTACAGTAAGTACTCTCGTTATGCAATTACTTTTATTACCCCCCTCCACTGCAATAATTGCAGTAAGTACTCTAGTTACGCAATTACTGGTATTATCCCCTCCACCACAATAATTGCAGTAAGTACTCTAGTTACGCAATTACTCTCATTACCCCCCTCCATCATAATAATTACAGTAAGTACTTTCGTTATGCAATTACTCTTATTACTCCCCTCCACTGCAATAATTGCAGTAAGTACTCTAGTTACGCAATTACTGTTATTACCCCCTCCACCACAACAATTACAGTAAGTACTCTCGTTATGCAATTACACTAAGTACTCTCGTTATGCAATTACTGTTATTACCCCCCTCCACTGCAATAATTACAGTAAGTACTCTCGTTATGCAATTACTCTTATTACCCCCCTCCACTGCAATAATTGCAGTAAGTACTCTAGTTACGCAATTACTGGTATTACCCCCTCCACCACAATAATTACAGTAAGTACTCTCGTTACGCAATTACTCTCATTACCCCCCTCCATCATAATAATTACAGTAAGTACTTTCGTTATGCAATTACTCTTATTACCCCCCTCCACTGCAATAATTACCCCCACCACTCTAATTACCCCCCACCACTCTAATTACCCACACCACTCTAATTACCCCCACCACTCTAATTACCCCCACCACTCTAATTACCCCCACCACTCTAATTACCCCCACCACTCTAATTACCCCCCACCCCACCAGATAGGCCCCGCCCACCTATGACGTCACGAAAAGTGGTGGGGGGAGTATCCAGCTCCGGCTTAAGTCCTCTACTCTCAAAAATAGATGAAAAGTCTTTATTGAATAAAACATGGTTTTACATATTAAAAGTACACAGAAAGTATATTTATATTATTGGTATAAATTTATTACAAGAAAAACATTCGTAATCAGTACATACATACATATGGGGTTACAATTATAAATAATATACAGATTTATAGACAATATTATTGTTATTAAAGAAAACGTTGCGTTAGTAAGAACTTATTAGCTGCGTTTAAATTTTTTATATCCATAGGGCACGGAGGTGAAGTCATCGTAAAACTTTCTTTTAGTCGAGTTTGTTTTATAAATTTTTGTTTCCTCTCTTGTTACCACATCGTGTTCTCTGGTTCTCCTAATTTGATTACTTGTAATATAAACAGGCTCTGCAGTTGTTAGAACCATATCCTTAATTGAATCAAAATTTATTAGTTGGGAAGCAGCATAATTTAGAGAGATTCCTTTTACTTTACAAACAATTTCTTCATTTTGGTTCTTAGTCGAGAAAACCTTATATGCATAATTTTTAGGCCCTCCTGACACAAACTCTGTGATATAGCTCCCCATTCCGTAACTTTCTAACTCATCAGTCATGTCGCCTATAAATTCACCAGTAGGAACATCATACTCTCCTGGTTTAGAAACATAAATTACAGAATCGGTGTCATAATATAATACTCTATTACCTAACCTCTCTAGGTAAGAGTATAATTTTAGACGAGCCTGTGTGGTAACATACGAAGCTATTACAACGTTAACTGTTGAAAGAGGGTCAAAGGCTTCTTCCCTATGCTCCCAATTAACTACGAGTGTTTCCTCATTAATTTCGAGGACCGCATTTACATGTATTGATGGATTTGTCATTATTCTGAAAAACTGACTAGGTTCGTTGACAAAACATGTTTGAGATTGATTTTCCCTTTGCCCTAGCTTCCCCCAGAATGAGTTTAAAATTAACTTGGCCAGTGACCTTAGACCGGGGTTTTCGGCAATCTCTTCAAACTCTAACTCTATATCCTCCCTTTCGAGGAACTGCTCTATATAATTTTCTCGTGTTTCCTGTGTAGTACAGTTTCTCGGCCAGCCCGAAGCCTGTTGCTTTATCTTGATGAACTTGTTCATCATCTCCGTAAACAAGCCACCAATCTTCTTGACCTTATCGAATTGATCCACCTGATAAGCCCAAATCTCATAAATTTCCATAATTCTGTATCCCCTCTCCATTGCCTTTGTCACCTCATCCGTTATCCAGGTTCCCGTTAAAGCCCTTTCATCATCGTTGTGTGAACATTCTCCTTGATTCATATTTTCTCCACAACTGTGGCATAGGGCGAAGATGAGCTTATTATTCATCTTTACTGGTAATACTGGATGGTATAAATCTGTTGGTGGTAATATTTTACATTTTATTACCCCCTCAATATGGGAAAAATTTCTAGGACAGTCGTCCCCTACATAAACCGTGGGGTGACCTATGGGGAACTTACCGTACTTGCATACCCATGGATATAGGCTACAAATATCAGTAAATTTAATGGTTTCCCCGGGGGCACACTTGTAATATTCATAAGTATTGCCTGTTCTGCCTCCGTAAAAAGAATCTCGTGGATTGAGAGGTGAAGACATGATAAGTGGGTGTTTTTCCGTATATGATGTAATTTCATCATTTTCCCTTAACATTCTTCTAAATGCACACTCCCACATTTCAATAACTTCGTAGCCCAGGTCTTTTAATCTATTTGACTTAGCAATTGTGTCCTCATATCGAAAATTCAGTGTAGTAGACGGGTCCTCATGTAGTGGGGCGTCTCTGTTGTCTTTAAAACAGACCGGGCATCCATGATAATAACATCCATGGAATTCAAAAATCTGATTGGTGTTGGAGCAGTAACCATCGACATTGACCCCATGAATTCTGGCTTCTTTCTGTTTTGCAGCGTGCTCTATATTAATACGACGAAGTTTTTCTTCCCAAACAAGCCATTGGATAGCTATTTTACTTTGGTTATCCCTCCAGCGGTACCCACCTTTGGGAATAATACCAATGGTGTTGGGTTTTAGAAAATTGCGCCTATATACTTTATTGCAAGCCGAGGCAATCGTGCAGCTTTCGGTGAATGGGTTTACGTTTCCGGTTTTTAATAGCTGTTGTCGGAATTTCAAACATGCCTGAGTCAGAATATTTACATCCGAAATACAGTATTCCACCAAATCGCGTTGCATATCGAATTCATCATTTTTATGTTCCGCGTACCACTCCAAAAACTTGTCTCTTTCCTCCTTTTTTAAGTTATCGGGGTCGTAAAATTCTACGGCTGGTAGAGGACCTATATAATTTTTATTTTCCTCGGTGTTGAAGAGGTGGGGGAAGTAACCTTTCTTAAATCCGTCTCCCAGACCAAACGCTTTTGGTAGTTTGGAGAGTGGCATGGGGAAGTAGTTAAGTGAATCTAGAAATTTAACATTTCCCACTTTCATCATAATGATTTTGGTTCCACGCATAATCGGTTCGGGCTTTAAGTCGGTCTGAGTCAGTATATAATTTAACACAAATTGATGGTCAAACGCCTGTCCATTGTGTGCTATAACTACAATGTTCTTAAAAATTTTTCTTTGATTTAAAATAAATTCAACAAAGCGTTCAATGGGACCATGCTTTAATACTTGTAATCTAGAACCACATTTGTTACAAATTTCCATTTCGGTGTCTATACAAGCATCACAACACTGTTTGAATACGCAAAGGTTAGGCTCGTGTTTGAAAGAGCTATCTTCTAGTACTTTTTCCTGTCTCATTTCCAAATCATAGAATACGTAGAGGACGTCCTTAGTTTTGGGGCTGTCTTCGTTCGGTTGCATGAAACAGAGGTGGTCTTGAGGGGTGTGGGTGTTACATATTTTACAGTATATTTCCCCACAAGTATGTTGTCTTCCACTTTGTACTGTCTTGCAGCACTCATCGCATCTGGTTATTTTTTCACATACGGTACTTTTTCCCATAGACCCTGCCTTCTTATGGTTATCGTAACATATCTGTCCTCTGAACGATCGTTTGCAGTCCTGGCATGTAATTTTTAAAGCTTGTGGACAGGCTGGACTCTGCTGACATGCGTGGCATGATCGATCACACCTGTGTTTATTCTTATGATCGTATGGTACATGGCACTCTTCACAAAAGTAATGACATACAAAGGACGCTGTGAGGGATGTTATAACGTTATAGTGTCCATTATGATATAACAGATTTAATGAGGGACCCTCCCTGTGACCCTTGAAAATAACGTCACGCCCCTTAGAGCCGTATTTATACACCACTATTTTATATGTTTTCAGAAACTCTTGGAAGCGCTGTAGTTCTGGGATACCGCTCCCCATGTATGGTATAACAACACTAGCATCAGTACATAGCTGTAGAGCTCTTTGACTTTGTATCTTGCCGACATCTCTACGTATTTTACTTTGGTCCTTGTCCCTGGTTACATAAGCGATAGCTACCACTAGAGCTCGAGGCAAACACATATTGTCCTTATTGTTAATAACTATGATACCTCGACGCTTAGCGCACTCTTCTGTGAATGAGTTATAATTTTTGCCCCTTCCATTGCCAACGGGCATTCTTAGTGAGGTGACGCCTAAGCAGAAAGTTTCTGTGTTAAGGCCTGAGGAGTTAGATTGGTAAACATTGCAGATTACATCCCAAACATCGTCGAATGTCACATTTTCCACCGGCTGAAATCGAACCCATCCTTCACCTCTCTTAAAGTCTTTACAGCGAAATGAAAATCCCACTTTATCACCTGGCTGAAGACCCTCTGTTCCTTTTTGAATCACCTGATTCATAGCTTCACCTATCCAGCCTACAGGTTCTTTATTTTCTGGTACAGTTTTCAACTTAAACTCGAGAGTGTGCGCTTTAATATTAAAACGTTCATTTTTCTTGACGAAGTCTTTGAGGATAATGAATTTTTCCATTTTACCGGAATGATATAGATCTGGTAACACCGTCTTAGTGTACTGTTATCAGAAGATTGATCAAGCGTCGATGTAAAGCCAAAAGTTATTATCACAGGGACGATCTGTGTGGGTGAGATGTAATCTGAAACAACGGTTACTTTTAGAAAATCAGAAAATTACAGAAATGTTTAAAAAACCATACGTCATGGACTTAAATTTTATATAACATAAGTAGCTAGTAAGAATAAATAAAATATAATTCTTGACGCTAAATTAATTTTCACTAATAGAAAATATTTTCAAACTCTAAAATGCATCTAAAATTATACTAAGTTCAAGTCTGTGGATTGTGCTGTTTAATTTGATATGCGACATGTCATATTTTGTATTAAACTTACCTTTTCAGTAAAACAGGTAAAAGAGAAAAATTAAAAAAGCGAATAACCGATAAACTGTTTAGTTAACACCACCAAAGGACAACTATTAAGATAGACGACTATCAGCAGACTAACAAGCTTTCATTGTGTTCATGATTTTATAACAATCGTAAATCCCGATAAGACCCGATTCGATTCTAAACCTAAAAGAGGCCCCTTCATTATGCTAAATTATGCGTGTTTTCCATATGAATCAATGTATTTTTATGTACTTCGTCTCGTTTGAAACAAATTTCCATTTAATTATACGTGAATCGAAACACATTTAATTTATTTCGTTTTTAGAGGAGTACATGTAGCCACCTAGTTGGTTCCTGGAAATGATTAGGTGGTGCTGAAATATTATAAATTGTTGTGCAATGCAGTTGTCTCGAATGTATGTATGTACGTATTTGAATTTATTATTCTATTAACGTTTTGCGTTATCCTCGCCTTGAAATCTGTTACCGCCCGATACAGACTTGTTGAAGCTTGTGGTTTTTATAATCAACAACAATGTAATTATGTCATCTCCAGATAAAAATACTATTTTCAAGTTTATCGAACTCATTAGTTTATAATTGAAACAATGGGCTTATTCATACGCATAATATATTAGCGAGAGGTGCCCTACTGTTGTAAATCTTTGAATAGCATGTATACGTCTTTGATTAATTATAGAATTTTATACTATAATGTAAAACTTTCTATCATCACGATATGTTAGGAAGTACCTGTATTGTTCTACAGAATTAACCTTTGTCTTAGCTTATGTAATATTATTTGTCTGAAAATTAAATAATATACCGTGTGTTTTCCTAAAATCGGTTGTGGAATGATACCTTTTGTGTATGTCTGGTTATCATTGATTTATCGAAGTGGTAGCTTATTATATGGCATGGGTAGTAGTACAATTTTTATAATATGTTATCAATTTATAGGTGAGATAAAATGATTTTTGAATCTGAAATACTTTTACACCCCAGAATAAATTTTTATTAGTATGTTAATAAGAAAACACTATACAATAAATATAGCGCTCGGTTTCATTGGGTAAACAATTTTTTCAAGTTCTGGGTATCCATTACTAATAAACCTGTCTGGAATATTATTTCATACCTAGATTCCGTTAATGTCTTACTTCGACTCATAGACTAGTATCCATTGTGAATAAGATTTTTATTGTAATCATCGAAATGATGTCCCTGTACATAGCTGAATTTTTTATCTAGCTAAAATATATACTAAATTATTTTCCTGTACTTCCTCATTTTTTCGCTGGTGATTTTATTGTCGAGTCTTGGCTGTGGCGCCTCTTAATCTATAAAACTTATAAATTTGTTGAAGTATGTATGGATTTTTTTTTGTATGTTATGCATTGCCTTGAGACACTCTTCCATTTTGTTTTTCGTCTTACTTTAACATTTTGCTTCTGTGGATACATTTCTTTATAAATACTGTACCGGCGAAAGCTCTGTTGGATATATTAAATTCATGTTTGCTTCATTGATTTGAGAATAAAAATTTGCTTTTGAACGTAATAAACTAAAATATTTGTCTAGAAGAGGGGTATGCATTATCTAACTCGATCATCGGATCTAGATGGACCTAATGTTACATTTTAAGGAATTTAAATAAATTTCATTACGATAGGTCTAGTCGGTTTAGTAAATAACACCATTATAGATATTGAAGCCAATGTCTCGATAGCTTATGTGATTAGACGTTGTACTTTCAACCCAGAGTTCGTTGGTTCGAATCCTGATGGCCGCTGGATTTTTTCATTGAAAATAATTACAGGAAAATTATATTATGTATCATCGCTGAATTATAATAATAATAATAATAATGCGCATGCCTGTATAGAAAAATATAAATATTTCGAATAGTAATGAATTAAAATTAATAAGGTTAATAAATGGTATCATGTGATCCCTCTATCAGAAGATATAAGTATTCAGAGTTTAAAGAAATGATTGTTAGATGGCGCTGTTGGACCGTTACAAATTGAACTATGCGGGTAACAGCCGAAAACTTAGGGAGAGGACCTACTGCCAGATTAGGGTTGTGCCTGATACCAAATTAGAAGGCGGGCCATTGCCGAAAGTAGGAGGTTAGCTATCTGCCTAAATTAGTAGGCGGGTCCTTGCCCCGAATTTAAAGGAGAGGACTTGAATTTCTGGATGGTACTGTAGATTCCATATTTGAATTTCCCTCCATCTTGAATTTCCCTTCGGTAATGTAGCTTCCATACTTGAACTTCCCGCCATCTTAAATTTCCGGTCTGTAATGTAGATTACATATTTGAATTTCCCGCCATCTTGAATTTCCCCTCGGTAATGTAGCTTCCATACTTGAACTTCCCGCCATCTTAAATTTCCGGTCTGTAATGTAGATTACATATTTGAATTTCCCATCGTCTTGAATATCCTGTCGTCGCCATCTTGAACTTCCGGTCGACGCTATCTTGAACTTCCTGGTCGCCGCCATCTTAAACTTCCGGTCGGTAATACAGATTACATGTTTGAATTTCCCGCCATCTTGAATTTTCTGTCGCCATCTTGAACTTCCGGTCGGTAATGTAGATTACATGTTTGAATTTCCCGCCATCTTGAATTTCCTGTCGGTAATGTAGATTACATGTTTGAATTTCCCGCCATCTTGAATTTCCTGTCGGTAATGCAGATTACATGTTTGAATTTCCCGCCATCTTGAATTTCCGGTCGCCGCCATCTTGAACTTCCGGTCGGTAATGCAGATTACATGTTTGAATTTCCCGCCATCTTGAATTTCCTGTCGCCGCCATCTTGAACTTCCGGTCGGTAATGCAGATTACATGTTTGAATTTCCCGCCATCTTGAATTTCCTGTCGCCGCCATCTTGAACTTCCGGTCGCCGCCATCTTGAACTTCCGGTCTGAACTGTCTGTCCCAAGTGGCGCCATACCTACTAATGTAACGTTATGACATTTCGAATAAAGCAAACAATCATACACTTTTTCGATCAGACACTTTTTGTGACTTGGGTGTGACATTTGATAAAAAACTAACGTTTGAAAACCGTGCTTGCTGTCACTAAAAGTTATTGAACGCTGGACTTTGTTATTAGCAACTCCGCACACTTTAAAAATATACGTACATTAAAGCATCTTTATACTACTTTTGTTAGACCACATTTTGAATATGCCTCAATAATAAGGTGTCCAACGTATAATGTACACATACAAAATTTGGAAAGAACTCAACGCCGTTTTCTATAACATGCGACTTTTAAGGCTTATGGGACTTATCCGGCTATAGATTATCCATGAAGAACTGCTCTCTAAGTTTTCCCTATATAGTCTAAATATTCGGTGATACCGATCTTAATTACCCTTTTTATATAATATGTTACATGATAACATCGACTGTGGGGATATTTTAAGTATGCTTAATATTCAAATTCCTAAAGCGGCATTGGACACAACAATTATATACTTGCCATTTTCAAGAACAAACGTAAGAAAATTTTCTTATATCCAGCAGATGTGCACTATATACAATAATTTGAATAATCCTTTAGATAAATACTTGCAGTCTTACGGACATAAAGAATCTGTCTCTAACTTAAATTTAAGTTTTGTTCTTTTTTGTTGACACAATTAGCCTTATCGTATACTATACTTCTTAATAAGCTGCATGTTTTTTATGTATATTTACAAAAATGTATTATATCAATTTAGTTTAGTTTAGTTAGTTCTCTTTTATATTAATTCATACGTATTCATGTATTTATGTGTGTATATGTGTGACTTTTTATTATTCACTAGTTACTGTTTTTAATTTAGTTTTTATCTCCTATTCTGTAATTGGGTTTTTACCTGTTGAATAGTGTATCAAACAAATAAATAAATAAATAACCTTTTCAGATCTTTTGGAGCACTTAAGAAACCATTATGCAAACTCTTGCACATTCTCTCACTTGCACTACATAATATCACTATATTGAAATTTATTAATTGCTGTTTTTCTCTTATGTTTCGACACATACGATTGCACTACACGTATAATGATGCGAGTAAAATATTATACTTTGTCCACGACTATTAAATATTTAATATTTATTTGATTCATTTTCTTTGGATTTCTCCATTTTAAAAAAGATTCATACGCCATCACATATAATTTTTTCGATTTTTCGGGCAACCAGTTTATTAAGGCAATTCTTGTAGCTTCCCTTGCCTCTGACGGTGTCAAAGAAGTCTCGTTTTCAATGTCAGTATCCATTTGTTTAATTATATTACTCTTTTTGTGTAATATGTAAAATTATTGTAAATAACGTTGACATTTAAATCCAATAAAATTGTGCACTTTTTAGGCACGTAGGTAGGTTCAAAAACAATGTTCAAGATTGCAGACAAAACGTAGCTCATAATTTTATCGAGCGTACAGCCGCTTTCCTAATAATTTTGTTAATTCAATTTTGGAGAAAACCACGATTATCCATTTGATTGGTTTGGTTTGTAAACAGGACGTGAGCAATGTGCGGCTAACATAACCTCATATATTACATTTTTGTAAGTTTATACTCATTTTTAATGTTTCTATTCACATTTCTAGATTGGTACTTGTGTAACATTAATGAACTCTCTATATGTCGTTTTTATTTTTTTTTCACGGAAGCTAAATCGAAAGGGCGCAAATGTGATATATCATTGAAATCGGAATTTTAACTGCTTTTTAATGCTTAGATTACAAATTGAAAGTAGTTATGAAATAAATCACTTGTCCGAAAACGGCACAAAACGCAATCCGATCTTAACCAAAACCCTTTCAATCTTCGGAGCACTAAAGAAACCCTCATGCAAGGTTTCATTCAAGTCCGTTCAGTAAACGTAAAGATTTAATGTTATCTCAATTCTCGATTTTGGACCATTTTTACGTTCCGCAGCTCAGAAAATATTGAATAGACTGTTGCGTACATCTTTGAACTTTAAGTAATTTTATTAAATTCTAATAAACTAAACTTAATTTTTGAGAAATAAGTACAGGTATTTACCATACTCTAGTAACTAAAACACCAGACATTAAATTATCATAGGCAATCTGTTTAAATTTAGGAATGTACACATATATTATATTTTCATATTTAAACCATTTAACTCTTTTCGTATTCCAGTTTTTGCTAACAGCTCTCGTACAACACAGAGGTTTCCTTCGAATAGCAAGTCTATCTATATTTCATAGCATATGTTTCTTAATTATTGGTTAAACCAAATATACAGCAGGAAGCATTGTGGATTACATAGAACACGGACCCAAATAGTTAGTAAATTTTAGTTTATGAAATATGGTAACAATACGTTAATTGAGACTTGAGAGGGGATATCTTATTAGCTGGCCTAGAGCAGAATCGGTCATTTCTATAGCCAATTCTGTAGCACCTTAAACTTAAAGTTTTCGATAATTATTTCGTCACACGAGGTGTGTCTCTTCTACTATTATCAAATTTTCTCTTAGTGACCTGTCTAATATAAGGTAATTAAATTTATTTAATTAATTCCTCTCAGTAATATTGAACGGCCTTCAGCCATATTTTTCAATCCTGCTAATCTAATCTAATTAACATAACTATAATTCTGAAACACATATTGATAACATTTTTTCTTCTTCCCAAACATAGAATTTTGCTGTCAAATAATTTAAATAATTTATCTATACTTTAACTACAATTTATCTACACATTTAACATACAAATACTCGTTAACAGACAGGTATAATTATAACTAATATACAACTGCTAAGTATAGCTACATATTAGTATTATCTAATACAAATACAAAGGAAATCAGTTCTTTCCCTTTGATGGTTAAATGCCTACTAGATTCCAAAAGAAAGATAGTCCAGTTAAATTCAATTTAGTCAAGGTCAGCTTAATCCAGTCTAAATCAGTTTAGTCAAGTCCAGTCCAGTCAATCTAAATCAACAGCAAAACCCTGGCGTTATACAGGTTAACAAGATGTCAAACCATGTGGGGCGGCCGTCTGTGTTCGGAGAGGCTGTTAGGAAAAACTACCAGAACTCACCAGGAGCCCTAATCCAATATCTATATCCATCGCTAGGAGGATTGGTGAAATTTTGAAAATTTCAATGATTTTTCGTACAACATTTATTGTGTAACTTTTATTGCATAAAGTATTTCTTTTCTTTTAGTAATAAATTAATTAAACTATAAATGTCTTTGGAAATAGTGATTACTTAGTATTTTTACTTCATCATTAATAATATTATTTTACATTTTATATTGACTAAATTTATTGAATTTTTCATTTTTTCTGTTTGTTCGCCATAAGGTCAAATCTTTCCACGGCGCGGGCGGTTGGTTTCACCACTATAGGGGTAGCAGTAACTCCTAAATTTTTCTGTGGATGGCGCCCGTAATATTTACATTATTTTAAACTACCTCTGAGTGGTGGAACAAACTGGCTTAGTAAGATATCACAAAGATATTGGTTCACCCTCTGGCCTAAAAAAAATATTAATTGAACCCACGAAATTCCAGCCACGCACCAGATCAGCTAGGCGTTCGCCGTCGCTACTTGCGTGTTGGTTGAACTGCCTTTGGTTATCATCTTAACCGGTGATACCATTGTTAATTTTTCTAAGGTCAAGTAGTGATGTAACAAGACTTTGCACCCATAGGGACTTTAGATCAGGGAGCCATAATATGTACCTATAGTGCTACTAGATCTATCAAAATTCGCCGAAACCTAAAAACCATGTACAGATTTGGTGCAGTGTCCCTTCAAAATTTTTTGTTACAGTTCAACACACAAAATCTTGAAACCTGCATCTCGACATGTCCAATAGCGTTGAAGATATTTTGCATTAAATTTCTCTTAATTCTTTACACAGTTAACTTCTAAGATTCTAGTAATTTATATTTATTTTCCAGGAAATGGATCTTACTATCCTGTATTATCTCCAATATTCAATGAGTTTGACTGGAACTTTATCTCCTAATATGGTCAAGTTTAAGGGCCTGTACACGATTTACGGAAGTGTAACTCTAATATTCTTTGACTTGGTGATACTTTCTTTGTGCGCTAAAATTCCAGCTTTATGGCACGATACAACCAAACTTCTTTCATCTATAAATATAATTATTACTTGTTCCATTACTTCTATAAAAATTTTGATTTGTAAAACTGATGGTTTTAGATACTTGATACATGAAATGGTTTCTATGGAGGAAAATTTGAAATTCACCAAAGATAAGAAAATCTTGAAAATATATAAATCATGTGCGCAACGAAGCAAATATATCCAAATATTTAACATAATGATATCTATTGCTGGCTATTTTGTATTATATGTTCCATGTCTTGTGAAATATATTATATTATGGGATGGAAATGAGAACAACTCGACCATAGAAAGGCCTCTGCCTTTATTTATTAGGTTGCCTTTCAACGAAAATAAGCACTACATAATGGCTTACGTTATATTATTTTGTTTTGGTGTGTTAGCTGCATTTTATTTCTTTACTGCACAAGTACTATCCATAACTTTATCATTATATATTAGCTTTAGATTACAAGTGATAGATAGTTATTTAAGGAACGTAAAGCAATCTTTAGAAACAAGCAGTGATACTGAAATGGACGATGAGGATAAAGAAGCTGCGGATTCAGTAATTGGACTCTGTCTTTTGGAGCATCTCAATATTATAAGGTGAGGCCTATTCATATAAATATTGTATCCACTGTTAACTCTCCTACAAAGGCGTTAGAAAGCGATGGAAAGGGTAGAAAGTCCGTATAGTTATTCTCATCGATCTAGCTGATATACTGGCTAATTAAAGCCAATAAGCCAATAAGCGTGACATAGTCCTCGGCCATCAAAACAAAGTGATGTTTGTGATCCAGTTCTCGGCACCTGCTGAGCCGAATAGCGCTTTGAAATAAGAGGAAAAACGGACCAAATACCGTGATCTCCGGTACGAGCTTCAAGTGCTGTACCCAGGCTATTCGGTCAAGATGGTCGTCCTAAAATCGGTGTAGAGTCGGGTACAATTTAAACTGACTTGTGTCATGGCCGCTAAAACGTCTGAACTAAGATTTTATTTAATGCATAAGAAATGCCAGTAGTTCTCAAACAGTTCTCAGCAATGATGTCGTTAAATAATAAAAAAAAAATAGGAAAGATAATATCATAAAATGTTAAGACTATTAATTTAGTAACTTCATAATTTTAGTGCAATTCTAATTATACAGTGTCCGCCATAAAGTTGGCTACATATGGGAAATAATTGAATTTTTGACATTTCTAAAAAATTCTATTGGGGGTTCGTTTATGCATGTCCAACAACAAAAAACTACATTTTGACACATGTCATGTGATCACTGGTTTGGCAGGACTGTAAAAAATAGTTGACGGTGGTACCGAAAAATAGGTTTGAAGCAGATATGAGGAAAATAAAAAAGTGCAAATTTTACCCCTACCAGTAATTACTGTATGAAAAATAATAAACTCTTGTGTCTATTTCACAAATATTTGATTAGTTTCGACAAAAACTTTACGTATTTTAGTTGAATAAAGGCGTTTGCATGTAAAAAAAGAAACGAACCCCCCAATATAATATTTTTTAGAAATCTCAAGAATACAAATTTTTCCCATATGTAGCCAACTTTATGACGGACACTGTAGGTATATAGGTTCGGGCATAAATGAAACTGAACTGAAAAAATGAATTGCCCAATTCAGTCAATAACAATGAGTGATCAGAAAAAGAAATCAAAGACTAATATTGCTATAGTCCAGCAAGAAACACGGGAAGGTTTGGGCATTTCTTGCCAGGAAAGGATAGAATGGTAGTATTAGTAGGGGAAACGATGTCAGTAAAAATAAAATATTTCATATAACAAAAAGAAAAAATCTGAAATCTCTATAAGAATAACGAAAATAAATTATTTTTCTTTTTAGCGGTGATAAAAAAAAATCGGGTTGACAAAACAAATATTAAAAAAATTAACAATAATTTTAAAATAAATAAATTAAAACTATTCTGAAAGAACAATGCATTGACACGTTTTCATAAACACTAAAACACTACACTTGAACAATTTATCTACTCGACGCACGTTTCACCATTCGTGTAATAATATATAACGTAAGAAAGTAGATTTTTTTAGAGATAAACACGTGCTACTAGTAATAAAAGACACGTTTTTGGGGAAAATAAAGTTTTAACAAAACTCGCGGCGTAATTTATTAAATACAAATTTTTGAAGGAAAATTATTAACTTTTAATAGAGCTTAATTAAATAAAAAAAAAGTAGAATTGCTTGGGGACCAATGTCGCAACAACCCCATTTATATTTATTGCTGTTCGAGCATCTTACCGATTGAGCAACGCGATCCTGTTTATTCTATTCTAGAACGTGTAATATCTACGTACTAGAAAATTGTAAGACTTAGTGGTTTGACACTGTTCGTTTGACGGATGAATATCCAATATTTACCACTAAAAATAACTTTAATATTTCATATAAAGACGTTTTTCATATTTAGGGTGGTGTTAGTTCACGGAAATAAATAATATTCGTAGTCAAATCATACGCAGTTTGGGAATCGCTGAGCTTATGACTATGTTTCTCATTCCTCCGTCTCAAAAGAAGTGGGAAAGAATTCTGGTAGACATACATTGACAATGTCTTTAGGCTATGACTTTAAGTTTGTGTGCAAGAGATAGTGAAAACGTATGTGCAATATCAATTCACCGGTCTTTTTAAACTGGACCCGACTCTATTCGGAGGTATGAAGCCTACGCTGCTCTCGGAACTGAAGATCATGCCGGTCTGTCAGAAATCTGCTGTTTGGGTGGCAGGCCAAATGCAGAAGTCATCTTGTGGTCCCCTCGCCTACTTAGAGCACACGATTCTGGAATCTACGGTCATTAACCGCGCGGGATATGGGGAGTGGTTGTAGATATTTTGCTGGCGCTCTTTCCGTGTGGTGTCGCAGGCCACGGAAAGACTCTCCAGCGTCAGGAAACTGAAAATAATAATAGTAATAATTATAATAATAATAATCGGCTTGCCCGACATATGCAGTCTCGGCCTATATCCAAAGGCACGACGGAGCATTACGAGTGCTTTATTACCATTTAAGGCACTCGTATGGGATAGACGAGACACCAGTGCTGCCTTATGCTCCTGGGGATATGTCCGTTGTGGGGAATGAGAGGTGTCTAATTTATCGGAACTACTCGTTTCCCACCGTCAGACAAATACATGCCAACAAGCCTGACGTAGTGCTCCTCGATCACCAACTCAAGACAATGTTTGTCGTGGAGTTCTCGGCTCCCGAGGAAAACAATATTGTTTTGAAGGAGGAGGAAAAACGGACAAAATATCGAGACTTGCTCTTCGAACTCCGCAGACTTTACCCAGACCATAATGTTAAGTTGGTAGTATTGATTATAGGAGCCCTAGGTGGAACGAGGCACACACTGCTTTCGGAACTGAAGATCATACCGGCATGCCGAAACTCGGCAGAGATCTTAGCCGGTAGGATGCAGAAAGCCGTCATCCTCGGTTCGCTACGTCTACTCAGGGCACACGATTCCCGGACTCAGTAGTCACTTACCCCACGGTGTGGGGAGTGGCTGCCGGTACCACCAGCTCCCTTCGGTGAGAGTCGGAGCCACAGAGAAGGGTGACTGGTTTTTAACAAAAAATAATAATAACAATAATAATAATAATAATAAAAATATAGGTCTTTATTTGCGCGAAGTTCGCTTATAGTGCGCTCTTTCACTTAACCTTAGAGAATTATTAAATAAAATAATTATGGATTTAATACTGTAGACGTTTAGTTTTAATTTAAATCATGTGAAATTGATTTAAAAAGTTTTAATTGCAACATTTCATGTCTAATATTATAATTATTATTACAACCTCCCGGGTCGGGAGGTCCTTTTTTATCCATAAATACGGGATCTAATTGGTATGTAGGCCGCTAATAAATTATTCGATATCAAATCAACCTAAAAAGAACCTGAAAAGTCATAGAAACACCGTCGCACACATCCTCACTCGATAGCTACCGACGAGGTAATGAATTGCAACATTTAGCTAGTGACAAATATAGATATCGTAAGGTGTTAAAGATATTATTATTATAAAGATTTTACAGTACAATACTAGTAAAAATGATATTAAGAAGCAGTATATAACTGATAACCGAAAATAAATATTGTTACTGCCCAGCTAGAAGTGCGTGGAGGTATGTGTATTTCTTGGCAGGAAAAGAGAGAAAGGTGTTGTTAGCAGATGAGGGAACATTAGATACATAAAAGAACATACAATTTTTCAAATATTAACAGAAATAAAAATTCAATTTTCATATAAATGAGAAAAAATGAATATTTCTTCTAACTAAACTTAAGGCTTAATTCTCATAATAATAAGTTAGTGACAATAAATAAATAAAGCTATCGATAAGAAAAATAAAATAATAAAAAAATTTGAATTTTAATGAAATAAATTAACGGAGAATTCTTACCAAACAACAATACGAATTATTTTGCAATGAAACAAAAACTTTTCACTAAATATGACTTTTCACTAAACAGCACCTTCCACTAACTGACAGTTGACACTAACCAACCTTTATTACACTAAACACTTTTCACTAAACAGCACTTTCCACTAAACAACTCTATTCCTTATCTGTCACTCACTACCGAGGGCACTATTCGATTCATCACTGGTCAGGTCACTAACATCTCCCTCAACATGTATGATGAATTTCTGTCCATTCCTATTATGAAGTTCAACATCTTCTCTGCTTGCGGATGGTTGGGGATTTTCCTACGGTCTAGACATGCTGATTAAATTCATGTATCAATAAAACACGTTAAATAAATCACAAATACTGCTGAAATAATACGAAACTAAGCCGATCCTGTACTGCGCTACACAAGGCCATATATCAGACTATATGACAACCGAGTAGGGATGACTTGAGCAATACTTTTGAAAATTACTTGTAGTAGAAATATAATTCGTCGCGTATTTTACGCTGTAAAGGTAACATACAATGAAATTATTATTTTTTAAACAATAATATGGACATTCTGTAATATTTTTCAGCAAAATTAAGGTGCTAACATACTTTTCATATTTAAAATTACATATGCGAATAACTCCACTTGCCCCTTATTCAGAGCGAGAGGCGGAGTTTCGGCTTTCTTTCCAATTTTTGTATACTGACTAGATAGATCACTTCAAACTCGGAATGCCGAAATACAATTTCATGTCGTTTACAATTGTTAAGTCAAAATTCACAAACGATGAAGTACTTTCTGTAAAATTAATACACTTGAATGCTATACTCGACGCTGTTGCAACACCATTTTTACATTTTGCAAACTCTAAACTTTCAAAAGCATCCGCTGTCTATTATTTTTTACATTTCCAATGAATCCAAAATTATTGATATATATCCTATAACTCTTATCAAAGACATGTTGAGCAACACCAATTTTTTCAGTTTTATCGCATTTAGGTGGGCAATATGCTCCTTGAATCTAGTTATAATTGGACTTCTCTTTGTCCAACATACTTCAAATTATAGTACATCTGACAGATTTCATAAATCCAGTACCTCTTCTATTTTATCCTTTGGTTTTCCTATCATGAATCACTTAAGGTTAATAATAATTAGGCATGTAAAAAGTAATAGACAGCAAGATGTTTTTCAAAGCTTAGAGACTTCAAATGTAAAATAATATGTATAGTGATGTAATAGCTGGGGTTTTATTCCCCTAATTATATGAATTAATCAGACATTACCATTGGTATAGTACGGAGTGTCCCAATTACTTTTGTAGACTCCGTCGATATTATAGTACATCTATCGAAATCAAAACTGTGCTTACCCTTTTCCTTCTAGGTGATTATATCCTTTTTGTTGCCTCTCAACTAGGTTACTTCACAAGCAAACTTTACTCAATATAGAATGAACTTACATATCAAGCAGATAAAACACGTGATTTCTCAAAACACTTAAACCACTATATTTACAGAAGAAAAATTGAAAACAAATGAAAATGAGAATCACAAACATTTAACGATTAAGTAAATTAACAGACAGTAATTACACTATATCAGAAAATGAAATGGTCCGCGGCAAGTTCGCTGAAAGCGGCCGAATACTCTTAGTTCAATTACAACACACTAATTTATGCTTATTATGACCGAAAAAATACTGAACAAACTAACTGAAACTCTAAAATTGAAAAAGGTTCGCAAAACGAGAATTTACTATACCATGTATATAGATGACGACCGATCAGACGTTAACCCAAGAGTGTCTATATTATCTCAATCGAAATAAGACGTCTCAAAAGTGGGCGGTAAACTTTAAAACTCCTGCCAATTAAAGCGAAACGTTCCCTGCATTAAACCATCCCCCAATTTGAAGTTACCTGCGGACCATGGAATTACGGAAATTAACGTTATGTGCACCACATGGCGACATGCAGTAAACCTCCCTAATCTTTTATTATCCTGTGTTGACCTATCTAACACTTGATGCCACTAAGACAGATGAAAAAACCCCTTTTGTCAATACTTGGCTTTTGTATGGGGAAAAAATCTGCCTCAGTTGGACTATCTAACATTATTACATATATTTTCTGGTGAATCAATTACTTTACTCCTAGATGTCGAGGGTCGACAGAGTCGAACTAAATATTGCCAGTATATCATGGAATATCGAATTTGTCAATGCTCCAAAAACATTTAAGATAAGCAAGA
This sequence comes from Stenurella melanura, assembly GCA_963583905.1. Classification (NCBI taxonomy): domain Eukaryota; kingdom Metazoa; phylum Arthropoda; class Insecta; order Coleoptera; family Cerambycidae; genus Stenurella; species Stenurella melanura. Next base: position 49,638,495 of record OY757309.1, on the reverse strand, counting down.
GTGGAATGTATCACTTTACCTAATAACTAGTTATTTACCAAAGACAAACTTATAAATTTCTACTGTTATTGTGCATAAAAATTGTAAGTAGGATATTCTTTATACTAACGAGACAGTGATTTACGGTCGGTATATATAGTTTCTTTTATGTGCCTTAAATGTATGTAATGAATTATAATTGAAACAGGTGTGTTTCCATTAATTTCTTATTATAATCATGCCAGAACATACTTTACATGGGAACAATGTTGTTCTATGTATTAAGTAATACTGATGAATGATTTACCATTTTCGACGAACATGTATCATACCCCGCTCTCCCGTCTATACATAAGCGGCAAAGCTTTGAGGTTTTTTATGTGTCTTAAATGTATGTAGAGACCTAGAATTGTATGGTTTTGGGTCATAAGAATTTTATACCTACAAGTAGTCCCTAACAGGGAGTTTCGGCGTGGCATTAATAAAATAGAAACTGCACCTATTCTTAATATATTTCGAATAGTTGGTGCAAAGTGTAAAAATATGTATATAATTTTGTTTAAATAATTTATTGTAATATTTTAGATGTGTCAAGACATTAAACAATAATATGAGTTATCTCATGATGCTGGATTTTGTTTGGTATTCTGCCCAAATTGCTCTAATAGTGGTTTTTGAAATAATGTCGGTAAGTTATGATATTAGTCTTTTCATTATTCTTTTAATTTCTGCTTCACTGCCTACTATACAAATATTACTGTATTGTAATATTTGGAACATGAATGCCTCATACAAGATACAAGATACAAGATATTAAGAATTATTTACAATAATAATTGATTTACAGACATTCCAGCATTTTAACCTAATAACTGTCAAATAGCAACCATACTGAAATATTTGTCTCTATCAATTGATTTTCACTGTAGTTCTGTTCTGTTTGAAACAGTGTACAATTTCGTTGAGTAAGAACATAACTTTAAAGAAGCAGTTGCTTAATTTGTCAATATGATGGTAGAATTGCAAAAATTGTTGTTAAATTATCTGAAGGAATTGGTCTACTAATCGAGGTAGAGTTTACTAAAGAATATTTTTGATTACTTATAATCCTGTTAAAAATTTCCTCGAGAAAAATAATTTATGTAAATAATACAGTATTCGCAAAATATTATTAGATACTCTAAAGTCAATGATTATTTCTAATGAAAATAAATTTGGGAAACTTAACCTGCATTCTTAGGTGTCCTGTAGTTGCTAGTAACGTATATTTACTGCCATACTGATGATGAACTCTAATAAAAAACCCATCTAAAATAAACCTTTAATTTTAGGGTAAATCTATAGGCATAAAACTTTTTGGAGCAGCACATTTAGCGCTAATTGGGGTACAGTTCATGATATTTTACTGGCATGGTAATGACATTATTGTAAAAGTAAGTATTTTAGAAACTGCCAATAAGATGTTATACAAATTATAACGCACTTATTTTACGTATATCAGGATGATTCAAAAAATCAATTTTAAAATTCTTGTCTCACCCGCCAGATTTGTAGAAAATACTGAAAAACAATATCCTCCAAATTTGAGCAAAATCGGTTGTTACTAACACATGTCCCCGACATTATGAAATTTTTCAATGTACCTATTTCTTATGAGTAAAAAATATTATTTATTCGTAAATTTACAATGAAATTGTTAAAAATAATAATCGCACACAAGTCCTCTCTTCAGAATTGTCCAGAAAATACAAATCAATAAGTACCATTTTAATTAATCCCTCATAAGTATCTTTCATAGGACCCCAAAGTGACCCCACGAGGGAAAATGTGAAACAGCACAGTGTAGCAGAATGGGCACACTTTACTCTAAGGCTCAATTTTTGAGAAATTGACTTGATTTTTTTTTTAAATACTCGGAAGCGAGTCTGGAATAGTGAGTGACTGTGGCTTTTCTCAATTTTTTTGTTTTTTTTTACATATCCCATCCCAAATGTATTTGTTGTCACAATTTGAAAGTGGTCTTATGAGCTGAAATGTTCAGGATCTTTTTGTAAAACGAACTCTTTGACGCCCATAGAGGTTAAAAATAACGATAATAAAAAAAAAATACATACAGGGTGTCTCCACGAGAACTGAATAGGTCGAAATTGGGAAAAGTATGTACCAAAAAACTAGTCAATAAAGTCAGTATGGCCAATCCGACTAATTTTGTACCAATTTTATCAGTCTGGACGAGTTGGTTTGAAATGATTCTGTATGATTTTTTCGGAAAATCAATCGTTATCCAGCAAAATGGATTAACAAGTAAATTTTCATAGGTGAGCTCGTAGTAGATCAAAACCTAAACTTCTTCTGTTCGGAAAATGTTATATCAAAGTTATCCATCTCGACGAGACGGTTCGAAATGGTCCTATAAAAATTTGGCGTAAAATCAAGCGTTATCGAACAAAATGGATGAATAGAAAATTTTCATGTCAGCTCGTAAGAGGACGAAGACTGAACTTCGTCTAGAAAATATGTTTTACCAATTTTATCAGTCTCAACAAGTTGGTTTTAAATGATTCTGTATGAATTTTTCGTAAAATCAATCGTTATCCAGCTAAATTACAATAATTACAAGCATGTGATACCTCCCGTTATATCGGAAGTCAATACTAACTTGCTTATTTTAAATGGAACACCATATCTTCCACTTTTCGAAATGGCTATGACATTTTGAGTCAAAACATATGCACACCCTATACCTAAACCCAGCAATCTCGTATACAGACTGTCTATTTTACGAGGGCCACACCAAATATCTCGCTTAATATCTATTGTAGAAGAATAAAGTTTTAGAAACAGTTATCCCATTTTTTGTGAGCTATATTTCAGTAAAAAGAAATTTGAAATCCATAGCCTACTTTATGAGATATATTACAAAAACCTGAAAAATAGGAAAACCACAAACGGTTATAGCTTCCTTATTTGAGGAGATACGAAAAAAGTTAAAGGAATGAAAGTTGACGGCAAAGACAATAAGAATAATAACGTGTAACAAAAAAATCGAAAAATGCAGTTGGCTTTGACATACGCTATTGTGCAAAAATGAAAAATACATATCTCAAAGTAGGCCATGACGCCATTAATTCCGTTATTTTTTTCTCATTCCAACGATATAAAACATGTCACAGAAATTTTAACCGATAGTGTCAATATTTAATATTTTACGAATACCACAATTCATATAATTGAATCGTAACAATCAGCTGTGCCATAATAGTAAAAATTCACTTTATAATAATTATAATTCCGTAATTATTTATTACAATTTAATACAAACCAATAAATATCTCATAAATAAAAATACAAGTACAAAACGAACATCCAAAGAAAAAAACGGAAAACTATGTATAACAGTACTACCTACTACTATATTGAAAATAAATTGTGTGTATTTATTTTTCTAACTACAAATGCTCAAATTGTGCACCATGCATTCTGACACATAAACGTGCTCTACGAGACACGTCACGCATTACATTTTGGAGCATTTCAGGAGTAATTGCCTCACATGCGTTTCGAATTCTGGTTTTGATGTCCTCAATATTTTCAGGGGCAGTTTGAAATACCTTGTCTTTAATGTAACCCCAGACGAAAAAATCCAAGGGAGTAATATCTGGTGATCGAGCTGGCCATAGAATGGGTCCATAGGTGCCTATCCAGCTATCTGGCATAACTTGATTTAAATAATTTGTACATATTACAGCAGTGTGAGGTGGAGCCCCATCTTGTTGAAAATATGAATAATTTAATCTTTCTGCCACTGTTAATTCATAAAGAAAATCTTGAAATTCGTTTTGCAGGAAATTAAGGTATCTACGAGCGGTTAATTTGCCATCATAAAAATAAGGTCCAATTATTTTAGTCCCTAAAAGACCCAACCAAACATTCGTAGAAAATCTTTCTTGGAAAGCAGTCTCTCTGCACCAATGTGTATTTTCTCGTGTCCACTTATAATGCATATTTCTATTGAAAAATCCATTATTAGAAAAATTTGATTCGTCCGACCAAAGAATTTTGCTACATATCAGCGCGTCATTCCTTTTCTTATTTAATAACCATCTACAAAATCTTACTCTCCTTGGCTTATCTCCCTCATTTAAATGTTGAACTTTCCTCATTTTGTAGCATCGAAATCCGTTTTTTTTCAATATTTTTCTTGCACTGTCTTTTTTTATGCGACAGTTTCTCTGAATTTGTCTCAAAGAGGTTTCCTCATTTTGGTTAACATAATTCATTACTCTATTCACTTTTCTTACATTATCCGCAACATGCGCTCGCCTTACTACTTTTTTTGAAAATGAACCGTGCGTTTTTAGATTTTGAACTAACTTCCTAAACATAGTTCGATTTGGCTGCGGAGCATCTGGAAATCTATCTCCGTAAACCGTGACTGCCATCTCAGCGTCAAAATTGCACTGACAATAAATGCTAATCATATCGAATTTGTTATTATTGGTGTACACCATAATTACTGATATAAAATTTGTCTTAGAACTCGACAACGCAACATACAACATACAACAGTGACAATCTGTCAAATTTATTAATAACTGTATACATTGTTTTTCACTAATTATGGCACAGCTGATTGTGACGATTCAATTATATGAATTGTGGTATTCGTAAAATATTAAATATTGACACTATCGGTTAAAATTTCTGTGACATGTTTTATATCGTTGGAATGAGAAAAAAATAACGGAATTAATGGCGTCATGGCCTACTTTGAGATATGTATTTTTCATTTTTGCACAATAGTGTATGTCAAAGCCAACTGCATTTTTCGATTTTTTTGTTACACGTTATTATTCTTATTGTCTTTGCCGTAAACTTTCATTCCTTTAACTTTTTTCGTATCTCCTCAAATAAGGAAGCTATAACCGTTTGTGGTTTTCCTATTTTTCAGGTTTTTGTAATATATCTCATAAAGTAGGCTATGGATTTCAAATTTCTTTTTACTGAAATGAAGCTCACAAAAAATGGGATAACTGTTTATAAAACTTTATTCTTCTACAATAGATATTAAGCGAGATATTTGGTGTGGCCCTCGTAAAATAGACAGTCTGCATATCTGACATGTTATAAAAACTTTGACAGGTGCAACGGTTTGCAATAACCCTTATAACTCTCTTCATGAAGGAGATAATCGTTTGCTATTTGGTAAATGGAAAGAACACAAGATTAGCTAGTCTCTCAGTAAATATATTTTTCAAAATAGTGTTCTATTTTTCACGTTACATTCTGTCAAATTCAAACCTCAAGAATTTCTTTATTTCAAATGGAACACCCTACATTTTCTTACATCAGATTAAGTAAATTTAAATTCCCTTTTTTTTAGTATAGGCACTGTAGGAGTTAAAGTTACAACTTTTTGACATATTGGAGATTTTCTGAAATGTTCAAGAATTTTTAATAAAAATTGCCATGATTAGAAACGATCATTAATGTTAGTCATTCTCTTATCTCAAAAAATGCCAGCATGTTTAAATTATACCCACGAAGACTTTTTAGATTTCTTTATTATTTAATGAGAATGTGATAATGTAATATCAAGAATATGTAACACATTTGCTACTAGGTACCGACAAGATCATCATCATAACAAATTTATTTAAATTAATAAAATACAAACATTACCTCCTCGGATCGCGATCCAGAGCTAACCAGACAACTACGTCGCGCAGTGTCGTGGGCTACGTAGGGTTGGGCGAATTACGATCGGTTCGGCTCAATAAAATTAATACAACAAGTTAAAACTCCTGCCGTCGGTGGCGGCTTAAAATTAACATTAAAATTAGTAATATTTGTATTACAGATTTAAAACATTTAAAAGTAACTATTGGAGCACAAGACACTAAACACTATTTAAATTTTGATTTCTGGCACGAGGGAAATTTTCGACGAAAAAACCCGTTCGAAGCAACAGGACGCAACGGTCTACCCGCCCGCCGTCGAGAAGGTAGGGAAGGTGAAGAATTAAGCCTTTTAATAGTTGCAGTTTTTAAAAGGGTTTTCGGTCTAAAATGAATTTAGAACAAAAAAGAACAAAATGACAAAAAAGACAAAAAGACAAGCAATTGACAAACAGACAAAAGGGGGAAAGGTTAGATAAATATATAAATGTGTGAAGGGAAAAGTGTGTGATAGAACAAAGTCATGGTTAAGGAAAGTGTGGCTAGAGAGGCTGCCGGAAGATAGGTAACGCCTAGTATGGTAGGGGCTGTTTGATCTGGAATGGGGTATTATGCATTCTGATTCTGATTATGTTGAGTGTTAGCGGACTGTCTCCCAGTTGAAAGGCATAGCATTTCTGCGATGAGAAGAAGAAATCTTCTAAACGTATTATTTAAATTTTCGTCAAAAAAATGTAATGTCACGACTCTATCGTTTCTAATGACACAGTAAACACTAAACTTTTAATTTAATCCGCCATGAGGAATCGATAGAGAATTTCAAGATGAACATTAGAAAAAAGAAGGTCTCGAAAACTCAAAATTTACGGTCTCTAGTGTAATTTGGGTAACACAGTGGCAGTGTGCGTCATGTGATGGGTCGAGCTGTTTGGGAAAATTACATTTCAACCATATGTCAGCTTAGTATAGTACATTCCTATGGCTTTAGCAATTTATTGTTTTCAGGATTGCAACTACGATTTTGAAAAAAAATCAGTGATAAATTTTTAGCCACTACTGATATTACATACGATATATGCGTCGGCCACCAAGGCAGCCTGATAATGTTAGACTTATTATCAATACTGCTTTGTTACTAGTAACCTTTGAATATAAACTTAATTCAATTATAGCATGCTACATAGCTTTTGTTTTAGAATGAAGCCATTAGTGGTTCTTTATATGAAATGGAGTGGTTTGATTTTAATCACCGCACAAAAACGAGTATGATAATTATGATGATTCGTGCTAAAAAACCTTTAGCTATTACCATTGGTCCTCTTGGAGAAGTGTCTTTGGAAATGGCTTTAAAGGTATAATATCTTAGTAGTTTATTTATCTTAAACTAATTTACAGTATACCAATTCTTTTTCATTTGTTTTATGATAGTGCGTATAAAAAAGTTCCAAAAACGCGACATAAACGACATGTGCAATGGAGTCTAATGCGAATAATGCCTAATACAAGACGAAACCTTCCATCGTGACGTGACGCAGCAAGGGTTGCCAAAGGCGGTAATGCTATTTTGATTAATCAGTACTTAGTTCACAATGGAAAATCTAATATTTTTTTTTTGAAAATATGCAGAGTGGTCATCCGTCAGAGAAATTAAATAATAAATAAATGGTGACAAATAGAAAAGTTTTAACGGTCCATACACGCAATGAAGACTTCTCTAAGCTAACGATTCAACGACTAAGTGAAAAGAGATCATACTGAAGAAGTGGAAATGGGGGCCACACACTGCGAAGAGAAAACCAGAACGTTAGTAAAATGGCCTTGAAATGAAACCCACAGGGCAGCAGAAGAATAGAAAGGCCAAAGATGACACAGCAGAGAACTGTCAACGGGCACTGGACAAGCTTTAAAACATATTGCAGTAAGCAAAACATACAGCTTAGAATAGAACCAAATGAAGGGTATTTGTTGAGACACTAAGCTCCTGAGAAACGTCAAGAATATACAGATTCGGAAAGTGTTCGTTTTGGTATGGCAATAAGAGCAAGCGAGAGCGAAGCAACTAGGCTATTCGTTTCTCTCGTATAACACATCGTACATCGAGCCACCTCCTTTCTGCACCACATATACGTGCGCAGCTCTGCCATTGTAGATACCATTATTGTGTTGAGACTAGTGTAATATGAAAAACAACATTTTCTAAATCTGTGTACAGTGGATATGTAAACAGGAAAGTTTCGTGTAAATTCCTATGCAGATTTCCACTATACTTCAATTGTTTCTTAGGATGACCACCTTGTGAATTTTCATTAAAAGTATAATAGGTGCCTTCCTTAATTGGTGCGTTAACTGTATGCCAGATATTATCACCATATGTCATATTTTCTCAAAATTCATACTTCTTAGGAGGTCCAGTCTACATATTTTTCTGTGAAAATCTACCCATTTCTTCGCTGGCAGTAACGTCAACAACCTACCAAATATTATTGTACTCCGGCAAATAGTTCTTCAGATACAGCGCCAAGAAACAGACCGACAGACACAGACAGATAACAGACCGTCAAACAGAAAGGCAGACAGAGTGGCGGAATTTGAAAGCTTTAATTTTTGTAATGCACATTCTCGTGAAATATTAAAATCTGTGAAAATCCTAGAAAGTGATTTTTTACGATTACAATACTTCCCTTCGATAAGCGGGGGAAGTAAAATTATTATAGAAATTTGGTTTTTGTTTCATGTGGCAGTCGCGGTAGCTTTGAGACCAACTTTCTTATTCTTTTTTGCTAACAAATGTCTGTTCTGTGCAAAATTTTACATAAAGATTACTTAATCCTAGCTAAAACTCTGTGGCGTGGGTTAATATATTTCATCTGTGTCTGTTATAAGATGAACGAGATTATTATGGTTTCTGCTCCGTACTTTTGATTTGACCATATAATTCTCATCAGAATTGATCTATCACGTAAGATGGATAAAATCTTAATTAGGGTAGTTAGGGGAAAATCCTGACATGTTGGAGCAATTTTGAAGACAACATTGGATTCAGTAGGTCCAAAAACAACAGGGTCAGATCAAAAGTACAGATCACGTTTTTTATTTTGTGTGCCTTGTGTGAAATTACTAAATAAGGAATTAATTGTAAATATTATTTTCAGATATTGAAAGGCATTTATACATACATTATGTTTCTTCGAGGTACATATGGTATTCGTCAGTGAAGATATAATATTGATTCTTCGCATTTGAAAACAGACGGACATCAACTTATTATATACCAATCACCAGTAGACTAGCAGTTAAAGTTTATATTTGTTATTAGTTTGTATTTTATTAAATGCTTGAGTGAGTGTAAACAGCTATTTTCTGTATCTATGTAAATGAAAAGATTATTTAACAGCGGATGTGTCTATTTATTAATAATATTTCGTGAAGTTGTCTGTTATTATCTAGCACTCTAAACGAGGCTATATGATATACCGGGTGAGTCACGAATTGCGCTCGCTCCGATATTTCCTAAAATATTTGGAATAGAAAATTGAAATTTGGAGGCCTTATTACACGACTAAAATGCCATCTTTTCAACAAAAAATCTAGTTTGGTGCACATCCGGTTTGACCGGAAATGCCCACAACTTTCGATTTTTAAATGGAACACTCTGTATATTTTTACATTTTTGGGATCTAGAGGAAATTTTGAATACAACACATCCATTTTGGTCACTTTTTGGTAAACATTAAAAATTTAATAAAAAAATCTATTTCTGAATCCAGAGTGCTGTGGTGCCCAAAATATATTTTAGTTTGTGTGCTACGTTACTATAAAAATAAAAAGAGCAATATGATTGCATTACTAAACTCTCTAGAGGCATTTAAAATTTTTAAATGTGATTTTTACCCACTAACTCGGTTTTTTAAATGGGAATGTAATCGTTCACCAACATTTTTAAATACCTCATTTTCATACGAATCTAATGATACCAAAATTTTGAAAATCCGCTCAAAAATATTTGAGATTTCAGCCAAAATACAATGCAACCAAGCTTTTAGAAACATGCGGCTAATAGATAATAGATTGGTGGGCTTTGGAAACCAAAATAGCACATTTCTGTGTAAATCTGGTAACCTAATAACATTGGAAAAATCATAGTAGCCATTGAATGTAATAAAACAATATCAGCTGTCAGACAGATACAAAATAAAGCGTTGCGGAAATCTCTTTGAGTAAAAATTAAAGAGAATGAATAATTTTAGTAGAAATGAAAATGTCGATATGTTACTGATATATGGAGAGCGTCTCAAAAATTCAACTGCAGCTGCAGAACTGTATCAGCGACGATATCCCAACAGACGCCATCCAAGCAGACATTTGTTTGCCAGAGTGGAACAAGAATTAAGAAACGAACCCAATCAACAAGATGACCATCAAACATTTATTGTAAGCGAGGACAAAGAAATTGATGTATTAGGATTTGTGATGGTACACCCAATAACATCAACAAGGGAATTGTCAATGGAATGCGACATTAGTCAGTCTTCGGTTTGCAGAATTTTAAAGAAACATAAGTTTCGGTCTTATAAATACCAAATACACCAACATCTTTATGGAGATGGTAACGACAGGAGGCTAGTATATTGCAACTGGTTCTTAAATGCAGTACAACAAACCCAGGTTTTCCTTTTCATATTTTATATTCAGATGAAAGTAGATTTACGAACCAAGGTACGTTTAACAGAAATAATACTAGGTACTGGGCTCAAGAAAATCCGAGATTGGTAGGGCGGGGGAATATTCAGAAAAGATTTGGGTTTAACTGTTGGCTTGGAGTACTTGGAGATCGAATAATTGGACCCATATTTTTTTATGGAACACTTACTGCCGAACGATATTTATTCTTTTTACAAAACCAGACAGCAGAATTTCTTGACTTACTTCCTCTTGCCTATTTACAAAATCTGTTTTTCCAACAAGATGGTGCTCCCCCACATAATTCCAGAAGAGTGATGGAATATTTAAACAACTTGCATGGTGAACGCCTTATCGCAAATCAAGGTCATATCAGGTGGCCTCCTAGGTCACCTGACTTAACACCTCTCGACTATTGTGTATGGGGCACTCTCAAAAATAAAGTTTATAAAACTTCTTCAAATACCCGTGAAGAGCTGCAAAATAAAGTTGTACGGGCTCTTAATGAAATAACGCCGGCTGAATTACGTAGAGCCATTCAAGCAACTGTACGCAGAGCCGAATTGTGTATAGAAAAAAATGGTAGACATTTTGAACAATATCTATAAATGCCAATTTATGGTTTAATTATATTAATTATTTTAAAGCTACTTACTGTTACCTAGTTTAAGTTTAATTGTTCAAATGGAATTGATTTTTATTTATTTATAGGCCCGATATTTATGTTCATTAAATAAAACTCTGAAAACCGAACTGATGTTGCATTCTATTGCAAATGTCCTTGTGGATGTAATTGTGTTTACCTCCACATACCTATGCTAAACTTAATTGTAACGTTCTTTGCGCTCACAATTATTAAATGTTTGATAGCTCAAGATTGCCTATAACTACACGAGTCTGTCTGACAGCTGATATTGTTTTATTACATGCAATGGTTACTATGATTTTTCCAATGTTATTAGATTACCAGATTTACACAGAAATGTGCCATTTTGATTTCTAAAGCCCACTAATCTATATCATCTATTAGCCGCATGTTTCTAAAAGCTTGGTTGCATTGTATTTTGGCTGAAATCTCAAATATTTTTGAGCGGATTTTCAAAATTTTGGTATCATTAGATTCGTATGAAAATGAGGTATTTAAAAATGTTGGTGTTAGTGGGTAAAAATCACATTTAAAAATTTTAAATGCCTCTAGAGAATTTAGTAATGCAATCATATTGCTCTTTTTATTTTTTTAGTAACGTAGCACACAAACTAAAATATATTTTGGGCACCACAGCACTCTGGATTCAGAAATAGATTTTTTAATTAAATTTTTAATGTTTACCAAAAAGTCACCAAAATGGATGTGTTGTATTCAAAATTTCCTCTAGGTCCCAAAAATGTAAAAATATACAGGGTGTTCCATTTAAAAATCGAAAGTTGTGGGCATTTCCGGTCAAACCGGATGTGCACCAAACTAGATTTTTTATTGAAAAGATGGCATTTTAGTCGTGTAATAAGGCCTCCAAATTTCAATTTTCTATTCCAAATATTTTAGGAAATATCGGGGCGAGCGCAATTCGTGACTCACCCGGGGGTGAGTCACGAATTGCGCATGCCTTGGTTCTGGATCGACTGCTGTTATAAGTAATTAAACATTAATGTTATAAGGCCAGTCAATTTATACATTTGAGCTGGCAAAAGGTCATTCAGTTGTAATTTTTTAACATGTTTTAGGACCTTTGCCAATAGTAAGAAACTAAGTTTGCAGCCTTGAAAGACATGTGCGAGCTACGTACTGCCTAAAGAACCGCAAAATTTTTGCACTTGTTTTGGTTTTTGCTCAATATCTCCTAAACTATACGTCCTACAGAAGAGGTTATTACTCCATTGTTAAAGTAGATTCAACTTGCTACAATTTAAGTCCAAACGCTCATTACTTCTCGAAATACAGTTCTTCAAAAATTGGCAATTGTCTCCAAAAAGTGAGAATAAGTCGTTTTGGTAATGTATCTTATCAAATATCGGAAATAATACTCACCCCACGAGGAAAGTCATTGATCATGAATTTATAGTAAATTTACTTAGCTCTGATTTAAGGACGCCTGTGGACCCTATAATTCGCTCGAAAATGGCATAAAATAAAAATTTCGGATGAAATGAATTTTCGGAGAAATCGACGTAAGCAGTTTTGAGCACAACAAACATCATACAGTTCACACGATAATTAATACTCACATGTTAAAAAGGTAATCTGCTACATTAGTCTCATTTGTTTCGACGGCCCTGGTTTCGAGAAATCCTCGGTGATTTCCTGAGTAGGTGGAGAGAGCTTGTGTGGGGTCGTCTTCATCGTCGTCGGTATCCTCAAGTTGAACAGACGGAAGGTTCTGGCATGATTTGCCACAGCAAAATTTACATAGTGCTGAACATTTTAATCCGTCTTTGCGGCAGCTGCATCTCCTACTGCACCCTTTTCTGCATGTTCAAAATATCAAGCGTAGCAGATTCTGTGGAGCGGGATCCATGGTGGTAGTGATTGGGATGAGTTCCTGATCGTTGACCTTCCACGCCAAATCTTTCGGGTTTTTATTAGCCCCCAACCACTTCTTACCTTGGTGGTAAGTTCTGTAAGAATCGTGGAATGCTACTTCTCCCATTATCACCTCAGTAAAGAGCCACGAAGCATTTCTCCCCAGCTTTGGCTATGGCCTTATGACTGAAATCTGGCTACAAGAAAACTGCAGCCAGTTCCATGATGTGAGGATTCTTTTGAAGGACGCTGGCCAACTTTGCTTTTCCCTTCCAAAAAGGACCAGAGGTGGTGTCGCACCCGCTGAAGGCATGCAGAAAGGTAACAGTCCCTTGTGGATGTAAGAACTTCAGAAATGGACACACCCAGCTTCATATTTGCCACTTTTCTGGAGGTAGACGTTCGTTGCAGCTAATCCCAAATCATTGAGGAAGACCAGAACGTACACGTCTTCTCCAATAACGATGACACGGTCTAATATTGGATTTTTAGATAATGCTGTGAGAATGATGTCCCGATCAGCGTCTTCTTTGGCAAGTTTCACTGCAACGCCGTTCTGCTCAAATGCGTCACGAGGCAATGCGATGACGCGTCTCTTGTTCTTATCATTGGCCTATAATTCTTGAGGTACTTGGATGACGGTGAACTCTTCAAAAATTATATTGCTGCAGCAATGAGCAACAGAGCGTCGCACTCTTTCAGCACTTTTAGAATTTTTGTTGGCTGTGTAAAGCTAAGTAAATTTACTACAAATTCATTACCTGTGACTTTTCTCGTAGGAAGAGTACTATTCCCGATATTTGACAAGATACATGACCAAAATAAAATTTTCCCATTTTTGAAACAATTGTCAATTTTTGAAGAACTGTATCTCGAAAAGTTCTGAACGCACGGAACTCGGTTTGGGCGTTAGTAGTAGCAAAATCAACCTATTTTAAGAATGTGGTAATAGTCCTTTCTATAAGACGCATAGTTTAGGAGATATTGAGCAAACACCGAAACAAGTGCGATAATTTCGCTGTTATTTTTGCATTGCACAGCTTGCACATGTCTTTCGAGGCTGAAAACTTAGTTTCTTACTACTGGAAAAGGTCCTAACAGCATGTTAAAAAATTATAACTTCACGACCTTTTCAAGGTCAAGCATTTTTTGCGTACAAATTGACTGGCGTATTAGTATATTTATTGTACTAAATATTGTTTTACTAATTATAAGAACTAAAATCAGTGTAGATGTAATTGCCACTAAATAAAGTCGTCTGTGAATAATTCACATAATATTTAAGAATTGGACTAAATTACAAATAATTGAGAGAATAATTTGGTTCAAAATCGACAGCCGTTATGAATAATTGAAGATTAATTTTAGTATACTTATAATAAATACCTTTGGGGTGTTGCATATTAAGTCAGCTGCTATATAGTAAAAGAAAGAAAAGTTTGAGGTTATCCGAAAGCAACGGTTTCTTACGTAAAAAAATAAGGAAAAAAACCAACAGCCTTTAAAAAACATTACTAAAATTATCACTAAAAATATCCGTTGCATTCCCTTTGAGATAATAGTTGCTTACATGTATTTATGAAAAGTTAATTTGAATTTTCTATCCTCGCCTCCAACTTTGTTCGAGGTCCCTAAAAAGGAATCTCCAAATCTTAGCAAAATCGGTTGATAGTAACACGCGTCTCCGAGATTATAAGATTTTCCACGCATATCCTTATAGATAAAATATAGTGAAATAGAAATCTCATACAAATCACGTCTTCAAAATCACAAGTAGAATACAAATTAATAATTCCTTCTTAAATTAAACCCTCATGAGACCCTCATAGATGATGTCCTCGGCGGCACAGATCAATAAAAAAACCACTACCTAAGGATCACCAATGGGCTTGTTCCATGATATTCTTTTTATATGGTTTTTATACTTTTTCATATAGTACTCGATATTATTCGCATTGTGCACTTAAAATTTCGTATTATTAACCTTTTCCGTTCTCGAGATATAAGGAGTTGAAATTAGTAATAGTTGCAAAAACCGAGCGCCTATTTGTGACGTCACTATACGCATGTGACGTAAGAAAAGTAGCTTTCTGGGATCTTTCAAATATAACCTGAAAGGTGGAAAAACATGAAATTTTCAAATGCTGATAACTAAATAAATAATCCGAGTGAAAGTTCGTTATATGTCTCTACGGAAAGGAGAAGGTCGGCGATGAATCTTAATCGTAAATTGCAGTGTCAAAATCGAAAATTCGTCCCGACAGGAGCGAGAGAAAATTGTAAATTTTTGACATTTCACCAAATCGTACTCCCCCACAGTCAAGAAGTAAGCAAAACAAACAATAATTCGAAAACACTTATAATTATAATAACTAAGGAACATCAAGTCTATTGCGATCGCCGAGTCTATGCGCATAGTGACGTAGCGCCTGGCTACGCCCCATTTTCGCGAGGTGGAGATTTGTAATAGTTCTTAAGATACTAAACGTGCGAATAAGATTATGATTTTTTGCATATCTATTATTTTATACTTGCACTTTCGATTTATGAAATAAAAAAAATGCCGAACAAGCCCATTCCGCATCCAGATTTCCCATTCAAGTTTCTCAAGAAAAACATCTTGTCTATATTTGCACTCTAGTATGTGGAAATAATTGATCATTAAATAATAATAAGACAGTATTTATTTAAGGCAGAGGTCATAAAAAAATTTGAGGCATTGACATCTAGCATATACCCCAACAATCAAGTTTCTGGCTGGCTTTACTTATTTCCCCTATTTACTCCCCCCGCCCCACCCCTTCAACGGAATCATCTCAATCAGGTGTCATTACAGTAAATACGTGTACCTTTCTAACTCCAATCGGTACCGAACGGAATATATCAATCTTACATTTTGTGTGTGTGTGATTCTTATGCCAAATGTAAGCTTTTTGGAGAAGAAACCGAAAAAATATTTTTTTTGCATTAAGTATAAATAAGGAACACCAACATGTAATCACCAACAATTCAAGAAAAGATACGGACTTGTTATTATGAAACCCGTATATACGGTCGTTAGGAAATAACGATTTTAAAGTGTATCTTTACATAGCGGAAATGGGACCTTACATAATGGAATTTGAAGTTTACATCACAAGCTATTGATGAGAAAATTGACTTTATCACGCATAATTAAAAAAGAACTATTCGTTTGAAATAGCTTCTAGACATAAATGACTTTTTGTTTTAATGTGGTATTGATTTAGATCTACATATTTTATGAAATAATAAATAATTATCAGTCCAGTTCTGAGTTTGTCTTGTACGAACATGAGAGTGTAAAGATAACATAATAGAATGATTTTCCCCAGATAAGAGTTATTTATGATAATTACTTGCAATAATTAATTGTTAGGAGGAAATTGGTTATGTAAGTATCAGATTATTTCAACAATTAATAATCACATTTTGTATTGCTTGTTAGCTTGATTTAATCAAATAGCCATAATATAACCTCAAAAACATTTTTAATATTAAGCGTAGAAAAAAATATTGCACAGAAATTCATATCGTGATAAGCTGAATTCAAATATCAAATAAATATCTCTGTGTATGTATTTATACTGCTAAGTATTTATACTGCTAAGACGATTACTCAAATTTTTTATTTTAAGTTTCGAACATATGTATGTATGGAAAGTACTCATTGAAATAGGGTCAAATTCTTTATACTGTCATGTTTTACATGAACTGTTTTATTATAATTTTAAAGCAAAATACCAAGGTTTCTCGCTAAGCACACAAAAGTTCGAAGACGGAAATTTTGAAATTACACTCTCATGTGGAGAGTGAGAGAAGGTTTAGGTAAATTAGGCGATATATCAATTTTTCTGTGTACTTTGATAAGAAACTGACATATGCAAACAGGAATTATATTCAATAGTATGTAATAAATGTCTTGATCAGTGACAAAACGACACTTGTTATATTAAATCAGGGTCAGAAGCACAAGTTTCATTTTATGTAATCAGTCTTAAATACAAAACAAACATATTTATTAATACTCTTATGAAACGAATGAAAGATGCAATAGGTCGTTGCTTAAAGCCAATACACATGAACACTTCTGGTAAACTTAAAATCTTTATTTCAAATTTAGAACCTATGAAGTAACATTGTGCAATATTCCCTGTTGAAAATAGGCCATATCCACTAAGATTGATGATTGTGAGAGGAGTGTAAACTGTCATGTCTTATATATGTTACACCTTATTTTAATTTTAGAGCAAAATATCACATATATCTTGATTCAAAAAGATGATAATTTTTATTCCTTAATTTGTACATTAGCTTGCGCGCTGCAGCAACGTTGATGATCTGATCTGTAGTGGTTATCTGTATTGGTTATAATGAAGCATGAAATAATTTAAGGACATTATTTTAAGTGACGAAGATGATGTGCAACGAGTAACACTTTATAGTGATTTGACTAAAAAAAAAA
The DNA here is from genome assembly GCA_963583905.1 of Stenurella melanura. Lineage (NCBI taxonomy): Eukaryota > Metazoa > Arthropoda > Insecta > Coleoptera > Cerambycidae > Stenurella > Stenurella melanura. The sequence continues at coordinate 49,621,157 of OY757309.1, read as the reverse complement.
TCCAATTTTTAAAGACTTAAGTAAATATTTACATAAACAGTATAGGCTTGAACTTCATAAAACTGAAAGAGATTATTGTGATAAGAACATCCGTAATTCATATAATAAATCGAAGGCTATGTGGAGCACTATTAAAAAAATTCAAGGTAAGAATAGGAATATATCGGATATAACTATAAGTCTTGATGGTGTAAAAGTAGATGATGAAGAAGTAGCCAACGGTTTTAACTTGCATTTTACTACCCTTCCCAACAATAACAATTCATCGAATGACTACAATTTTCTTATGTCAAATGTTCCTTTTTCTACAAAAACATGCTTTATACCTCCTGTTACGGAAAGTGATGTTGTTTCCCTAATCAATAAGCTTAAATCCTCGAACTCCAGCGGTTTTGATAATATTTCTAATAATCTCCTAAAAAAATCTAGATGCTTACTCTGTAGTCCGTTAGCCCATCTTATTAATCTCTGTATTGGGGAAGGGATTTTTCCAAGAATGTTAAAATTAGCATTAGTTCAACCGATGTTTAAAAAAGGAGATGCAAATATGTATGAAAATTACAGAGCAATAAGTCTTCTCTGTAGTGACTTATTGAATTAGCCATTAAGGAACCTCTCACGTCTTTTTTATATAGTAACGACCTGCTATCCAAATCACAACATGGCTTCACTAGTAATAAAAGCACCGAGGCAGCATTATGTGTCTTCCATGATAAAATAATAAATGCACTAGATAACAAAAAGTTCATGTTAGGGCTTTTTATAGATTTCTCTCGAGCTTTCGACTGTGTTGACCATCAGCTACTGAAAGCTAAACTTTGTAGATATGGAATAAGAGCTCTGCTTTAAATTTACTGTCCTCATACCTAAAGGACAGGAGACAAATTGTACAAATTCCCAATGGTGCATCCAGTAATAGTATAGAGGTAAAACAGGGAGTTCTACAGGGATCTATACTTGGGCCCTTGCTCTTTATACTCTTTGCGAACGATTTAATTCTATACCTAAATAAAATACCTAATGTCCTTACAATCTGTTATGCTGATGACACTAACATCCTTATAGTTGGGGATAATTTAGCTAGTTTAAAACTTAGCACTGAAAAATTATATAATGCAATATCTAACTGGACAGACAAAAATAAATTGTGCTTAAAGAAAAATAAGACCACTTCAATAGTATTTAGCTTAAAGAGAAACCCTGAGAAATTGCATTTTTCTAACAATTTTCAAATATTTCCTACAGAATCCATTAAAATGTTAGGAATTACTGTAGATATGCATCTACAGTCGAATCAACATATAGAAATGCTATGTGGGAAACTAAGAAGCAGTTGTTTTGGACTAAAATGTATGTCCAATCATTGCAGTGCGGAAATTCTACTAACTCTTTATTATGCCAACTTTCACTCAAGATTAAAATATGACATAATTAATTGGGGAAATAGTCCTCAAGTAAATAGGGTTTTCATATTACAAAAATATGCAGTGCGCATAATTGTGGGATTAAAAAGTTTAGGTACTTGCAGAAACGCCTTCAAAAATCTTAAAATTTTGACCTTAGCGAGTACTCATATATTGGAGATGTGTACATATGTTTTCAAAAACAATCAAATAAGTCACGGGTATTAAAAGCGGCATAAAGAGCAAATGCATGCTACTTCCTTTCGAACAGCAATGTACCAAAAAAGTTTTATACAGACTGTCTATTTTACGAGGGCCACACCAAATATCTCGCTTAATATCTATTGTAGAAGAATAAAGTTTTAGAAACAGTTATCCCATTTTTTGTGAGCTATATTTCAGTAAAAAGAAATTTGAAATCCATAGCCTACTTTATGAGATATATTACAAAAACCTGAAAAATAAGAAAACCACAAACGGTTATAGCTTCCTTATTTGAGGAGATACGAAAAAAGTTAAAGGAATGAAAGTTGACGGCAAAGACAATAAGAATAATAACGTGTAACAAAAAAATCGAAAAATGCAGTTGGCTTTGACATACGCTATTGTGCAAAAATGAAAAATACGTATCTCAAAGTAGGCCATGACGCCATTAATTCCGTTATTTTTTTCTCATTCCAACGATATAAAACATGGCACAGAAATTTTAACCGATAGTGTCAATATTTAATATTTTACGAATACCACAATTCATATAATTGAATCGTAACAATCAGCTGTGCCATAATTAGTGAAAAACAATGTATACAGTTATTAATAAATTTGACAGATTGTCACTGTTGTATGTTGTATGTTGCGTTGTCGAGTTCTAAGACAAATTTTATATCAGTAATTATGGTGTACACCAATAATAACAAATTCGATATGATTAGCATTTATTGTCAGTGCAATTTTGACGCTGAGATGGCAGTCACGGTTTACGGAGATAGATTTCCAGATGCTCCGCAGCCAAATCGAACTATGTTTAGGAAGTTAGTTCAAAATCTAAAAACGCACGGTTCATTTTCAAAAAAAGTAGTAAGGCGAGCGCATGTTGCGAATAATGTAAGAAAAGTGAATAGAGTAATGAATTATGTTAACCAAAATGAGGAAACCTCTTTGAGACAAATTCAGAGAAACTGTCGCATAAAAAAAGACAGTGCAAGAAAAATATTGAAAAAAAAACGGATTTCGATTCTACAAGATGAGCCAAGGAGAGTAAGATTTTGTAGATGGTTATTAAATAAGAAAAGGAATGACGCGCTGATATGTAGCAAAATTCTTTGGTCGGACGAATCAAATTTTTCTAATAATGGATTTTTCAATAGAAATATGCATTATAGGTGGACACGAGAAAATACACATTGGTGCAGAGAGACTGCTTTCCAAGAAAGATTTTCTACGAATGTTTGGTTGGGTCTTTTAGGGACTAAAGTAATTGGACCTTATTTTTATGATGGCAAATTAACCGCTCGTAGATACCTTAATTTCCTGCAAAACGAATTTCAAGATTTTCTTTATGAATTAACAGTGGCAGAAAGATTAAATTATTCATATTTTCAACAAGATGGGGCTCCACCTCACACTGCTGTAATATGTACAAATTTTTTAAATCAAGTTATGCCAGATAGCTGGATAGGCACCTATGGACCCATTCTATGGCCAGCTCGATCACCAGATATTACTCCCTTGGATTTTTTCGTCTGGGGTTACATTAAAGACAAGGTATTTCAAACTGCCCCTGAACATATTGAGGACATCAAAACCAGAATTCGAAACGCATGTGAGGTAATTACTCCTGAAATGCTCCAAAATGTAATGCGTCACGTGTCTCGTAGAGCACGTTTATGTGTCAGAATGCATGGTGCACAATTTGAGCATTTGTAGTTAGAAAAATAAATACACACAATTTCTTTTCAATATAGTAGTAGGTAGTACTGTTATACATAGTTTTTCGTTTTTTTCTTTGGATGTTCGTTTTGTACTTGTATTTTTATTTATGAGATATTTATTGGTTTGTATTAAATTGTAATAAATAATTACGGAATTATAATTATTATAAAGTAAATTTTTACTATTATGGCACAGCTGATTGTTACGATTCAATTATATGAATTGTGGTATTCGTAAAATATTAAATATTGACACTATCGGTTAAAATTTCTGTGACATGTTTTATATCGTTGGAATGAGAAAAAATAACGGAATTAATGGCGTCATGGCCTACTTTGAGATATGTATTTTTCATTTTTGCACAATAGCGTATGTCAAAGCCAACTGCATTTTTCGATTTTTTTGTTACACGTCATTATTCTTATTTCTTTTGCCGTCAACTTTCATTCCTTTAACTTTTTTCGTATCTCCTCAAATAAGGAAGCTATAACCGTTTGTGGTTTTCCTATTTTTTAGGTTTTTGTAATATATCTCATAAAGTAGGCTATGGATTTCAAATTTCTTTTTACTGAAGTATAGCTCACAAAAAATGGGATAACTGTTTCTAAAACTTTATTTTTCTACAATAGATATTAAGCGAGATATTTGGTGTGGCCCTCGTAAAATAGACAGTCTGTATATAATGGCTGTAAATGTTTCAATTTTTTAACTGATGAAATTAGATCATCTTCAAATATTAAGATTTTTAGAGCAAAACTCAAACATTTATTAGTAAATAAAGTGTGCTATATTCTGGATATTTAAATCTTTTTACTGTCTACACGTTTTATATAAGTAATTTTTGTTTTCTTTTTTTTTTCTTAAGTGTCTTTAATTTTGCTTGTTGACTATTGTAATATTTATTATAGTTCTAATGTCTGTGTTTATGTTTATATTTGCACTCTAATATAAGGACTGACGTACTCTACATTTTGTTGTATATTTACATTTTAAATGTGGAAATAAAGTATTATTATTATTATTATATTCAAAATGGCTGCTAGTCTCCACTTGACAATAAGCAAGGCGATTCTTGAATTCTCGAATGACTTTTTGTATAACCTCAGGCTACTTTTTAAAACTCATCGGTTATTTTATTGCTTAAATCTGCAATATTGTCTGGTCGATTAACTTACACTTTTGATTTTAAACAGCCCTTAAAAAGTAATCAATGGGGTCAAAATGAAAGACCGTGGTGGCCATTCAATAGTTCCACGTCTTCCAATCCACTTGTTAGGGAAAACTTTATAATAATTTCTCATTGTACGTAAATAATGTGGAGCCCTATCTTGTTTGTACCAAATACAACTATCTATTTTATTTGGATAATTATCATGAGGAAAGAGTATTCGTTCACTTTTTGAAGCAATTATGTGCGAGCCTCCATCATCAAATGAGCATGATCTCTGTTCCAATATCGACAGTTCTGGTGGTTTACCGTTTCGTTCAATTGAAATGTGGCTCCATCAGAAAAAAATATTTTGTTTATAAACTGAAAAACTGTTGAAATTATTTTTATCATTAATTCGCAGAATTCTTGTCCTCGATCATGATCTTCCTCACTTAGCTCCTGAACCAACTTAACTTTATAAGGATGGTACTTTTCGTGTCTCTAATTACTTGCAACGTTGCCGGCAGCAAGTTGTCTAGTTGGTCTATACGGATTTTCCTCAATCTTTATCAGTACATCTAATTGTGGTCCTCATAAAATCGAGGAATTCTACCTGATTTTTGAATATTTTTTACATGTCCAGTTTCACGAAATTAGTTTTCTATTTTGCTAACTGTAGCCTATAATACGTGGTGACCAAGATATTTATTATTAAACATTTCACAATCTTCTTTTGAGTTCCTGTTTTGTTACCTCATTCAATCATAACGAGAATGTCTATTTCCTGAGTTTCGGATAAATGAGCCATAATAAAGTTCATTAAATGAACTTAGAATAAAGTATTTGGAAACAAAAATATTCCATGGTCCATTTAAAGTTCTCAAATTCACAGTAAATGGTGATATTCCAACCCTTCACAGGAATTAGCGCAAAAAATAATCTAGTTCCAGATCTCGTCATGGTACATATGTGTACCAAATTTGAAGTCAATACCTTGAACCGTTGCTGAGAGAACGTACGCACGAGAAAAGTTACAGGCCGAGAGACAGAAAATTTCTTTCGTTGAAATTTAAAATCTCGACTATTTCAATAAAAAATATTTGATTTTTTTTACGATTACTATACCACTCCATTACTACTATTACATACGTGGATGTGGAAGTAATAAGAGAAAGGTGAATATTTCCAAGACAATAAATAATAGTATATGGAGTCTATTCTGATGGGTATAGATGAGCTCTAATTTTTAGTTATTGACGTCTACTGTTTTGACACCTACCCTGTATGTGTATTTGTTATATTTTCGGTTTTATATTGCAACGAATTTACTGCTCTGTTTCCTGTGCACTTACCTTGCTCTGCAAATAGGTAACACCTTTGAAGAGTATATGTCTTATAAACAAATAAATAAATATTTTCTAACGTCCAACAATCTATATTTATTTTTAGGAAATGGACTCTGGATTTTTGTATTATCTAAGATATACATTGATTTTGTCTGGAACCTTGTCTCCTAATATGGTTAAATTTAAGAGTCTATATACGATTTACAAAAGTGTGACTCTAGTATTCTATGTATTGATGGTATTCTCTTTATGCGCCAAAATTCCAACTATGTGGAGCGATAGAGGCAAACTAGTTGTATCTGCAAATATAACTCTTACCTGTATAGTTCTTGCTGTAAAAATACTTATCTGTAAGACTACCGGTTTTGGATACTTGATATATGAAATGATATTACTGGAGGATAAATTGAAGGGCACTAAGGATAAGGAAATCTTGAAAATATATAAACCGTTTCTGCAAAGAAGCAAATATATTCAAAGATTTAACGTGATAATATGCATTGGGAGTTATATTGTATTTTATTCCGCATACTTTGTGAAATATATTATATTATGGGATGAAAGTGCAAATGACTCGACAGTAGAAAGACCCCTCCCTTTGTTTACTTGGTTGCCTTTCAACCAAAATAAGCACTACATTATGGCTTTCTTTGTATTGTGTTGTTACAGTACGATAACTTCATTTTATTTCTTTACCGCAGAAGTACTTTTCATAATTTTGTTGCTCTATGTGAGCTTCAGATTACAAGTGTTAAATAGTTATTTAAGAAACGTGAAGCAATCTGTAGAAACAGACGTTGATGTTGAAATGACCGATGAAGATAGAGAAGCTGCTGAAGCAGTGATTAGGTCCTGTGTCTTGGAGCATATCAGGATTATAAGGTGAGGTATAGTACTATATTTTAGTCGATACATGGACCAGTCGAAGAATACAACTATAACACTTAGCGCACATGGACTCACTGGTAGCCCTGCCCCGCGCACCTCATTGAAAACTTCTTTCCTATCGTGACAATAACAACAAAGAGAAATAATATCGTCAAAACCAACCGCATACCGATAAATATTAGAGCGCAATAACAAATATTACTGAATAAACAATCCACTGATTTCATTATTACGTTTTTCCTAAGAATTTTGTTAATTCAATACATCTAAGATCTAAGTAAAATAAATTAACAGAGGAAGGAAGACCCAGCATTTTATCCTTTCTATATTTTTTACTAAATAAATATTATATTCATATTCATACCTTGACTTGGACCCGAAGAACCAACGATCAATTGGACTGGTGTTTTATACACGAAAAGACGTTACTTGAGATCTATTCAGTTTAGAAATTTGAAAATAAGGCTAAGGGGATTTTTGGATATGGCTGATCTAACGAAAATATTTTCATGCATGTGTTTTGGGGTTTGTGTAATATAATATACTCTTAAACCTACAAGTTTTCGAGATAATTCTGATCAACTCTACTCACAAGGGGGATTCAAGATACCCTTCAGACTCCCCAAGACGAAAATAGACAAAATTATGCTTACTGTGATTGCTACAGTCTGCTCTCTCCGTCGAAATCTTATGTCTGGCGGTGCACTTTTAATGAATATATCTCATAATTAGCACTTTCTCAGAAACACTTAATAATTAAGACCATCGATGGATTCTATGAGTATTCGGACAAGTACACAGACTTGGCGGGATCAAAGGTGACCTGCGGAAAGTAATTGTCCGACTCACGCTACAGAATCGGCCGTCGGTCACAAATTTTATAATTAGTGGATCAATAAGAAATCGAATTCAAAATATATTCTCATTTAAGATTGAAATAATTCATAAAATGTAAAACATATAAATATTCAATACTTAGCTAATGTGTATAAGGCAAACATCAAAAAGCACCACCACTCGGCAAGCCGTTACCTCCCGTAGGAGTGTAACTCATCCAGCGTCGAGAGAACTATGACAATCGACTGTACAAAAAGATTCAGACTCCCAATTAGTAATATTTGTAAAATGTATGCGAAACTTTTTGAAAATTATTCACTTCGAATTTTGCACTAAAATTATCGAAATGATTGTCAGGATGCTTAAAGAAGCTATCTATAAGAGTTCGATGATTTTCCTGCTTTTATAAACGTACCTACGACATCGAACACAAAAATACTTTTTTCCGTCGACTCGCCTTTGAGCGATTAGTATGGCGTTGTCCGCCTGAGCCGGGACCAAATGCAACTTGGGTTCGTCGGAATCGACCCTCCGACTTTGAATTATTTGACTATGTTTCTGTACGTTTTTGGGGTTTTGTATGAGGATTATGCTCCAACCCTTTGAGGAATATTAAATGAGGATTTTGGTTTTTATTGGAAAAACCGTCCCATTGATATTTTCCTTAATTCTGACGTTTAAAATAGCTACTCGGTACATCCTGACTAAGGATTTCGACTTGTGAACCATCAAATTCGTGGTACTTTCGAAAAACCAAATTCGCGGTATTTTCGAAAAATTCATCTCGAGGAGCGGTTTCCTGCTTTATTTACGTCTGGTTATTACATTTTTACAAAAATAAATTTTTGAGATTTTCAAAAAATTAAATTCGAAAAATTTGTTGTGCGGAGCAATTTTGCGTCTTATGCGATTTTATTCGTTGTACTTTCGAAAAACCAAATTCGTGGTACTTTCGAAAAGCAAATTCGTTGTACTTTCGAAAAAATCTGTTGGACGGAGCAGTTTTCCGTCCTGTGTGATTTTATTCGTTGTACTTTTGAAAAACCAAATTCGTGGTACTTTAGAAAAGTTTGTCGGGCGGAGCGGTTTTCCGCTCCGTGCAATTTGAAATTTTGGAGTACTTTTAAAAATTCGAACGACGAAGCCCAAAGGCGATTAACCGTCGTCCTCGAGATGAAAAGTCAATATTTTGGTCACTTTTAGTGAAATAATTTTTTACGTAGAAGTCTTTTTACTGTTTTAAATATTTTTTTTATGGGATTTTTGTCTGAATTTACTTTTATAGTAAATTGGACTTTTTCAAATGGTTCAATAACAATCTAACTGAACATTGTCTTATATTTTCGCAAATTGTCTTACATTTTCGCAATATCATATAGGGTATTGCATTTTCACAGTCGAACATTGTTTCAGTTCAAAGGTCCAAAAGTCAATTTCTTCAAATGGAACCCCCTGTATTTATACCTATCAACAAACCTAATAGAGACCCTAATAAAGCCGAGTCCTATCGCCCTATATCCTTACTGTGTTGCATTCTAAAAACCTTCGAACGGATGGTGAAAACCAGATTAGAGTGGTGGTTAAAAAAAAATCAGCCTCTTCCACAAAATCAATTCGGTTTCAAACAAGGTGTAGGTACTCTAAACGCGGTCTCTAACATAGTAACAGACATACAACTATGCTTTTCAAAAAATGATTATCTGGGTGCTATTTTCTTGGACATACAAGGAGCTTATGATTCTGTTAATCTACATATTCTTAAAAAGAAATTGTCAGAATTCTTCATTCCAAAACACACTGCACATACTATTGTTAGTTTGTTATATAATAGAGAACTCTATGTTAGAAACACAAATAATGAAAAAATTGGCCCACGTTTTGTATCTGTAGGTCTTCCTCAAGGATCAGTATTAAGCCCACTGTTTTTAATATCTACACTGCGGACATTCACAAAATCGATAAAACACTTAATGTTATCCAATATGCCGATGATTTTTGCATCTATACAGATGCCAGGAAATTTGATTACTGCACATCAAAATTAAACAACAGTATAAAACGATTTGAGGTTTGATTTTCCCAAAATGGTCTAGAAATTTCTGAATCAAAGTCTACTGTGTCCCTTTTTTCTCGACATAATATAAATAATTTGCAAACTGTTAAATGTGGCAACTTCAATTTTTCGATTAAAAAAGAAGTGAAATATTTGGGTATCATCCTAGACAAAAAATTAACATGGAAACCATTTATAGAAAATAGTATCAATAAATGTGACAAGGGTATTAATTTTCTTCGAATGACCTGCAAGACATGGTGGGGGGCAGATCAAAAATCCGCTCTTATGTTCTATATATCATATGTGAGATCGATATTGGATTACGGCTCTACCTTATATGGTTCTGCCAGTAAGCAACTACTGAAACGTTTAGATACTGTCCAAAATAAGTGCTTAAGAATTTGTTTAGGTGCTATGAATTCAACTCCTATTGAACCTTTACATGTTGAAGCGTTGGAGCCTCCTTTACAACTACGTCGCGAGTTTCTGTCAGAAAAATTTATTACAAAGTCATATTTATTAGATCCTAATCTGGTTAAAAAAATAAGTAAGTTAAATAATTTTGACCTCTGCAACAAATATTGGATTAAAAAAAATTCCCCTCCATTATGCTCTGCCTTCTGTGAAACAAACAAATATTTTCACCGCTTGTCCAACTTGCACCTTCCAAACCCTGAAGATGATTATTTTGATTTATCCGATACCAACTTGGTGATAATCCCAAATTATAGTGAAAATCACATTCTTAGCCATTGCACTTTATTACAAACGTTAGAAAAAGTAACCTACCAGATTGCCGTATACACCGATGCTTCTAAGCATCACGCAGGTACAGGCTGTGCATATTACAGCCCACAAGAAAAGATCCAGGCTTTGTATAAACTCCCTTCGGATATGTCCATTTTTTCTGCGGTATGTTTCTACAGAAGCTAATAAGCTTCTGTAGAAACATACAGGGAGTTTCATTTGAAAAAAATTGACTTTTGGACCTTTGAACTAAAACAATGTTCGAATATGAGAATAAACTACCCTGTGTGGTATTGTAAGATATAAGACAAGTTCTAGTTAGATCATAGGGTACATGTATGAGAGTGAAAAGAAAGTCTATAAATCTGTCACATGATAGAAGATATTAATTTTTTTCGGAAGGGTAGGAACCGTAAAAAATCTCCAAAAACATTAATTATCTCGAAGACTGGTAAGTTTGAGAGAATATTATGGTGCATAAACCCCAAGCTAAAATTTTATGAGGAATCCAAATATGAAATAAAATATAGGATGTTCCGCTTAAAATAACAAAGTTAGATGCTACATCGGGTGTAAGCGGAAGTAAATTTCTGTATCCTGTTAGTGTTGCTTATATCTATATATCATCACGAAAGCAGTCACACTTGAGACTAAAGACGGCCACTAATTAATACGTATACTTTAAATAACGAATAAATAAAATTTCCCAAGTGGGTTCCATTAAAGTTATTGCCAAACAAAGTTCAAATTGAACTCATTGTTTCCCGCATCCCCACAAAAATGCTGGGTACAGGTCATTTCTTTTTGTTGTTATTACGACAACCGTAAGGAAGAGACCATCAAATGTTTATATTATAATGTTTTAACACTGCAAATGTTTTAGGAATCGGTAGTAGAAAATGCTACCCCCTTAAATCGTCTCAAACTCACCTTTAAAGTCTCTTTCTCGGCGCAGACATTAATCCAATCCAGTATTTTGGTGAATTGGCCCTCCCCATGATTTAAGCCGATAATTCTAGAGGGAGATGACCCCAATCACCCCTAGCCCTCAATTCAGCCCCTCCAGAGAGGGTATTTTTGTTGTAAAAAATATTTACGTGTTTTAAAAAGGGGGTTTATTGGAGGAAAGAAGAAGGTGACCAAGGTTTTAACCAAGGGGATTACAACCCCTCCAGGGAGTGAATTTTTGTTTTTCTTCTTTTTTAAATATTTACAATTTTTATAAAGGGGGTTGGTTAGAGGGGCCTTTTATCTCACCTCTATCAAACCCCCTCTCTAAAAATGTTGAACATTTTTTACACAAGAAAAATCCACCCCCTGGCGGGGTTGTAACCACCCCTGGTTATAATCCTGGTCACCTTCATCTTCTCTCCAACAAACCTCTTTAAAAAAGAAATGTAAATATCTTTTACAAAAAAAAAAACGAATCGAGAGGTAGGGGTGATTGGGGTCACCCCCCCTCTAGAATTACTACCTTCAGTTACGGGGAGGGCCAATTAATCAAAAAACAGGGTTGGAATGATGTCAGGGCCGGGAAAGAGACTTTAAGGGTGGCTTTGGAACGATTTTGGGGAATAGCCGGGGCCAAAAACTTTTTTGAACCTAGGAATCGGTTTCAGCACTCTCAAAAATGAGGGACGGAGAAACTTGATTGGCTCAGTAGTAGATATTTGTAATTTTCCAGCGAAATTCCGACTCCTGACTTCCACTAATAGGGGAACCGTATAAGCTATCTTACGTGGTATGCTGTATGAGTTCTGCGCATAGGTATTTTAAACTAAACATGTAAAAAATGTTCGGTCGCGACCGGCGGCCGCAGAGGTGGTGTGTAGCTTGGATCGCTCTGCGTAACATTGAAGTGGTCCGGAGAATGGCAATGGGAGAGGAAAATGATGGACCCTCACATTTTGGATATTTTTATGAGTCTGCTTATTCTTCTGGTTTAAATAATTTAGTATGATATTTTAGGTATATAGAGGCATTAAACAGTTATATAAGTTTCTTCGTGATGCTGGAATTTGTATGGTATTCTGCTCAAATTGCTTTAATATTGTATTTTGAAGTAATGTCGGTAAGTTTTTATTACAAAATATTTTGTAAAAACTTGCACATTTTTTACATTAGTATTAGATCACATTCACAATGATATATTTCCACTTTTCGGTATTCTCAACGGAATTATCACCACTATTTTGCTTTTGTCGGTCCATATTTAAAATAGTGTACAATTTTATAAACTAATAATATAACTAGCAAGAAACTATTAAGTTGTCAGTACAATATATACAGTTGTAGGGAAGAAAGATCTTGTGTAACGTGCTTTCTTCCAGTTGCCTAGCGCATAGGCAAGTGGAAGCGTCACTTTGGCGCTGAGCTATATTTCTGTTAAATTCGGTAATCTCGAGCGCCACCTTTGCAATTTTTACGTGGGGCAAAGGTCCCACATTAGCCTCCTAAACGCAGCCTGTTGCAGTAGGGCTGGGATAGCTACAGCGGAGACACGGTATGTCCAGGGGTCCGGACGGCAGATTAGACTTTCACTCACATTCAACAGTAAAAGGCAGATGTCGGTAAATAACAAAGTTTATTAACATACAATGAAACTATTACAAAACAATAAAAAAAACGGTTAGGTACCAAAATACGGAGTTTCTGATAAATACAATAACAAAAACTTAAGATATGTCATTTTAATTTAATTTGAATTAGGTAGGGCGCCATTTTGTGACGTACGGGTAACCAGGCGGTGAGAAGCTAGTTAGCTACTAGTTGCTCATTAATGCGGAAGCAAGCGGTGGTAAGCAAGCAGACGGTGAAAGCGGTGAAAAACAACAGTAGTAAAGCGGTAAATAAAAAAAAAACTGTAAGCGGAAAAAACTACACAAGTAAGTAATTAAAAAAAAACGGACATCGTGCAAATACCAGACAAAAGCAAGCGGTTATCTACAGCAATAATCATGCCTACATGTTGCATTAGAGGGTGTGGGTGTGAAGAACTTGGCAAAATGAAATAAAACTGATACCAAATAAATAAAACGGTTTTCGGATTCGGTGCGGTGTGCGGTCTTAAGTCACACTCGGATCGGAAAATAAAACGGTTAACGGATTCGGAACTGTGTGTAAACTTGGTTACACTCGGTTCGGAAAATAAAACGGATATCGGATTTGTTATCAGCTTACGGCGGAGATTATTCTGCCTAGACGGACAGACAGCAATAATCAGAACGGTGGTATTTCGGTTCGGTTCGGAAATGTTGAAATTACATCAACACTTGATGCGGTGTTTGCCAAGCGCCTCAAACCCCACAGCTGGGTGCCTTCATTAAATGCATTTCGGTTCGGCTACGTGGTATCTTGTCGGATTTTATGCGGAAAATGTCTATGTATCAGAATATAATGTTAGTTAATTTATTTACGGTAGCCTAGATTGTATTCTCAATTCCCGGACTATAATAAATTTCTATAAATTATGTCAAAGTAAGGAATTTTGTTCCATTTCGTATCAGTACAAAATATTGGAAACAAAATGAACGGTAAATTAACAATAACACTACAATAAATTTCACAAAAATAATTTTTGCAAAGACATATTTTATTTTGCTACGACCTAGCTAAAATAAAATATACGGTAATTATAACTTCTACCCATTTGGTAGAACAACATATTATTTTATCGCAGTACCATCACAAATGGTCTGGATCAAAATAATATAAACGGTAAACGGTACACAGTTTTCTCTCGAAATATCATCTATGTTCTTTTGCCCATTTGGAAATTCTTGCGAACATAGCTATTTGGATAAAATCGGAGAAGTTGACATGTCCTAACTCGGACTCTCTTACTATATTGTAATAATTTAATAAATTTATTTAATTTCGGCTAAGTCGGGAAATAATAATTATAGTCTGATACATTTAAACGGAATCGGTTTCAAATTATTGCTTTAAAACACACATTTTAGTGAATTATTCTTATCGGTGTTAATATAAAAAGGTCGACAAGAAACCAGCGGCGGTGATAAAACGGTGTACTTACATGTGTTGGAGATACGGAATAATACCCGACTGGGCTGTTTGACGGATCGGACAGAAGTGATTTCAAATGTGCTCTAATGAAACTGATTGACGCAGCTGACTTACTAACGCCCTCAGTATCAAATCTTGTAATTAATGTTAATATTATGGACAGCCCTCTCACTGCCAGGTTTATCAAAATTTCTATTTAAAGTAGAAATCTGTTTCGCGGTTTCAGCTAGCTAAATTAGGAGAAATCTATAATATTAATTTACAATACCTATGATTCGAATGTAAGCGGAGCAAATAACGAAGTATATTATTAATGTAAACTGCATTTTTGGCAACGGAAAATTTACCTCGTTACACCCCCCTCTTACTTCGAATAAAAAAAAATAATAAACGCAGTTATTATTTTTTTCCTATTCCTACTCCTAGCGGTACGGATCCCTATATCGTACAAACAATATAAAAAAAATATATATATTAAAAAATAAGAAAACGGTAAGTGACGGCGGTTCTTCTCCCCAAACAAAAGAAATGAATTACATGGATAGCTTCCGGGGCGACTCTGTCACCGGAGTATCATCAACAGCAAAAAACAAAAGAGAACTGCCTCCATCCGAACATCTGAAACATAATTTGTTAATGACCCTAATAAAAATCTTACTCTTCCAGTGTATGCCGGTACTGGGGGTCGCTCCATCGTCAACCTATCAGGTTATACTGCGTCACTCTGGAAGTGGTGTTTACTCGTTAACGGGCAGATTAATGGGCACCTCGGGTGGCGGAGTGATCCCTGGGTCGGTCGTGTCGGTGAGGACGGACGATACGGACGGACGGTGGGCAGACTTTCCCTGTCTGTCGAAACGGTGGGTAACGGTGCGGGCAGACTGGACGGACGGTCGGTGGGCAGACTTTAATTGTCTGTCGGAACAGTGGAGAAGAATACAGATAATGAAAGAGAAAAACGGAGAAAAGAAAAATAGAAAATTGTTAACGGTCGGTAGCATAGCGACATGCCTTGTAGCAGGGCATCGCTAGACGGAGGATCGGTCGGTGTGGTGAATGTCAGTCGTGCTGACTTAGACGGACGGTCGGGACAAACGTAGTCTCGGGCTTCGGCGGTATTGCACAACGGGGCTCGCTACTGGATGATTGTTCGGTGGATTCCTGCCAGTTGTTGACGGAGCAGTACGTCGTTGCGAGTACGGTGGATCGGTAGAACGGCGGCTTCCCTGGGCGGTATCCCGGGAAGTCTGGCGGTTGCGGTCGGTAGTCCTCGGAGCATCATCAGAGACGTACGGTTTTAGGTCTTTGATGTGGATTCTGGCCAACTTCTTGTCGGTCTTTGATCGGAGATTGTAGACCACAGGAGAAAGAACGGCAGTAACGGTGTATGGACCGGAGTATTTCGGAGCTAGTTTGGAGGCGAAACCTTTAATGGCTGATGACAACGGATGTTCCCGCCTCATTACTTGATCTCCTATACGGTAGCGGAAGTCACGGCGGCGGAGATTGTAGGAACGGCTTTGGGAGCTAAACGCTTGGGCTAGCTTGATCTTTACTAACTCAAAGGTCTCCTTGAGTTTCTCCAAGCGATGCGTATGAGCAGGCGGTATCGGATTGTCATCTGTGGTGGCAGTTTCCTCGGTATCCTTATCCGGCGCGGTCGTTTCTGGATTTTCAGCTTGAAAGACGGTGTTCGGTACGGAAAGTTCTCTGCCGAAATTTAGAAACGCAGGTGAGAATCCGGCGGATTCATGTCTGGAGCTGTTGATAGCCAGGTGCAGGGCACTCAAATTTTGGTCCCATTTACGGTGGTCCTGTTCGCAGTATTGCGCTATCATAGTTTTAACGGTGCGATTAGCTCGTTCGACGGCATTGGCTTGTGGTGTGTATGGCGGCGTGAGACGGTGTTGGATACCAAATTCTTTCAGTAGCTCTCGGAAGGCTCGGCTGTCGAATTGAGATCCATTGTCGGTAATAACGGTACGTGGACATCCAAAACGGGTGATAATGTCGTCGTAAAGAGCTTGACTGACATTTCGGGCGGTAGCGCTTCGTAGGGGACGGCACTGGACCCATTTGGTGAAACGGTCCTGGAAAACAACTAAATAGTTATTCCCTTTACTGGATCGAGGCAGTGGCCCTACTAAATCGGCACTGACGGTATCCCACGGTTGTTTATTGGCGGACGGTTGCATGGTTTCGGGAGTCTGTTGTTGGGAGACTTTGTATCGCTGGCATAGCATATAACTCCTCACGTACTTGGCGACGTCCTGAAACATACCAGGCCAGTAATATCTGTGTGCGACACGGGCTATTGTTTTAGCTATCCCCATGTGTCCAGCGGTCGGAGCATCATGATTTTCTTGTAAAACGGACGGACGGAGCGGTGTGGGCACGCATAGTTTCCACGGGTCGGACATGTCGGGTTCGGTTAAATCTCCGGAATCCCAGAAATGACGGAACAGCCGGTTATTACGGATACAGTAATCCGGAAATGCTTCAGGGTTTTGTTCAACTTCTGCCTTCTTTCGTTTATACCAAGAACAGTTTGGCGCCTCGTTGAGAGCGCATAGTTCTTCGGTCTTCGGTTCGGAGGAAGGTTCCTCCAACGGTTGACGGGATAGGGCGTCGGCTACCCGGTTAAGACTTCCTCGTCGGTATTTGATCTCGAAGTCATATTGTTGGAGAAACACGCTCCATCTGGCCAAACGGCCTGTCGGACTCTTTATGGAATGCAACCATCGGAGTGATTGATGGTCGGTCAGTACGGTAAAATGATAACCCTCGAGATATGGTCTCATTTTCTCTATGCCCCATACGATAGCGAGGCATTCTCGCTCGGTAACGGAATAGTTTTTCTCAGCTGGAATAAGTGTACGGCTAGCGTAAGCTATTACACGGTCGTGCCCATCAATATCTTGCGTCAAGGCCACGCCAAGACCTTGGTCGGATGCATCGGTTTGTAGTATGAACGGTCGTTCGAAATCAGGACAGGTGAGAACGGGTGCCTCGGTGAGACAGGTTTTCAACTTATTGAAAGCTTGCTCTTGTTCATTCCCCCACTTAAAACGGTTGTTCTTCTTCAGTAGTCGGGTTAAAGGGGTTACAATTTGTGAAAAAGCTGGCACAAATCGACGGTACCAGGAGGCAACAACCAAGAAACGGCGGACGTCTCGGACGGTACGTGGAGCGGGGAATTTTGCAATTGCTTCCACCTTCTCCGGGTCGGTATTGATACCCTCGGCGGTGACCACATGTCCTAGGTATCTCAAAGATTTCCGGCAGAACTGGCATTTGTCAGGATTTAGTTGCAGGTTGGCAATCCTTAAACGGCGGAAAACTTCTTGTAAGTTTTTCAAGTGCTGCTCAAAAGTTTCTCCCAGCACGATTATGTCGTCGAGGTAGGCGAAAGCATACGGCTCCATATCAGGTCCAATAATACGGTCGAGGAGACGCTGAAATGTAGCGGGTGCGGAGTGTAATCCAAAAGGCATTACACGGAAGTGGAATAAACCTCTGCCCGGAACGGTAAAAGCGGTAATCGGTTTACTTTCAGCAGAGAGCGGTATTTGCCAATACCCTTGCTTAAGGTCGATACTGGAGATATAACGGGCCTTTCGTAGTTTATCTAGAATGGCGTTGATGTACGGCAGGGGATATGCATCTTTCTCGCTGACTTCATTCACCTTACGGAAGTCGATAGAGAATCGATGCTTTCCATCTTTCTTACGTACTATTACAACGGGAGAACTTCATGGGCTGTCGGACGGTTCTATAATGCCATTAGCGAGCATTTCGTCAACTTCCTTGTTGATTATTTCCTGCATTCGGGGATTTTGCGGTCGGTATCTTTGTTTATCAACTCTAATTTAACTTCATTAAATCTACTTCGGTAAATCAGGTCTACTTTCATTTAATTAAGTCCCTGCTCGGGCGCCATTTTGTAACGTGCTTTCTTCCAGTTGCCTAGCGCATAGGCAAGTGGAAGCGTCACTTTGGCGCTGAGCTATATTTCTGTTAAATTCGGTAATCTCGAGCGCCACCTTTGCAATTTTTACGTGGGGCAAAGGTCCCACATTAGCCTCCTAAACGCAGCCTGTTGCAGTAGGGCTGGGATAGCTACAGTGGAGACACGGTATGTCCAGGGGTCCGGACGGCAGATTAGACTTTCACTCACATTCAACAGTAAAAGGCAGATGTCGGTAAATAACAAAGTTTATTAACATACAATGAAACTATTACAAAACAATAAAAAAAACGGTTATGTACAAAAATACGGAGTTTCTGATAAATACAATAACAAAAACTTAAGATGTGTCATTTTAATTTAATTTGAATTAGGTAGGGCGCCATTTTGTTATGTACGGGTAACCAGGCGGTGAGAAGCTAGTTAGCTACTAGTTGCTCATTAATGCGGAAGCAAGCGGTGGTAAGCAAGCAGACGATGAAAGCGGAGAAAAACAACAGTAGTAAAGCGGTAAATAAAAAAATACTGTAAGCGGAAAAAACTACACAAGTAAGTAATTTAAAAAAAACGGACAGCGTGCAAATACCAGACAAAAGCAAGCGGTTATCTACAGCAATAATCATGCCTACATGTTGCATTAGAGGGTGTGGGTGTGAAGAACTTGGCAAAATGAAATAAAACTGATACCAAATAAATAAAACGGTTTTCGGATTCGGTGCGGTGTGTAACATAAGTCACACTCGGATCGGAAAATAAAACGGTTAACGGATTCGGAACTGTGTGTAAACTTGGTTACACTCGGTTCGGAAAATAAAACGGATATGGGATTTGGTATCAGCTTACGGCGGAGATTATTCTGCCTAGACCGACAGACAGCAATAATCAGAACGGTGGTATTTCGGTTCGGTTCGGAAATGTTGAAATTACATCAATACTTGATGCGGTGTTTGCCAAGCGCCTCAAACCCCACAGCTGGGTGCCTTCATTAAATGCATTTCAGTTCGGCTACGTGGTATCTTGTCGGATTTTATGCGGAAAATGTCTATGTATCAGAATATAATGTTAGTTAATTTATTTACGGTAGCCTAGATTGTATTCTCAATTCCTGGACTATAATAAATTTCTATAAATTTTTTCAAAGTAAAGAATTTTGTTCCATTTCGTATCAGTACAAAATATTGGAAACAAAATGAACGGTAAATTAACAATAACACTACAATAAATTTCACAAAAATAATTTTTGCAAAGACATATTTTATTTTGCTACGACCTAGCTAAAATAAAATATATGGTAATTATAACTTCTACCCATTTGGTAGAACAACATATTATTTTATCGCAGTACCATCACAAATGGTCTGGATCAAAATAATATAAACGGTAAACGGTACACAGCTTTCTCTCGAAATATCATCTATGTTCTTTTGCCCATTTGGAAATTCTTGCGAACATAGCTATTTGGATAAAATCGGAGAAGTTGACATGTCCTAACTCGGACTCTCTTACTATATTGTAATAATTTAATAAATTTATTTAATTTCGGCTAAGTCGGGAAATAATAATTATAGTCTGATACATTTAAACGGAATCGGTTTCAAATTATTGCTTTAAAACACACATTTTAGTGAATTATTCTTATCGGTGTTAATATAAAAAGGTCGATAAGAAACCAGCGGCGGTGATAAAACGGTGTACTTACATGTGTTGGAGATACGGAATAATACCCGACTGGGCTGTTTGACGGATCGGACAGAAGTGATTTCAAATGTGCTCTAATGAAACTGATTGACGCAGCTGACTTACTAACGCCCTCAGTATCAAATCTTGTAATTAATGTTAATATTATGGACAGCCCTCTCACTGCCAGGTTTATCAAAATTTCTATTTAAAGTAGAAATCTGTTTCGCGGTTTCAGCTAGCTAAATTAGGAGAAATCTATAATATTAATTTACAATACCTATGATTCGAATGTAAGCGGAGCAAATAACGAAGTATATTATTAATGTAAACTGCATTTTTGGCAACGGAAAATTTACCTCGTTACACTTGTGAAACTGTAATGCAGTACTTAAATTAGCATACATTATAGTTATTTATAATTTTATTACAATTACCCTTAACAAGAATAATTATCCGTTTAAATACAACATATATTCTCAAAACAATACTAGATACTGTGATATTAATGCTGACTTTTTTTTCGGGGATGTAATGTATATTCTATCTTTTACATCCGCTTCTTGCTAGTAAACGTTGTTAACTATTTAATAAATGTCATATGTATGAATATTAAAATTTCTAATGTAAATCTATTATTGTAGGGTAAATCTTTATTACCACAAGTTTCTGGAGTAGCACAGCTAATACTATTAGGAGTGCAGTTAATAATATTTTACTGGCATGGTAATGAAATTATTGTAAATGTAAGTATTTTAGATCAAAAATGCAAATGAGAAGTTGCAGATGTCATAAAAAAATTTAAACCTCAACTTCTTGTATATTCACAAAATCTGATGTTCCTGGACTCTTACTGGCTTGCTTTACTTATTTACCCCTATTTACCTCACAACCCTTCAAGGGAATAAGCTCGAAAAATAATTGGGTCCCAGATCGTTATGATATATACGTGTACCAAATCTCAAGTCAGTATCTTAAACTGCTCCAAAGTAATCGTGCGCGTAAGAAAGTGACATACAGACAGACACAGACTGACAGACAGATTTTTTTTTCGCTCGAATTAAAAATATCCACGTTTCATGATATTCCATATACGAGTAATAAATAATAAATTTTTCAGAGTCTCCCCTTTTTGAAATTTTATTAAAACAATTTATTTCTCCTCGTTAAAGCATATGTCAAATGTCATGAAACGTGAAAATAATAAAGTCTTGCGAATAAAATCTGTCACTACCATGTACACTGACTGATGTTAATCCGCAATCGTTCTCTTTTAATCCAGTTTCTGAACTGCAACTAATAAATACAGTTTATAAAATGAAAAACAAAAGATCTTTGGTAATGATGGGCTGAGTTTGCAACTGATGAAAAAAAAACCGCTGCCTAAGGAATCACTATTTCCACACCCAGATTTTTGATCCAAGTCACTTTAAAGGAAATATCTTGACTATAATTGCACTCCAGTATGTGGAAATTATTGGCCATAGAATTTTAAAAATATTTGGGGCAGATGTCATAGAAAAGTTTGAGACGTTGGTCTCTACCATATAGGTTAAAATTGACGTTTCTAGTTTACCCTACTTATTTTCCTCTATTTACAACCTACCACCTCCTATCTCCTCAATGGAATCATCTCAATCAGATGTCATTACTATACATACGTGTACTAACTTTCAAGTGAAAATCTCCATTTTATGTTATCAATCCCATTAATAATAGAGGTGGTGGGGTTTGAAAAATATTAGAAAGAAATCTGAGGCTTTGGTTTCTAGTATATACACCAAATCCCAAATTTCTGCACTCTTACCAGATTGATTTACTTATTTTCCCCTATTTACTCATAGTTAACCCCCAACTCTTCAACAAAATCATCTCAAAATATAATCTTGTTCCAGATGTCGTTATAATACATACGTGTGCAACTGTGCAAAGTTTCAAATGAATATCTCAATTTTATTTTACCAACCCCTTCAATAATGGAGAAGAGATGGTAGGGGGGTTGAAAAAATATGATAAAAAAGTCTGTGGCCTTGACTTCTAGTACATACGCCGAATTTCAAGTTTCTGTACTGTTACCAGCTTGTTTTACTTATTTTCCCTTATTTACCTCTATTTAACCCCCAACCCTTCATCGGAGTAATTCCAAGATATAATCTAGTACCTGATGTGACTATAATATATACGTGTACCAAGTTTGAAGTGACTATCTCAATTTTCTTTTATCAACACCGTTAATAATGGAGTTGGTGGCGGGGGGGGGGGAGTGGAGGAATGAAAAATATTAAAAAAATTGAGGCCATGGCTTGTTGTTCATGCATCAAGTTTCAAGTTACTGTACTCTTACCAGCATGTTTTACATATTTCCCCTACTTACCCCTATTTACCCCCCAAACCTTCACCGAATATCTTCAAAAACAATCCAGTTTTAGATTTTGTTATAGTCTATATGTGTACAAAATTTCAAGAGTTACAGACAAACAGACAGAAAATTTTTTTTCGCTCAAATTTAAAATCTCGAAGTTTCACGACCTTCTAAACCTATTTCAACAGAATATTTTTTTTAAATTGTTTTATGACTACTACGCTTCCACATCCACTGCGTGGATGTGGAAGTAATTAAAGATTTCGTCGTATTAACCTTAAAGCATTTGATAAACAACTCGATTGAAAATGGTTCTTTCCAAATATTTAAAAAATTTCGCACGTATTGCTGTTAATAAAATCAGATGATCTAGAAATTGATAACTATAGACTAATAACATTAGTTAGCTCTGTGCCTAAATTAACAGAAAGGGTAATATACACATACAACCAACAGGTAGAGAGACGGCTGTGGCTGTACAGATTTTCTGTGAATAAGATACATGAAAAACTTTGTATGAGTGGGTAAGCACTACCACAGACCTACACGAAGCCACTTTCCATATAAGCAAATTTTGCCCGCGTCATGGAATTTTACTGGACGTGACGTCAAAATGGGAGGATGCCTGCAAATAAGAAGAGGCACTCTATTTTTTTTTAATAACTAAAAGGCTTGAACTTTAACTGTATTCGATGACTTGAGAAAACTTAGAAAAAAAGCTTTAATCGAGGGTGTCTCAGGGTTGCAGGCAAATTAAGCATGGCATCCCACTACAAGTTTTATTCATGTATTCGATGACACAAAAAACCATGACCGTAACTGACGTCAAAATTCCATGACGCGGCAAAATTTGCTTGAAACGTGGCTTGTATGTCTGTGGTAGTACTTACTCACTTACACAAAGTTTTTCGTGTATCTTGTTCATAGGAAATCAAGATTTTTAATTTGAGCGAAAAAAAATTCTGTCTGTCTGTCGTCATTATTAAAGGGGTCGATAAGATAAAATTGAAATATTCACCTACAATTTGGTACACGCATATGTCATAACGACATCTGGAACTAGATTATATTTTGAGATGTTTCCGTTGATGGGTTAGGAGTTATAAATAGGGTTAAATAGGGGAAAATAAGTAAAGCAAGATAGTAAGAGTACAGGAACTTGATATTCGATGCATGTACTAGAAATCAAGGCCTCAGATTTTTTATAATATATTTTAACCCCCCAATACCCCTGCTCCATTATTAAAGAGGTTGATAAAATAAAATTGAAATATTCACTTGAAATTTGGTACACGCATGTATTATAACGACATCTGAAACTAGATTATATTTTGAGATAGTTCCGTTGAAGGGTTGTGGGTGAAATATTGGTAGATAGGGAAAAATAAGTAGAGCAGGCTGGTACGAGTACAGAAATTTGGGATTTGGTGTATATTCTAGAAGCGATGGCCTCAGGTTTTTTAGTAATATTTTCCATACCACCCCACTCCCTTATTAAAAGAGTTGATGAAATTAAATTTAGTTATTCGTTTGAAATTTGTAAATAGGGAAAAATAAGTAAAGCAAGCTGGTAAGAGTACAGAAACTTGAAATTCGGTGGATGTCCTAGAAGCCAAGGCCTCAGATTTTTTAACAATATTTTTAACCCCCCATCACCCTTACTCAATTATCAAAGGGGTTGATAAAATAAAATTGAGATATTTACTTGAAATTTGGTAGACGTATGTATTATAACGGAATTAGATTATATTTTTAGACGATTCCGTTGAAGGGTTGGGGGGTTAAATAGGAGTAAATAGGGGAAATATGTAGATCAAGCTGGTAAGTGTACAGAAATTTGGAATTTGGTGTATACACTAGAAACCAAGGCCTCAGATTTCTTTCCAATATATTTCAAGCCCCTCCACCTCCGCTCCATTATTAATGGGACCGATAACATAAAATTGAGATATTCACTTGAAAGTTAGTACGCGTATGTATTTTAATGACATCTGATTGAGATGATTCCATTGAGGGGGTGGGAGGTGGTAGGTTGTGAATAGGGGAAAATAAGTAGGGTAAACTAGAAACTTCATTTTAGACGTATATGGTAGAAACCAACGCCCCAAATTTTTCTGTGACATCTGCTGTAAACATTATTAAAATTCTATGACCAATAATTTCATACTAGAGTGCAAATTTAGTCAAGATGTTTCCATTAAAGTGACTTGGATGAGAAATCTGGATGTGGAAGTAGTGATTCCTTAGGCAGCGGTTTTTTAATACTAATATGACATTTTTTGAGCATAATTTTATACCTCCCCCTTTAACCCTCTTGGAGTGAGAGCTACCCCTTTATAATTTTTGAATGGAACTGGGTGCGTGTGCTAGCTCATTTCAAGGGCTTTTTAATTCCCTATCCAGCAATATGAGATTTTTTAAATTTATCTAATTTCTGTGTTTTAGGATTTTACTCAAAAATTGTAAATTACGTAGGTAATGAATTTGTCCATTACCTATGAACCTCACTGTATCTCAGAGTATGCTTTTGCTAATGGATGATATAAATGTAACTAGAGTAAACATTATACTCTTCGCCAACTTACTGCACTTTTTGTATAATAGTTTCACATTCTATGGGATACTCTTCGCAGTTTTTTTGTAAATAATTTTAGTTTTAGGCATTTTTTGTTTAATTACAAAACATCAAAAACACATTTTTTTCAAATTTAAAAAATGCATAACTTTTTTATTTACTGAACGATTTTGTTCAAAAACTAGCTCTCTCGCTTAAAATAACTTACTATACAAGTTTTAATGCAATCGAACTTTTCGCTCTGAAGTTATCGTGCTTACAAAGAACCTGACAGTCGGACAGACGGATAGACAGATGGACGGACATTTTGAAAGTAGTTCAGAATTCGATCACCAACACAATATGAAATTTTTTTCTCTATGAGCCATATTACCGGTTTTAGAAATGTGTCGATTGAATGCAAAATACTTTTCGTCTTGTATTTGCGAAGAGTATAATAAGTAACACGAACTTTGTGAATAATATTAACTGCTATACGTATGATTTTATAATGTTAGAATGTTCTTTTCTTACGAAATTTACTGTTCTCTTTATTCTCCATGTGTTAGTATTTTCTACATAAAATGTTTTTTAAATCGTATTCATTATACAACTTTGACATTGCTTGTTATTATTGATATGCTATTTTTATTGATAGGTGGTGAGTCTGCTTTTAAATAATCGGCTTCGCATATTAAATGTATCTTTGAGGCAAATTTTAGGAGAAATGACGAAATGCAATACGAAATTTCACTAAATGACCCCATTATGTCATATACTGTTTTAGAGCGAAGCCATATGTGATTCATTATATGGAATGGAATGGTTTGGTTTTAACTACCGCACAATAACTAGTATGAGAATTATGATGATTCGTGCTCAAAGGCCATTAGCTATTACCATTGGTCCTTTTGGAGAAGTGTCTTTGGTAATGGCATTAAAGGTATGCCTTCCTCAATAGTTTATTGATCTTAGACTAATTTACAGTTTTTTATAAAATATTTGAAACTTATGTTAGAACAAATTCAGGGGTTTGCATTTCGAGTATAACCGTAAATACTGTGATACAGTGTACAAAACTTACATATGTATTTGGAGTCAGTAGTAGTTTAATTTTAAATTCATGCATTAGAAAATGGTGATAGAGAGGCAAGTTATAATCAAATTGACGACATAGAATTGACTGAATTATTTTGTATTAATCATTAGAAGACAACAGTTATTTAAATTTTTATAGAGATATCGGATTCATAAATAAAAAGAAATCTTTATTGTCTTTATTAATCTATTAGCTATAATACATAATTATAGATCAAACATATCGTAGAATGCCATGTCAATGGCTTAAATGAGAAAAGTATATAAATAAACTGAGTACCACAATATTTATAAAGATGTAATAAATACATAGTATATGCGTAAGTACATGGTAAAAGGGACATATAGCATTAAAATAGAATACAGATAACATAAATCTAAATTATGAGTCAAGTGAGTTTGGTCTGTAAAAAAATGAATTTATTTATGGAATTAAATGGATTATCTATGAGAAGTTATCTTAAATTGTTTTTAAAACTGACTAGATATTTCGTTCGGTAGAATATTGTAAATGCGAAAACCAATAGCTAACTTTTTATAAAATTCGTGTTCATGTGTACTTGAATTAAAATTTCTTCCTCTATTGAGATAATGTTGAAAATCCCCATTATACATAAATCTGTTTATATTTTCATGAGCGTGTCAACAGTTCTATTAGATATATAGATGTCACAGTAAGAATTCTGTACCTTTTAAATTCATCATGGCATGCTGATTATATACAATATTAAATACAACCCAAGTATCCTTTTCTGGAGTATGAACATCCCGTCAATGTCACTGGATTGTCCCCTCGCTATAATATTGTATGCAATAGGAGAGTAAATGAAGGCACATTATACGTTTATAAAAACATGATTATTTAAAGACTTTTTAGAAAACTTACTACACAAAAGCTATTATTTAATTTTGCAGCCAGTATTTCAATGTGGCGACTCCAATTCAAATAGCTATATAGGGTTATTTCCAGAAAAGAGGCTGAGTTTGCAGTTTTAATAACATGAATTATGTAACTGTTGTCTGAAATTCTATGACATTTTTAAATTCAATGCAAATTGCTTTAGGATAGTTAATTATTAAACAATTTCCATTACCTAAATTGTTTTAAGAATTCATTAATTTTGTTATTAAGAAATACAGTATTTGTATCAGATACTACAATCGTAGTGTCATCCTCATACATGAAAATGTTGCCATGAGTTATATAGGTAGGGAGATCGTTTACGAATAATAGAAAAATTAGTGGTCCCAGTACGCTCCCCTTGGGAGTTTCAATATTTATACTGTACATATCAGACACAGCATCTTTCAAGAAATCAAACAGGGCAGCAACTAACTATATAATGGTTTTCATCCATTTTATTAATTACATGTTGAATTAGATCAATAGTACCATACTCGGTTGAGAACCCCGGCCTGAAGTAATGTTTTCAAAGATATTGGAGAAAATACTCAATAACGATATAGGAAGATAATTTTCGATATGAATCTGGTCACCTTTTTAAACAACGGAATAACAGTTACTTTTTTAAGGAGTGAGGGAACTTTCCCGCTGGAATTAATAGATTGATTAAATCAGCGAGGACTCCTACTAATTCTCCACCGTATCCTTTTATTAATTTTATTTGTGTTTCATCCAAGCTTCTAGTTCTTTTTTCTGGTAATTTCTTAATAACAAGTTCGATTTCATATTTAGTAGCTGGGGTGAAGAACATGATTTTAGAAATGAATGTACGTGATGTGCATATTGTTGAGACATTGTCATCAAAATGCTATTCAAGTTTTTGTTGACAACTTTTGATAAGTATTTACCGAAAGTGTTCATTAATCACTGAATTTTCGAAATTGATTGATGCTATAGAATCACTGTTATTAAAATATGTTTATTTTAACTTATTAACAAGATTCCATACAGTTTTTGTCATATTATCAGAATTTTCGATGATCGTATTGTAAACGCCATCTTTTCTCTACGAATATCATTCTATACTTATTTTTTAAATCTTTTACGTTTATCTTTTAGACGTTTTTTTTAGTTCATTTTTTTCTAATTCTTCTACATCGTTCCTTAGCTTCTGTGAAAATTGTATTTTACCTGTTAGTTGCTTCCTGGTAAAGCTGGTTTTAATTTTCAATAAAATGTCTTTACATAAAGTGCCAGTTATACGGCAATAAAACAATATTTACAAGTTTCGGTTTACCTGAAAATTACCTTGAATCTGCAGTTTTAAATGAGTCACTCTGTATTTTATCAAAAAATATTAAAAAATATATTAATGCAATATGACTATGGTGGCTTTAGATATAATTGAAATTAATGAAATAATACAATGAAGCATACAAAACAAAATTAATGCAAAAACGAGAAACAAAGAAAACTAAACAAATTTACGGAAGATATTCAAAATTATTGCCATTTCTATGCATCCACTTGAAAACTTTTTAATCAATTCGACTCTGCACGTTTTCAGTAGTGTGTGTCTGTTGATGGCTGAAACCTAGCATATATTTTATTACGAAAATTGGCGATGTCTTCTATTGGTTCCTTATATACCTCATTTTTAAGTGACCCCACAAATAAAAATCTAACGGAGTCAAATCAAGACATCTAGCGAGCCACCTGAGTGCTTCGTTTGTGACTATCCATCTTCCTGAATAAGTATGAGGACAACTTCTGATAGTGCTAAGATGTGGACCCGCACCATCCATGAAATCACAATGTCTCTAATTGAATTGGTAAATTATGTAATAGCAAAGATAAATCATTTTGTAAATATTGTAAGTAGCAATCACCATTTAAATTTCCTTGATATGGTCCAACTCTGAATCCATTTGCAATGTCGCACCAAACATTTACCCCAAATCAAGTTTGAAATCTGGTATGTTTTACCCAATTAGGATTTTCTGAGACGAGTATCGACAGTTTTCTCCAGTTATAAGTCAATTATTATGGAGTCGAGATTCGTCCTCTCCACATAATTTGTTCCAATAAATTACGATTTCTCTCTAAGAGAATGGAAAATTGTACCAAGAAATGTAGCCTGCGTTCATTATCTGCTGGTCTTGATATAACAAATTAACTTTATTTGTGAGAAATGTATTATTTTTAAAATTCTTCAACACGAAGTTGCAGAAACGTTAGTTACTACATTGGCGTAGTGACGTGTGAAGATTATTTGCATTATTTCTAATACTGCTGTTGTGATTTTTTCATTTTTCTCTCCTTAAGGTTTTTGTTTGTTTAAACCTTCCATTATTGACTAAATTATCACATGAATTGTCTCACAATCAGGCTTTGCTCTCTCAGAAAAATGTCTTCCATGGAAGACCACAGCTGCAAAAACATTTGTACGGCATTCTCCGTAAATTGAAATCATATTTAATTTGTCTAGGTTTGTATGTAAACCTATTTCGTCTAACAACTTAACCAACACAAACATATAAATTACTTTCACAACAGTTGACTTTTGAAATTTAATCTAAACATTAAATGTAAAATGGGGGGGGTTTCTAAGTACATCCCCTGTGCAAATTTATGACTATGGTGGTTGGCGTTAATCATAAAATTATCGTTATGGTTGTACTACTATTTACTTACTGGAAAACGCGCTATATATATGAAAATTATAATGTAGAACTGTGCCAAATACCAACTAATAACTACCGTAAGACGAAATCCCTCCATCGATATATGGCATAGCATGGGTTGCAAGTCGAGACTGTTAATTTGATCTCCAAGATTTACTAATTTACATGACATGAGACATAGTGACAATTTATTTCACATAAACCTACTCTGAGGGCATCTCGTGAGTTGGATGTAAATCTAGGTTTCATGTAGTTGTTATAAGATAAATGAGATATTCTTATGCTGCACCACAGGACAGTGCGCGGTGTGGCATCGGTAATTCGTCTTGTAAACAGTAATATACCGATAACTATAGTTAAATAAAAAAACTGATTGTAAAACTTTATTTTTCAGATATTCAAAGGCGTTTATTCATATATTATGTTTCTTCGAAGTTCATATGGTGCTCGTGAGTAAAGATGTAATACAGACTTTTCGCATTTTAAAATAAAATTGATTTCGACAATCACACAGTAGTCTATCAGTAAATATTTATATTTGTTAATATTCTGTATAGTATATTATTAAGCATTAAAAGCTTATGCAATGCAACGGCTATTTTGTGTATTTATTTAGGGGAGTCTGGGTGTTTTCCCGTGTAGTTGGTAGGCTTCTGTTGGAGCCACGGTTATCTGAACGACGTTTCGGCCAAATCTCTGCTGCCATCATCAGGTTCTCGCTGAAAGCTGCCTATTGCTGCTGCTGCTTCCGCTGCCGCTGCTGCGGCAGCAGTAGCAGCAATATTTCTGTTAATCACCTCCTTATTTTTATATGAAGTGTTGTTGCGCTTCCGGGTGATTTCCCGCGTAGTTGGTAGGCTCCTGCGGGAGCCATGTTGTCTAAATGACGTTTCGGCGGAATCTCATCTGCCATCATCAACTGCCTCTGCTACTGCTACTGTCGCTGCAATCGCTGCTACTGCTGCTCCTCGTTGCTCGAACTGAACTGAACTGAACAGCCATGGTTGTCTAAACGACGTTTCGGCGGAATCTCATCTGCCATCATCAGGTTCTCGCTGAAAGCTGTTTACTGCGGCTGCCGCTACTACGAGGAGCAGCAATAGCAGCGGCAGCAGCAGTAGGCAGCTTTCAGTGAGAACCTGATGATGGAAGATGAGATTCCGCCGACAACGTCGTTTAGATAACCATGGCTCCTGCAGGAGCCTACCACCTACGCGGAAAATCACCCGGAAGCGCAACAACACTTTATTCGACACCTTCCTAGAGGAAGCCAACTGCCAGGCGAGTAGTATTTCGGTACATAATTTCTACTATAGAGGACGCCACCTTTCGGATGGTCTGAGCGCCCTAAAAGGGGGCGGATTTTCATTCATTGCTCTATATTCCTTTGGGGTGGATAACGCCCACCCAATTTAAAAATTGATCAGGATAATCCCGTTAAGAAAGAAAAACACTTTCCGATCATCTACTGGTGCTGTGACATCGTCCTACTTTTATCGTGATAATTTTAATTTACCGAGTAGAGGTATTTGTGTTTTTATGATTTTGTATTAAAAGTCAGTTATTTTCTTTAGAGTTCCAAATTAAACTTTACCCCACTCGAATTGTCGCTGGCAACTGGCGTTTAGTCACTCGTTTTCGTAGTATAATTTATCAAAAATAATTAACTTTATGCTCGTTAATAGTATTGTATATTTTGGCCCTTCTGGCAATCAGTTTGAATTTGAGTGTAAACGATTTTCACCTTTAACAAAGTAACTTTTCTGCTTAAGTTCGAGACTACGGTTCATTTTTCTTATTTGTTTAACTTTTAAATTTCTTTTGTTTTAATTTAAGTATTAACTATTATTATTCGATTTTCTATACCGATTAATTTCGTGTTCTTTTGTAAAATACAGTTTAAGTGTTGTAGAAAAATGCATGCTTCATTTACTTGCTTGTTAGTGAAAGGTCGAGTAATCAAGGTTAGATAATCTAAGTGAAGCAGCAGACCTGACAATGGGGTAAGTTCTTGAACTACAGCCTTTTAAGTATACACACACATTTCTGAGAACGGTCAACGTATAAAACGAGATTAATACATCAAGATCTACGTGGCCCACTGTGAAGGGGTAGTGCGAGTATAGACTTAAAGATAGGCCCGATGTTGATGAATGAGTATTCCTTAGCAGCCGCACATAGTGTAAAATTGGTCTCATTTGAAATGGATACGTTAATTCTCACGGATATAATCAATAAACATAATAACCCCCCAAAGTAGTGTAAACAGGGTAAAGGGGTTTATAACAGTACGCCTTTACTGGCTCTCCTTGCGAGAGACTTTGTTAAGAATGCGTCGGAGAGTCTGCACATAGCTTTAAAAGTTTTGATACAATGGGAAGAATACTTATTAGCTTAACGGTCGGTTTATCAATACGAGATTAAAGTTACCTTATGGTTAAAGCATAGGGAAATGATTATACTTAACTATAAGATTTTCTAGTGAGATTATCCTGTGGTTGAGCCTATGCATATGCTTTATCAATAGGATAACTTAACCTCGCATTGATAAACCGGTTAAGGCCATTAAAGTCCTGAGGTGATTTTGCTTTAGAAATAATACGAGCAACTTTTTATGATGCAAATATTTATTAGATGGCAAACATATTTTAAAATATATAACGAAATAATAATAAATTATAATTTTTCACTTGTTTCTGATTACAAAAACTTTAATAGCTGTAGGTGTCATTGCCAAGAAACTGTATATTAATATTTTATCAAGTGGATTAAAAAACAGCCAATAGATCGCCTTGCTTTAGAATCGACTGCAGTTATGAATAATTGAAGGCCAATTTTAGCGTAATTATACTAAATATTTACTATTAATGCTAAAATCGCTCTAAATGTGACTGCCAGAAAACAAAACTGTTTATTAATATTTTACATAGCATTTAAGAATTGGGCGGAAAAACAAATAGTAGGATAATTCGGTTCAGAATCGAGTCATTGTATTTAATAATTGAAGATTTCTTTTAGTATAATTGTAATAAATAATATTGGAATGATGGTCTAGGTCAACTGTTATGTAGAATACCAAAGGAGAGTTTCAGGTGAAAATGTAAGCAACGATTTCTCAATTTAATTAAAATTAAATAAAATCTGAACTACCTTCAAAAAGGGGTTAGTAAAAGTTATGAAATAACTGAAGATATCCATCGAATTGCAACTGATTAAGTAGCTACTTGACTCTTAAAATCAGACCCCAACCAGGAACCTCGATGGAGTTTCTTGCCATTAACTAGTTAAGGGTGACACAAAATTTTACAAGGAGTAAAATTTTACGAAATTAAATTCTGAATAAAGAAGGCATAGGTAGGTAGTAGATATTATATGCATGCTATAGAAGTTACTTTTGCCACATAATGAAGCAGTGATAAAGAGTGGAATCTATCACATCGCACAATGGGGTAAAAACTAGGTGAAAACGGAAAACATCCTAAAATTTGTAAATGAGCTGTAAACGGGTGCAGGTTTATAAAAACATTATTTTAAAAATTCAACCTTGATAAGGGGTGGAATTAATTATATCAAAAAAATTACGAAACTGAATTTTTATTAACTGCCATGTTCATAATAAGAATTTTTTAAACCCATGTTATAAAGGGGTTCTTTTATAAGGGTAAAAATTTGAAAAATTAATTAACCCGCATGATAAATATTAACCTATATTTTAAACTGTTGTATACATGTATTAGCTTTTACTAAAGAAATAATCAGTATTATTATCAAAATAAGTTAAAATATTAGTTACATTGTGCCCCTAATTTAACCATCATCGTAGGCATGTATAACGATCATTGAAATTTTACCACTTGGTATACTTAGATTGATCTTAAAAATATCTATTAATAGCTATTGGAAAAATAATGTAATAACTTATAGGTAAATCAATTACTATCCTTGAATTATGGGGAGGAGCGCTGCCTTGTTAGAAATACATTCCCTGTCCTAAATCCATAGGTAACTCATTTAAAATGCCCCCAATATCATTTTTCAGGAATCTCAAGTATCTGGCACCAGTCAGAGGTCCTTCAAATATTATTGGACCAATGATTCTACTACCGATTATTAAAAGCCAAACATAGAAATCGAACCACACTTGAAAATTACCATTCGGTAATAAATTTTGATTTTCTTGTGACCAATATTTTGTATTTTATCGGTAAAATAATCCGAAATTTGTAAACCATGACTCGTCCCAAAAAAAAGCAGTCCCAAAGAAATCATTGTTTAGCTGCACGTTATTATACCAAATCAAATTGCAATATTCCACCTTACGTTCGTAATCACTTTCGTACAAATGCTGGTGAAATTGCTATTTAAAAGATTTATAGTGGTATATGTGCAAAATTCTGCTTACTGTTTGGTGACTGATGTTTAATTCAAACCCAACTTGCCTTAAAGAAACAGTCTTATCAATTTCTATTCGAGCCAAAACACTAATTTCCTTCATCAATAATGAAGTTTTCTTCGGGATCATTGTTGGGCTTTCTTCGGAATTGGTTTTAAATACGTTTAAAATAATTTTTCGCTGGACATTGTCTATCAGGATATCGTCGGCCATAAAGGTCCATAACTGCAATTGCATTTTTTTTACTTTTACCATAAATAGACTGTCCACTTTTTCAGCTCTTGTATAAATTTGCGGCATTTTGAACACAATTAACAAGAAATTTAAACAATTTTTAAAGACACAATAAAAACACCGTTAAACCAACAAATGTTTGACAAGCTAAATATTTCATTGTTTTCAAAGCTGCCTTAGTTACTTCTTAACATTTAATTAGAACAAAATTGTATTTTCTTAATTTCTTTTCGCTGTAACTTTGTTTGTATCTAGTATATGAATAAATTCCTTATTAATAGTACTAATAAATGATACCACGGTACCGATATGGCTCCATTTGAAAAAATTGAGCTTTGTCCCAAAAACAATTTTGGTGAATTTCACTTGCTAACGAAAAAAACGCAATTTAGTGTTTTTAACGGGATTCCGATTTTTGTAGCATTACACGGGTTATTTAGAATAAATCGTAATCGACATGGTACACTTAAATGGAAAATTAAAAATTATATTATAAAAAAAATTGGCGTTTGAAATGTCACTTATCTGGCATCGTTGAATTCAGAAAATTATGCAGAATTCAAAAATTCAATAATATAGGGGACGTTCTATTTAAAAATCGAAAGTTAATGTTACTTCCGGCGAAACCGGAAGTGAAAATAAAATCAGTTGTATGTTAAAAATTGCCGCTTATTATATATGTAGTATATCCTAAATTTCAATCAATTATCCTTAAAACTAAAGGAGAAAGGGGGGATATTCCATGATAATGTTACACCCGGTATATTGAATTTGACATTTGAACATGTCCCGAACGTGTATTCTATCCAAAATCGATCGGCGGTATTCCCGCCACTGCTAGGGCTGCTTCATACGATGTCGTCCTATATGCATTGCATACCCTTAGCGCAGCGCAGCGCTGTACTATTTCGAGATACCTCCTTGTTCTCTGCACCTCCATGGCTTTCTCCCACACCGGTGCTGCGTAGAGCATGATGGAGTTTACCACGCTGCATAACATTCTTCTTTTGCTAGATCTCGGTCCTCGCACATTGTTCATCAATCTCCCTAATGCCGAGACAGCTTTCCCAGCTTTATCAGCCATCTCCTGGGCGTGTAACCTGTAGGTCAGTCGGGGATCCAGCTAGACTCCCAGGTACTTTAATCCCGTACTGGGTTGTACTCCTAGTTGCCCTACTCTCACCGTTACCGGTTCCACCATCCTCTTCCTGGTGATGACCAAGCATTCGGTCTTCTCCGGGGCTAGTTCTAGATGCATACCTCCTAACCAGCGTTCCATTTTTCTAACGGTCTGGTTCACCGCGTCCTCTACCCCGGCCACCGATCGACCAGTGGTCGTTATTGCCAGATCGTCAGCATACCCTGTGACTGCCACGCCATTCGCCATTGGTAATTGCAGGATGTCGTTAAACATAATGTTCCATAGGGTGGGTCCCAGTACAGATCCCTGTGGAACTCCGCATGTGACCTTTCTCCAGTTCTTGGTGCCTTCCCCTTCCCAGCCAATCCACCTATTTTCCAGATAGCTGCTAACTATTCTTAGGAGGTACGGTGCTACTCCCAAATTCCTTATCTTGCTGATGATCTCTCTCCACACTGCCGAGTTAAAAGCATTCAAGCTATGTCAAGGGTTACCAGTACGCATATTCTTTTGCTAGGCGTGGCCACCCTGGCTGTCTCGGTGATCCTTTTCAAGGCTCCCACCGTTGACTTGCCTTTCCTAAAGCCAAATTGCGTCTCCGCCGCTCCACCCTTTTGTATTATTTCGGCGTCTAGTCTTCCAAGTATCAGGTACTCCAAGACCTTCCCCATCGCGTCTAGTAGGCACACCGGCCTATGCGAGGACGGTTCCTCTATGGGCTTGTTTCCTTTGGCTATAAGCACCAGCCTCGCCTTCTTCCATTTATCAGGGAAATCTCCCCTATCTAATGCCTCGTTCATAACAAGTAGGAATATATCCGGGTGCTCCTCTGCTGCCATCTTTACCACTTCCGGTGGGATATTGTCCGGGCCGGGGGCCTTGCCATTTTTTAGTCTGCCACAGGCTGTTTGGAGTTCTCCCTCTGTGAAGGGCGGCACTTCCTCTACCTCCGTGTCCCTCCATCTAACTTCTTCCCTATCGGAAAATAGGGCTTGCACTATCTGTTCCAGCCTTTCCACAGGAATTGTGGAAGAGGCTGCTCTCATGGTCCGGGTGGCGATCTTATATCCATCCCCTCAGACGTTATTATCGATATCATCGCACACTTGTCTCCACTTGTCTTCTTTGCCTCTTTTTATCGCCAAACTTGGTCTCTTCCTTGACTCGCGATATTCCTGCAGGGCTATATTTTCTCCAGGCCCCCCTTGCCTCCTGTTTTCCCTGATACTCCGTCTCCTGGCTGCTATGCAGTCTCTCCTGAGGTTAGAGATATCCTCTGTCCACCAATACACTCCTCTCTTGGGTCTCGTCACCCCCCTCCTCGGCATCGCCTCGTCACATGCTCTCGTGATTGCTCAGGTCAGAGTCTCTTCCATATTTATCGTGCCCCCTCTTACTTGCTGTGAGAGGGATTCCTTGAAGGCGTCCAAGCGTCCTAACTTCCACCCTCTACCCCTGACTGATGGGGTCTCTTGCTGCCGGCCCACTTCATATCCAATGTAGCAGTGATCGCTTAGCGTCTCCTCTTCGTGCACGCTCCATCCTGTTATTCGTCTGGCTACGCCCGGCGTGGCTATCGTTATATCGGATATCGAGCCACCCTCCCCTCATCTTCAAGAGTCTAGCAATTTATATATATTTTTTAGGAAATGGATCTTACTATCTTTTATTATCTTAAATACTCAATGGTTTGGTCTGGAATCTTATCTCCAAATATAGTCAAGTGTAAGGGCCTGTACACGATTTATGGAAGTGTAGCTCTTATATTCTATGTCTTGGTGATATTTTCTTTATGCGCTGAAATTCCAGCTTTATGGTACGATACAAGCCAACTCATTACATCTGTAACTATAATTCTTACTTGTGCAATTATTTCTATAAAAATATTTTCTTTTAAAACCGATGGTTTTGGATACTTGATATATGAAATGGTTTCTATGGAGGATAAATTAAAAATCACCAAAGATGGGATACTCTTGAAAATATATAAATCATATGCACAACGGAGCAAGTATATCCAAATATATAATATACTGGTAATCTCTTCTGGCTATTTTGTATTATATGTTCCTAGTTTTGTAAAATATATTATATTATGGGATGAAAATGAGAATAACTCGACTATAGAAAAACCTCTGCCTTTATTTGTTTGGTTGCCTTTCAACGAAAGTCAGCACTACATAATGGCTTACTTTATGTTAATATGCTATGGTGTTGTAGCTTCACTTTATTATTTTACTGCACAAGTACTTCCTACAATTTTATCGCTTTATCTTAGCTTCAGATTACAAGTGATAAATAGTTATTTAAGTAACGTTAAGCAATCAGTACAAACAAGCAGTGATACTCTAATGGCCGATGAAGATAAGGAATATGCGGAAGCAGTGATTCGGTTCTGCCTCTTGGAACATCTCTGTATAATAAGGTAAGGCCTGATGATATATTATAACTGTGATAACTGCGGTGAAAACTAACACAGGAGAAAAACTATCTATTCTAAATATCTAATGTCTCCACAGGGAGCCGTTCATAAGAAAAAATAAAAAATACCCCATCTATAGTATAAATGACGACTATGTTAAGCATGTAAATATTGTACCTACTGCTAACTCTCTTAGGAAGACGTATAGCAAAGCGAGCAAAAACTTAGAATAACCATATTATTCACATCATTTCTTGTAACTTTTAATTCCGAGATACAAATTTATACCGAAATTTACAACTGTTAAGTAGAAAATCACAGACGATATAAAACCAATACACCTGAACACTATAATCTACGCTATTATGGCAATTCACACTATTATTACGTTTTGCAAGCTCATCTTCTAAAAGTATTCACTGTCTATCATTTGTTATATTTCTAATTAATCCAAAGTTATTGATATATCCCATAACTTTTATCAAATCAAAGGCATGTTGAGCAACACCAGATTCTTCAGTACTGTAGCATTTATGGGCGATATGTTTCTTGAATCTAGTTATAATTGTACTTCTCTTTGTCCAACATACTTCAAATTATAATACTTATGACCAATTCCATAAATCCCATACCTCTCGTTCGATTCTATTTTATCCTTTGGGTTTCCTGTCATGAATTACTTAAGGTTAATTAGGAATGTAAAAAGTAATAGACAGCAGAATGCTTGTCAAAGTCAAAGATTTCAAACGTAAAATAGTATGTATAGTGACAAGGGCCTTATTCCACCTATTCCTCTTTATTGATTAGTAGGTCGTCAAGCCAAGACAAAGATCAGGTAGTGATTGATTGAATATCACGGAAACTAGTTTAGTGTAAATACAGCATACGTCCATAAATCAATTTTAGTTTTAATCACCTCCAGATGATGCCATCTTTGATGCCGAAACGCTCCTAGAACATTATGGTACGATACAAACGTATTCGATTGTGGTCTCCAGGTGTTTTGATGCTAATGGAAATTACTTCATCGTCTGGATTGCCACTTAAGAATTGTGAATTTTGAGATATAATTGTGAATTCTGACTTAGACTTGTGAATTCCGAGGCACAGTTCTCAATTCCAACTCAAAATTGTGAATTCTGATATACAGTTGTGAACTTCGACTTACAATTGTTTCAAGATTAAGTTGTTAATTCTTAGTTGAAAACAGATATGAATAGCATTGACTTTCTACACTTTTGCAGCTATCCATGCGAACCATGTAACAACGTTTTTATTTTAGTGGGGGTGGCTGATGCTAAAAAATGCGTTGAAAACTTTGTTCTCGTACACACACGAAATCATAATAATAATAACACTCGTCATTATCCAATACCGCATATTTAGGAAGGCATAACTAAATCGCCAAGATTATCCATCGGTAACTGATAAAACCAGAAAAAGCAAAGATCGATAAATATCAGAATTTGGAAATAGAGATCCAACACATCTGGAAGTTCACGTTCGGATTATATCTTTTATAATATTAGTTACAGAGGTAGTAACAAAGCAACTGAATTAACATCTGGATGAATTAGATCTTCGGAATGGTGAGCCCATTCAAAACGATTCGGAAAGCAGCTATTCTACAAACTTGCCATATTGTACGCAAGTTCCTAAATGCATGACAGAATAAAGTGAATTACCTCTCTGTTTTGCATAAAGGCATCATCATGCCAGTAAAAGACCTAGAAATCGAGTAAATAACAATAATAAATGACTTTATTAAACAATTTGTTTACATGTGCGAAGTTCAGATGACGTCTCACCTGCTCATCCACTTAACCGTCATCATTTTATTTTGCTTACCACTTTAATATTGGAGTGGTGGTAGTGGTGGAGATGAAAGATGTCAAAAAGAAGGGCATAGCCGGGTGATGGGATAGCCGGGATATAAAGACTACCTCCCAACGAAATCAATTTTCATATCAAATATTCAATAGCCCATTGCCTAAATTTGTTATTTGGAAATTTTCAATCCGATAGTAGCTATATTGAAATCAGAATGAAGGACAACGCAATTTTCGATTTTATTTTTTTGCCACTTACTGAGTTCATGAAAGATTCTAAAAAATTCGGAGTGTTTCCAACAAACACAATCTACTTTTGGCATATTTTCAAATTTTTTGCACGAAATTCCAAACAAAAATTTGCTTTCGATTTTAAAAAATTCTCTTTAACTTGACGATGGCCTACGACTTTAAATTTTTATCTGAAAATGAGTTATTTCAAGACACGTTACTAAGGATTCTTTCAGGTTTTTATTCGATGTGGACGAAAAAAATAATAATTGGTTTTATATCTTTTTGAAGAAATACATGTATTTTTTAGACTTAAAACACGAACGTATGAATAATATGAACGATGATTCATGGGTAGTAATTGATACTAAAAACAGGTAGTATTGGTTCCTTTTGTTTGGACTTAAAAAGCACATATCAAATGATTCATAAATTTTCCTTATCCCCATAAATAGATCGTCTCGATTTATAGGGAATTTATAGCGAAAAAAAAAATTCTGTCTGTCTGTCCTTTAGTTTTTTTTGTCCGCACGTTTTCTCCGGTCCGGTTTAAGATATTGACTTAAAATTTTGTACACGTATATATCATAAAAAGATCTGGAACTGTGTTACTTTTTTGAACATATAAATATGGGTAAATAGGGGGAAATGAGT
Organism: Stenurella melanura; assembly: GCA_963583905.1. NCBI lineage: Eukaryota > Metazoa > Arthropoda > Insecta > Coleoptera > Cerambycidae > Stenurella > Stenurella melanura. The sequence goes on along the minus strand of OY757309.1, from coordinate 49,580,622 downwards.
AAAACAAGCTGGTAAGAGTACAGAAACTTGAAATTTGGTGTATGTACTAGAAGTCAAGGCTTCAAAATTTTTTATAATATTTTCCATCCCCCCACCATCACCCATGCCATTATTAAAAGGGTTGATAAAAAAGAATTCAGATATTCACTTGAAATTTGGTATGCGTATATACTATATTGACATCAGAAACTGGATTATATTTTGGGACTATTCCGTTGAAGGGTTGGGGGTTGAATTAGGGGTAAATAGGGAAAAATAAATAAAGCAAGCTGGTAAGAGTACAGAAACTTGAAATTAGGTGTATGTACTAGGAGCCAAGACATCAGATTTTATTATAATATTTTTCAACTCCCCACCATCCTGTAACAAAAGTCAAATTAAGGGAGCCAAGTCCGGCCCTGGTCTCATAGAACCACCGTATTTTCTTACCTCTGATTTCTGTAATATTTGAAGGGTCGAGACTTTAATAAACTATCGTAAAATACCGGTCATAGATACATCTGTTTTATGTTATTTTAGAGTCCAGGAAACGTGCTTTGTTAACTTTACTCTTTATTAGGTAGTCGACGTTAGCCACTTGTAAACAATAAATAAGCATCCAAATTATTTTATGTCCAATTTGCTTTGCCCACTTGAAGTTAAGGGCACTTGTTGAAATACCCAGGGGGTATAGTTAAAATTTTCTAGACTAAGGCAGTTGAAATGGGATTCCAGGAACATATGTAATAGACTAAGATAGATAGACCAAAGAAGGCAGATTTTTTCCCCTATACAGAGGCAAAGCAAGGAACAAAAGGGGTTTTTTTCCATCTGCTGGACTGGTATTATAAAATGTTAAAGATAGGCCATATGATAAATACCATGGTCCGTTAGGTAATTTCAAATGCGTACGGTTAAAAGTAAAGAAGATCCTAATTGGGCGAGGGTGTAAAGTTTACGGCCCACTTTTGAAACGTATTATTTCGATGGAGAGATTATCACCACTCTTGGTTTAACTTCGGTTCGGTCACCATCTACCTACGGGGTATAGGAAATTCTCGTTTTGCGAACCTTTTTCAATTGTAAAGTTTAAGTACATTTGTTTAATGTTTTGCCGGTTTTAATAAGTAGAAAATTAATGTGTTGTAATCGAACTAGGTCGCGGTTTAGCTAAAGATTTGAAATTGCCGCGGACCATTTTATTTCTTGATATAGAGTAATTATCGTTTGTTAATTTATTTAATCGTGTTTAAGTGTTTGTGTTTGTCATTCTCATTTGTTTTCATTTTTTTCTGTAAATATAGTGGTTTAAGTGTTTTGAGAAATCACGTGTTTTATTTGCTTGTTAAGAAATTAAGTTCATTTTATATTCAGTAAAGTTTGTTGTGAAGTAACCTGGTTGAGAGGCACCATAAAGGATATAACCACCTAGAAGGAAAAGGGTAAGCACAGTTTTGATTCCGATGGATATACTATAATATCGACGGAGTCTCCAAAAGTAATTGGGACACTCCGTACTCTGCCAATGGTAATGTCTAATTAAATTATGTAATTAGGGGAATAAAACCCCAGTTATTACAGTGGCGCAGTCTAAAAAGGATGTTTTTAAGGAAAAAATTTGCATAGCCAATTAATATTCAAGTTAATTAATTGAGTCACTGCATTTTTTTAGAATTTTCAAAATTCGTCTTTTAAAATGAACCTACGTATTAACATATGTCAGTTTTCGTTGTTGATCTTGTATTAAAATTACCTAAGAGAGTTTAAATTAGTGGTTTCAAAAGTAAAAGTTTTTTAACTCGTAAAATTATACCAGTACGTCGAGAATTTCTTAGAATTAATTTATTTTGCTAGAGTAATGATTCGTGAAGGTGTCAAGTAAAGTAAATTAAAATGAGTAAAGAAAGTAGAGGTGAAAAATGAAATATTATCATTGGTGGGGCATATTATAGTATATGTAAGAACGGCTTGTGTTAATTCCTAGATAGCAAAGTAAAAATACCCTGAAACTTAACGACAATAGGCAATTCATAAGGTTATATGTGTAAAAGGATTAAGGTTGCGTCAAAGCAATAAACAAAGTATATATAGAAATTAGTGCCCCTATATAGCGAGTGTTGAGAATAAGAAGGGAATTGTACTGATCTGTTGTGAAGTAGGTCATTTAGAGAGACGATATTTAGAGACATACTGTCGAGTAAAGTTTAAAAATACGGATCTAGCGTTAAATTATTGCAGTAGACGAGGTTATTGCACCCTCGTTTGGACAAAAACCCTATTTATAAACTTAGGTACCTATAATAAATGGTCATCACACAGAGTAAATACCGAGCAAATTGCAGTAAAATAGATAGTAACCAGATTAGCTAAGGCAAGTGGCACGAGATAAACAAGGTTCTATTTAAAAAGTAAAAGGACAATTAATCCAGGGATTATTATAATATACGGGTTGATTCAATCAGTAGCTATAATAGGGAGAAATGGGGGATAGCTAAGCATAACAGAGGGAAACACGTTATAAAATTATTTATGCACACAAACAATCAGCACTGTCGCACAGGTAGCGAAGAAAAACAAGATATTGAAATAGGAACTTTTCGCGGGAATATTCACTTTAGATAGATAGAGTATATAGGTCACTCAATGAAAAAGTTACGGTTGTTTGCCAGATATATGATATACCGAAAACCTATGTTACGTAAGCGAAAACCGTATTTTTCACGGTGTTTATGTTATTTTGTGGTAAATTGAAATATGTGCATTCCCAGATTAAATTACTATGTTAGAATAAATTACTATAACTTCACGTTAACAGCAATTACACGAAAGAAAGTACAGAGAATTTAAGTAGGTAGGTCATTCAGGCAGAAAACAAGAGCTATTTATATATTTTGATTATTGTTGGTTTGCTTTCTCACTTTAATGTAGTAGTAATTCAATATTTTCATAAAATTCAAAGTAAGTAAGGAATAAAATGTTAAAATGCTAGCCAGAAAGCAATCTAGAGTACTTATTTCCTTTCAGAGAGACAGCTTACCGCGGAAATTGTAATAGTACATTTTGTGCAAGGTACGCTAAAACGAAACCAAAAATCGCAATTAGACTATCGAAGAAAGTGAAATTTAGAAATATAAGCTATGTTAATGTACATAAATTTCCCTCTGGCTACACGTTCAGTCCAAGATATAGTTTTTCCAATAGTTCGTTTGCTTGTTTCCCAATTGTGGAATTGGTTAAGTAATTGATTAATGATTTATCGAGAAATAATAAGAACTTAAAAATATTTTTTATACAATTTTGGTTACAATATCCCTTATCATTTTTTTTTGTTGTGACATCGCATGCACAAATGGTTACAGGTAAAGTAGTTTGTTGTAAAGTTGTATTTGGGTTAATAGAATTGGTTAGTTTAGAGAAAATTTGCCCTTTCGCTTGAAAAGTAACAGAAGTATTTTTTTTTGTTGGAAAATTTCTCGAATTAATTTACACAAATGGTTTGAAATGGTACGAAGTAATTTTTTTTTAAGATTAAATTGGTGTTATGAAACCGAGTTATGCGTTGTACATGTATATATTTTGATCAAAATTGCACAGAGAATTTAGCTAATTCACGACTGGTTAGGTTTTTTTGGGGATTTGTTAAATATAAAGAACTAGAGATAAAAATCGCAAATTTTAATATCGCCTGGAAGGTCAAAGTAATAGAGGGCACGTACAAAATTTACCGCTAAAATTTGCATAATAACTACAGGCAGAAAGTTACCGATAGAATTGAGCCTCTCAATTTGGAGAAATTAGTCAAGTTTTTGATTCATGAAGTAAGCCAAGTGCAATCACCTGTTTCTCTTCGGAATGCAGGAAACAAGAAAATTACCTAGGGTTTTGTTGTTTCTGAACCATTTACGGGGGAGACAGTGCTCGTACTGCTTATTGATTGGCGAGTCTGTATGTGTATATGGGCATATGTGTACGTATATGAGTGTGTACATGTCGAGTATATAGATATGTGAAAATGTATGAATTTTGACGTAGTTAGATGAGGATGTATATCTATAGGTAAATAGGCATGGAGGCGTACTAATGTATGTGTGAGTATACATATACATATAGATGAGCGAATATATAATTTTTCTTTATTGGACGAGTAGAATACAGACAGAATAACAGAAATTAATTAGTATCCAAATTTAGAGACTCAGAAATCGCGACAGAAGAGAAAGAAAAGTATACATTGCAGTTCAGGGGGCATATAAACCCAGCGTTATAGAATAGAAATGCATCATATGGGTCCAGTCAATAATTTGCGCGAGGTATTCTCAAAGTGAACGGAATTGGCGCGTTATTGTTATCAGAGAAATTAATTAAATAAATAGTACACCTACGGCTATAGTACAGGGTCATGGTGATATAAGAAAAAGCAGAAATACGCAGAGAAAGTTAAGGTTTTACCGGAAGGGCACTTCTGAGATAACTTTGTGAATTGAATATTGTTAGTGAATAAAAGGATAGATGGTGATCGTAGAGTGGAGTTATGCTGAGAGTCCAACAAGGATTTAGAAATATTTCTTTGTTGTTAGATAGGGTTAGACAAAATTCAAGACAAAAACGGGGTAAGAAGTTGCTGATAAGAAATTTGCAGTCTCAGGTGTTCCACCTCTAGAAAATTTAGAGTTTAGTTAATAGGAATAAAGGCAATCTTAAGTGCAATAAGCTTTACAGGTGTAATAAACGTTTACGGGGGCGTGCCAATACAGGCAATTTGGGCACAGAAAGCTTGGATACAATGTCGTATGTAACCCCAATTATTATAGACAGTAATAAATCATAGCCACTACATTAAAATAGTACCTATATGAGAGTAAATTAAATTTTCTAAATTAATTAATGCAGAGTACAATTTTGGAAATAAAACAATACAGAGAGCCCATCATTTTCGAACTATACAATTAGAATATTTACGTTTTGAAGAAAATATCAGAGACGATAGAAAGATAAGAAAAGAAAAATTTTATTTAATTTTTTTGATTTCATTTTAATTTTTGTTTTCTTTTGGGGCAAAATCATGCTATTGTTAAAGAGGCTGAGCTCATTCAGGAGCATATGGTAAACATTAGGTAGAAAACGTAATAATAGCTTTTACATTATCATTTTGCGTGAGAGAGGACGCATATAGTTGCATAATTTCAGTTTCTCTTGTGTGGCTTTAGTGTTTTATTGAAGTTCAAAAGGGGTTACGGATATTTTATGATTAAATGTAGATATATCGAGTTTATACAACTCTAGGAGAAGTTAGGGCATTAACAAGACAAATATTTTTTCCCTTTAGATAGAATTATGAGTGGAATATGGCATTGAGTTTTAAGAATGGTGATAAAAGAAAAAAAATATTTCACTGGGTAACAGTTTTAGCTAGGGTGGTTTTTATGAATTTAATTTTTATAAAATTAGAGGCTTTAGTAATATGTACGAAAACCTGGAGGAGAACACCGGCCGTGAGACTGTGAATTTTCTTTTGGGGTCCAACAAATGAGTAGGGGGGAAATGAACAAAAAGAGGAGAGGAGAGAAATACCGAGGATAGGGACAAACGGAAAAGAAGGTTTGGTATAGACTAATGCAGAGTTTCACTTTTCTTTTCAGGTCCAGGGAAATATGATGTATTTTTTTTCTCATCTCATGTTTTACATTTAGGGTTTATTTCTTTTTTTTTGTTTTCCTTCTCCCCTACCCATGTAAGCGGATATGAATTCCGGATCGCCGTATGTCGGGTAAAATGGAGACGAGCACCGAACGAGATAGAGATGAAGTATAGTTAATGAGTGTTCAATATACAGGGTGTTCGCTAGTTGCGCGTCGAAACAAGTAATGGATAAAGAAATAAGTATACGGGAAACGTTGATGTTAATAGAAATACTCCCTTTCTTTCAACTATGACCAGGTAATATATCCGAGAGATATATTTGGCATAATAAGCACATTTTACCCCCTCCCCAAAGTTATGACAACGGGTTAGCGGAGCAGAACTGAAATTTTGAAGTAGGTTCAGTAATTGCTCCAAAGGAAATGGAAAGTTAGCTTTTTTCCAATATGGTCCTAAGGGTGGACTGGGGTGAAATGAACTTATGCGGTTGTAGTTTAACCTTTTAACCAGTGACGGGCTTTCCCAAGGACAACAGATTATAGACAACAATAATCCAGCAGGAGGAGTAGCGTTCGCTGTCTCCGACAGTGACTGTTTACCGCGAGCGGATCGGAGCGATCGTTGCGGGAATAGCCGGATACCCCGAGTAGGAGAGGTGATTAGGGCCCCAAGCCGCGTGGCCACAGAAATACGCCCTTCAGATGTATGGTACCACTCAGACTCTGCCGTGGTGAACAAGTCTACGACTCCTGGGACACCACCCGAAAAAACGTACGACAAGTTTGACAGTACCGCGACACGGGGGCAACTCATACGGATATGATATAAGGAATTGAGGGTTGCACCGCGAATCGCGACTGTCAAACTGAAGAGATCATGCAATAGCCCAAAGAATTCCACGACTACGCTGACTACAACTTCCGAGTCGAAAAAGCAGCAAATGGGGGGTAGTTTCAGAAACACCCAGATGATGCACGATTTCGCGAAGACGCACATATTCCAACAGTCTAAGCTACGACTTAGCTTTTCAATGAATACATGGTCGTGGAAATTCTCAATCACTACAATACCACAGACATTTCTCGCTCCACCCCCCCATCCTTATACACTTGGTGTCTGTCCGAGGTTAGCCCGATTTCGGAACAGTGCCCCGGCAAGACTCCTTATACGGCTAAGGATGAGAGAAGAGGGGACAGGGATCACTTGGAGGGTTACAGACTGAAAAGGGTAGTGCACACGAGAGTAGTTATTTCTGCTAATAACAACACGTTATGGGACAGAGAACCAACTAGTGAAACACCAAATCGATACAAGAAACAGCCGCGGAATCGACAGAAAGATACGGACCGGAAATTACGTAACCAAGATCGCACCATTCCTATCATCCATCCGGGACCACCGATTGCTCACGTTCGGAAGGAACGTTTTTTTTTGTCTTTTCTTTTGTTTGTGTTTTTTTTTCTTTAAGTTTAATTCTAGGTCAGTAAGAAGCTTTAGGGCCACGAACACGCCAGGGGACCTACAAACTACGCACCGACCGAGGTAGGCACACGGATCTCCGCAGGGGAAGTACCACGACAGGGAGGACATCAGGACGAACACCCAGTTAGGAGAAAGATCCAGCGGAAAAACAGGCGTATATGATCCTTACGCATTCACAGAGAACTTACACGTACTGATGAGTTTCAGGTTCCACACCCCCACTACCGTTGGACCGATGAGGAGAGCCAGGTTCCGCAAGGAGGACGCCACGAGGTCCAGGGGAAGACCACCGACCGCGTCCAGAGCCGCTACCAACGAGTAGCCACGGAGAGCAATCCAGGGGGACAGAGCCAGTTACAACAGCAGGACGATTCAACCAGCGAGAGACGGGCTGCAGTAAACAATTCCGACAACGAGTTACTGCCAACAATGTGTCTTCCTATCCGCGAAGACGACATCAGGTGACTGTCCGGACCTTAGACTTGGTGTGCAGCGACGGAACTCAATGTAAGTGTCAGTGAACAAGTTACTCAGTGATCGTGACGGGAATCGCGGGGATCCTAGTATATAATTAATTTTAAACTTTTGTAATCAACCTATACTGGGATCGAATCAATTGTTTTAGTCATGAAAAACCAATATGCTTCAATCTAAGGGGGGGGGGGTAATGTAACAAAAGTCAAATTAAGGGAGCCAAGTCCGGCCCTGGTCTCATAGAACCACCGTATTTTCTTACTTCTGATTTCTGTAATATTTGAACTATCGTAAAATACCGGTCATAGATACATCTGTTTTATGTTATTTTAGAGTCCAGGAAACGTGCTTTGTTAACTTTACTCTTTATTAGGTAGTCGACGTTAGCCACTTGTAAACAATAAATAAGCATCCAAATTATTTTATGTCCAATTTGCTTTGCCCACTTGAAGTTAAGGGCACTTGTTGAAATACCCAGGGGGCATAGTTAAAATTTTCTAGACTAAGGCAGTTGAAATGGGATTCCAGGAACATATGTAATAGACTAAGATAGATAGACCAAAGAAGGCAGATTTTTTCCCCTATACAGAGGCAAAGCAAGGAACAAAAGGGGTTTTTTTCCATCTGCTGGACTGGTATTATAAAATGTTAAAGATAGGCCATATGATAAATACCATGGTCCGTTAGGTAATTTCAAATGCGTACGGTTAAAAGTAAAGAAGATCCTAATTGGGCGAGGGTGTAAAGTTTACGAGTCGGGCGTGACGTTGTTTTGCCGTCCCCTAGTTCTCTTAAGGGGGACCACGCCTTTCGACTAGATTTCTTAAAGTCTAGGGATTCAACTGTATTGGTCCACTTTTCTCTTCTGGCTTTAACTAAGCTGCTGAGAAATTAAAAAATAAAGAAATTTGACAACTTTGCTTCTAGTACATACACCAAATCCCAAATTTCTGGACTCTTACTTACTTGCTTTATTTATTTACTCCAATTTACCCCTATTATACCCCCATCCTTCATGGGAATCGTCTTAAAATACGCTCTAGTTCCATATCTCATTGTAGTACATATATGTGTACCAAATTTCGAAGGACTGCCTCAATTTTATTTTATTAACCCCTATAATAATGGAGTGGGGGGAGAAAAATATTGTGCTAAAATTTAAAGCCTTGGATTCTAGTATATGCACCAAATCCCAAGTTTCTGAACTCTGACCCTTACTCGGAGTAAGTTTAAAATATACCTAGTTACAAATCTCATTATAATACATAAGTTTACCAAAGTCAATATCTTAAACCGTTCCAGAGAAAACATGCGCACAAAAAAGTTACAGACACCGACCAAACGACAGAAAATTTAAGTTTACTTAAATTTAAAATCTCGACGTTTCATGACAGTCTAAACCTATTTCAACAAAAAAAATGAACGTTTTTTTACGAATTACATGGATGTGGAACTAAAACTTAAATTTTCGTTATTTAGAATAGTTGGAGCAAAACATTAAAATATGTATATATTTCCATTTTGTAATTCATTGTAATGTTTTAGATACATCAAGGCATTAAACAATAATATAAGTTATTTCGTGATGCTGGAGTTTGTTTGGTATTCTGCCCAAATTGCCTTAATAGTGTTTTTTGAAATAATGTCGGTAAGTTACCATATCATTATTCTTTTAATTTCTAGTTCGCTGCCTGCTATACAAATAGTAGCATATGAACACATTAAATATAAATATCTAATGCAACAACTGTTCAAAACGCCCTTCACTTTTCTGCTGATAAGCCAATATTCTGGAATGTACGGCACTTACAGTGGCTCAGTGAATTTATTTGCTGAAATGCATCCCGAACTTAGTTCTTTAGAACTTCTTTGGTAGTAGCCGAGATGGCATAAACAATATTCTTGATATTACCCCGAGGGAAAAATTCTAAGGGGATCAAATCAGGGGATCTTGCTGGCCATCTCCAAGATCCTCTGTAGCCAAACCACCTAAATTCAAACGATGCTACTAATTCGCCATACACCTCCCATGTATTATGTAGACCACAACCATCCATTTGAAAATATATAGAATTATAAATATTTAGGGGCAAATTATCAACAAAAGTAACAACTACTGCTGACAAAATTTCCACGTTTTTATTTTGCTTCCATATATTACACATATAATGAACTATTGTTTAATTAACTCTGTCTTTCCCATTACATGGAAGCAAGCCCGAGTAATACCTATACCAAAAATTACAAGTCCTACATGTTTAAATAACTTAAGACCAATTAGTATCTTGCCAACGTTCTCAAAATTATTAGAAAAAATTATGGAAATACAAATACAGGGGCATCTAAAAGATAATCAGATAATACCATCAAATCAGTCCGGGTTTAGGCAAAGCCACAGCTGCAGTACTGCATTGATGAGCATCACAGATGACATCATCGTGGCATGTGACCTAAATAAACTAACCGTTTTAATTCTTTTAGACTACTCCAAAGCATTTGATACCATCAATCATGAGATGTTGATATCCATTTTGCATTTCATCGGCTTCACTGAAGGTGCAACTAAATTATTAGAGAATTATTTAAAAAATAGATCTCAACTGGTAATGTATGGAGGAGAATCTTCAGATATGTTAACCATTAGCACAGGTGTGCCACAGGGGTCAATTTTGGGTCCTTTGCTTTTTATAATCTACTCGTCTAACTTTTCTTCCATTTTTCTCTCATGTACACAACATTATTACGCAGATGACACACAGCTGTATTTGTCTTTTGACGCGAGTGAAAGTAAGCAGGCAATCGCTGCCATAAACTATGATCTTAGCTCTTTATTTGATTTTTCAAGTAAAATGTGTCTTCAACTTGTGTTCGGCAGAAAATCGGAAAGAAATGAATTCGCTTTAGAATTTAAGACCAGTATCAAAATCAAAGATGAGCCTGTTTTGTTTCAAAATACTGTGAAAAATTTGGGACTCATTATGGACCAAGAATTGAGATTCACGCCACATATTAATAAATGTCTACAAAAGGCGTACTTAAATTTAAAAGTAATATGTCAAAACAGATTTGTATTGACCAAAACCTCTAAATCTGTACTCTGTGATTCTCTAGTATTGTCACAGTTGAATTACTGTGACACAATATATGGACCTTGTTTAAATGGTACTGATAGTAATCGAATTCAAAAACTTCAGAACTCCTGTTTGCGGTTAATTTTTGGTATAAGGTAGTTTAATCGTATTAGCCACACACTAAACCTAAATAACTGGCCTAACATGAAAAATAGACGATATTTGCCCTCTGTCTGTCAGTATTTTAATATACTGACTAACAAGATCCCGCCATACTTGTATTCTAAAATACGTTTTCGGACTGACGTCCACAATTTAAACATTAGATTTAAGGGTACCCTTACTCCTCCCGTACATCATACCCAATTTTTTAAGAGGTCATATTCGTACAATATTACAAAGTGTATTAACGAATTACCCCAGGAATTAAAAACTAAAAATACATCTGGTTTTAAAAAACATGTGATAGAGTTAATTATGAGCAGGCAGTGATTTCACACAAAAAATTGTTGTATATTTTTTTGTTGTTTCCTATATTTTTTGCCCATTGTCCAGAACTTATTTTTTTTATTCTTTCTTTCTTGTAAGCATAAGTTAGGAAAATTTCGATTTTGTTATTTAGGCTATATTGTTTGTCTTGGGTTAGGTGGAAGAACAGGATGCCTTTAGGCTTTACTGAACCTCGCCCAGTAAAATCGTTACTATAAATTGTAATATTAATTTGGTTAATAAAGTCCTTTATTATTATTATTATTGCTATTTAAATTTTTCTAGTATGATACGTATACTTGTTATCTACTAATAAGGAGAAAACGTTAAAACCAAATTTGTCCTGGAAATTTGATTCTCCCACCATATGAGAATTCTGTTGTACCCAGTTGTACCCCAAAGGAAAAATTCTAATGGGATCAAATCAGGAGACCTTGCTGGCCATCTCCAAGATCCTCGGTAGCCAAACCACCTAAATTCAAACGACGCTACTAATTCGCTATACACCTCCCATGTATTATGTGGACCACAACCATCCATTTTAAAATACATAGAATTATAAATATTTAGGGGCAAATTATCAACTACTACTGCTCACAAAATTTCCACGTATTTATTGCTATTTAAATTTTTCTAGTATAATACGTATACTTCTTATCTACTAATAAGGAGAAAACGTTGAAACCAAATTTGTCCTGGAAATTTGATTCTCAAACCATATGAAAATTTTGCTGTACCCAGTGGTGTATATTTTGTATATTTCGCGTGTTAAAAATTCCTTCATTGAAAAATCTCCGTCTGTTCAAGTAATTCTTTTAAAAAATCATGATAATCATGATTCTGTTGAAGTCGTACGATCACATGCTTACAGAAATCTCTTCTAAGTGAACAAATACTTTATTCCTGTATTATCGCTACTACTCGGCAACACTAACACGGTGTTTATGTTGATGAAAACAACACATTCTAAAATTTTTCATTGCCTGCTCTGTATGTAACTGTATGTACAATGTACATTGTAAGGTGCTGATTGTATATCAACATTTTACAAAACTTCGTTCATAATAACAAAACCGAGAGAGATAGGTATAGGGAATGCTAATATCAATCGGTGCAGAATTCAACACTCTATTAAATTCTATTTCAAAAAATTTACCTTTGGACGTTTGAACTAAAACAACGTTCGACCGTGAAAATAAAGTACCCCTGTATGATACTGTGAAAACATAAGACAATAATTATTAGTTAGATCATAGGGTGCTTGTACGAGTTTGAATAGAAAATCTCTAAGTCGGCCACATGATGGAAGGTATCGATTTCTTTCGAAAGGGTAGGAACCGTAAAAAAAATCTCCAAATATATTAACTATCTCGAAAACCAGTCGGATTGGGAGTATGTTATAGTACAAAAACCCAAGCTAAAATTTTATGAGGAATCCACATAAGAAATAAAATATTGGGTGCTCCCACAAGCGGAAGTAGCACATGCATGAAAATGTATTCGTTAGATCCGCCATATCCAAATACCACCCCCTTAGTCCAATTTTCAAATTTGTAAACTGAACAGATTCCAAGAAACGTTTAATACCCGCTTTCCGTGATGTATATTAAACCTCCTAAATTAAACTTTTAATTTTAGGCCAAATCTATAGTCTTAATGCTTTATGGAGTAGCACATATATCACTAATAGGGGTACAGTTCATCATATTTTACTGGCATGGTAATGACATTATTGTAAAAGTAAGTATTTTAGAAATTGCTAATGAGATGTTATACGAATTATATAGTCCAGTCAACGAAGCCCAAGAAAGGCCAAGTAGAGGAGATAATTCGTGTAGTTGTCAATTTCTGCATTGTTGTCGTGTGGAGTGTCCAGAACAACATACTAAAAGTCCTGGCCAGTGGATTGTCTGCGGGGGGTGAGGGGTACTTAGGTCACCTTTTAAGGTTTCTCTTGAATAACTTGAAAGCCTCGTCCTGAGCGAAAAAGTATTTATATTATTACATTCTCCCTAATATGACTCTATAATATTATTTTTTTTGTTAGTAATAAATTTTCTTTGCTTACCTTTATTGTTATGCTCAGATAAGGGTGTAATAGTTTTTTTTTTTTTAACGATGAATTTTAGCTCTTATTTGGTAATTTTGCTGTGACTCTCATCTCAGGGTTCTTGGTGGATTACTATTATTCAAATATTTTTTTATTTTTAATTTAAATTTTAAGTTGCTTGATATTCTTGAAAGCTAAATAACTTTTTTTTTATATTTAAATGTTTATTATAAGTATTAAATTCAACATCATTAATATTGTTTCAGTATTTCTTATTTAAAAATTCCTAATACCCTAACTAGTTAACTTAGCCTATTTTATCATATGTCAAATTGTCATAAAATGTTTATTACAACTGTCAATTATTATCAATAAACTTACTTCACTTCTTTTTCTTAGTTCTTACACTTTTTAATCATTCAGTTTATACTATTCTTTACTTCATGACCTCTATTCCTCCTATTCTTATATTTCTCTTTTTATTTCATTATTTCCGTTTCTGATTTTCCTATTTTGTTCCCATTTTTTACCATCAATATAATGTTGTTGTCTTCATCTCGTTCTGTTTCCCTGTTTTCTAACTTCTCTTTCTTTATTTTTGTATATACTTATTATTACTAGTTTGTATTCTCTTCAGATTTCCTTTTCCTTCTGTTTCTATAGATTCACTCCACAGTATTATTATTTCTTCTTTATTCTAACTTATTTTGACTTGTGAGTGTGTGTGACTGTAAAACTATGTTTATTCTGTCCAAATCATTATTTTCGTTTCTTCGCGTTTACATTTATTATTTCTACTCTTTACTTGCTTATTTCTTCTTCACCTTAGTTTAATTCTACTTAAATACTCTTTTATTCTATATATTTATTTTATCATTGTTTCTATCCTTGTTTTTCTTATTCTTATCTTCTCTTCTTTTACTTTGATTAACTTTTTTTATATGTACTTTTGCTTTTCTATTCTCCTCGAAAAAATTCTTTTTTCTCCTCTCGTTGTAACTATTTATCTCCTCTCTTGTTTTTTTTCCCGCTTGCTTCTTTTTAATAATTTCTTGTCATTCTTATTGATGTTGGCAAGCATTCTATACTGTCAGTCTCTGACATTTTTTAGGAAATTAATTCTGTCACAATCACTGTCGTGACCTTATATCAATTAAAATTTTGGTTTGTATCACTTTTTTAATTAATTTTGCACCAATAGCTTCTTTTATTTATTTGTTTAAGCCTTATATTTAATCTACTTTTAACAATTCTTAAACCTACTTGAATTTTAATGATGTTTTTGACTTAATCTGTTTCAAATTTTGATTTCTTAGCAGTAAATGCAAACTCTTGTAATAATTATTTAATTCCACTTCAAAGTATGAGAGTTGATATTTTTGAGCTATTACAATTATTACTTTTATAGGTTCTAAAAAATATAATGTGATTGTACTTTTACTAAATACTCTAAGGTAAGCACTGACTTCTTTAACTATAAACATTTTTTCTTCTTAATTTTGTGTTATCTATTTATCGAATCAAAACAATTACTTACATTTTACTTTTCGTATTACAATTTCAATTTTAAACTAATCTTTATCTCAAGTTATAAAAATACATGTCAATATACAATATTAATCTACATGAAATTTCCTACAAATAAGTTCCTATTAATTCCATTCTAGGATCAATCCATTTCCAAAAATGTTTTTCATCATCTATTCTACAGCATTGTTTACAAAATTTTCAAAATTCTTTTTCTTTTAAATAGGTTGGGAATATCACGAAACCCGAAAATTTTAAATCTGAGTGGAATTTTTTTAAAATTATCTATTCCCTTTAGACGGTCCACCCTGTATATTTTCCAGTGAAGGTCTAACTATTTCTTCGGTAGCAGTAGCGTCAGCTATCAACCAAATCGACTGCTCTCCTTCAAGTAGTTTTTTTAGTTAACGCTGCAACAGACAGACACACAGACCGACAGACAGACAGATAGATAGACAGACAGACAGACAGATAGACAGACAGACAAACAGACAAACAGACAGACAGACAGACAGACAGACAGACAAACTGATGAAACTGAAAATTCTATAGTTCCGTAATCTACATGATCTGGAACATGAAATTCCGAAAAAATCTAGGAGGGTTTTTTCTCGGATAAAATACTTCCCTTCGGTATGCGGTTTTTCCACCCTCTGTATCTCGTAAAGTATTGATCCTAGAAAAAAAATTTAATAGGAACTTATTTGTTCGACATTTCAGTTATTTTAATATTATATATAAATACTTTTTGCTAGAAACTACCCCCTAAAGGCCCCCCGCCCCCCGCAGACCATCCAATGGTCAGGACTTTTAGTATGCTGTTCTGGGCACTCTCCCTAACAATTATACAGAAATTGGCCACTGGCAATTATTTGATTGGATTAATAACTCACTTATTATATGTTTATCAGAGTGGCTCAAGAAATCAGTTTTAAATATTTGTTTGTCTCACCCTGCAGATTTGTTGTAAATACCAAAAAAATTATCTCCTCCAAATTAGAGCCAAATCGATTGATATTAACACGTGTCTCCGAGAGCATGAAGTTTCTTGCGCTTTGGACTTTTATCACTGTTCATTTGTGATTTTCTTTGCACAAATTATCCTTAATTAACATATACTAGACTGTATTAATATTACAGTATTTTTCAAATTGCTTAAACTATTATAAGGTATTTAAAGAATTATATGTTACTATACATATAACATTTCCACCGCTTTTTAATTTCACAATTATACAAATGGTACGAATTAATAATTCTTTTAAAAATTAGACAATGACAAGAACTATTGAGCCTAACATGACCCCATAAGGGTAATGGTACAGTAACGCGCATTTCTGACGTTTCTTATTATTTATTTTCAATTCTCCTCGCAGAAGTTATTTTTAGTTAGTCACATTTGAGTTTGTTTTAATATTTTAATATGCTTTAAATTGTTTAAACAATTATCATTTATTTAAACAATTATATTTTGCTATGTATTTGTAGCATTTCCTCCTTTTCTTAATTTCACAATTTGTTGATTAGGAATAATATATTATTGATCATTACCGTGTTTCTTCATAACAAAGCAAGAGAATTCCGGTTTACATAAACTCTTCAACGTTTCTTATATTTTTTACTCATGTAATTATTACTCCACCTTTTGAAGGGCAAAAACCCCGACGGATTGGACAATGTTTTTACTTCGACATTGTTTGGAGTAAATTGGCAATATTTCTGAAAATCAGCTACGTACATGTCAGCCAATGTTTATCTCTAGTTATGGAGATAAAAACTAACAAATTGAAATCAATGCGAGGTACGATGAAATGACTTAATAGCGCTCTTTTTTTGCAAGTTAACAATTAGTTTTATAAAAAAATCTTATTCATGGACTTCAGCCAACCATTTTTTATTTATATTTTTGATAAATGAACAATTTTATAGCAATGTCTGAAACAATAAAGTAATATAAGGGCATTTTGTTGCAAATTTGACATTCATTTATTAAAGAATCAGCAGCAGCCAAACTCGGTAGCTGCTCTAATCGGTCAGTTATATCAATCTCATTATTACATATTATTGCTAACTATAATGAAATCATATGCCCGTATTGTCACCAGCTCCATAACTATTTGGAAAATAGCACGTGTTTATAATTCATAACGATGTTTGTTTACTGACAATGCACCTGATGATGTCATGAGTGCCCAGTGTTTTTGGTGGTAAAATCATAAGTGCGCAGTGCAATGATGTAGTGTTTTTGGCGGTAAAATTTCAATTTAAAATTAAAGTGGCTTATTTTTAGGTATTATCTACTGATTGTCAAGTTTCAAATATTTGTTTAACCACAATCAATTATTGTCTTCGCACACAAAGAGAATTTAAAATTTGTGAAAACACCTGATTGTTGCTATAATTTTAATGTGTGGAAACTGATATAATTCGTGTCGAGAAATATTTTCTACAAATATCTGTTTGCGGAAAATATTTTCGTGTCGTTTGTTTTAGAGTGACGCCATATGCGATTCATTATATGAAATGGAATGGTTTGATTTTAATTACCGCACAAAAACTATTATGTTAATTATGATGATCCGTGCTCAACGGCCATTAGCTCTTACCGTTGGTCCTTTTGGAGAAGTGTCGTTGGAAATGGCTTTAAGGGTATACCTTAGTAATTTATTTATGTTGAACTCATTTACAGCATACTAAGTCTTTGTAAAATGATGTCACATCCGAGTCTCTTATTAGTTTTTTGGGAGTACTAAAAATGTTTCAAAATCAGGACGGAAACGACATATACAATGGAATCTAACGCGAATAATGCCAAGCCCAAGATGAAGTCTCCTCATCGTGTCGTCACGCAGTAAGGGTTGCCAAAGGCGGAAATGTTAATCAATACTTATTACTTTTTACACCATATTAAATAAGGGATATACTGTTATTTTATTTTACGTAGGCCTACTCCAATAACATATTTTGAAATTAATATAAATTTTCATGGCTCTGTTCCCAGAGAACAAAGTGCTGCAAGAGATAGGAAGAAATAATCCTTGTGTTAATATTCCATTCAAAATTGAAAAGCACAAAATTCTATATAAAAATGTCTTTACAAAAAATGCACAGACCTTGTATCTTACAGAAGTATCATTGAAAATACCTGTCGTTGAAATATAGGAGTAAAGAAAAACAAACACTGAACTTGTATACGTATATAAAATAAAATTATTAGAGTGATACATGTCTTATTTTAACGCAATAACATGAGAAATCAAATTTTATCAATACATTTCCTTATAAACTTGTTGTTAGTATAAGCATATAAATTATATCTATGGTACAGTATTTTAGCTATCATATTCCAAACAAAACTATACACATTGAAAAGTTCGGCAATCCATTTGGTGCCGTGCATCTGTGACCTATTTCGATGCATTATAATTTTTGCACATCGACTGCCCTAACAGAAAAAGTTCGACACGAAACTAGCAAACAGATTTTGATAAAATTCAGTACAAGCGTGATATTAGTATCATATACAAGCTGAAAATAAACTTTTCAGCCCTTTCGACATATAAACTTTCTTATTTTTCACTACAAAATGCATTTTTATTACTCCGTTCGAAAGTAGATGTTATTCCTATTTCAGCGGTACTTGTATTACAGTTTCCCCTTTTCCGTTCATTTTCCGTTGAAAAGGATTGTTCAAGTCCTGTGGCGGCGGGTCGTTTTCAATATTATGATACCAATTATTTCAACAACATAGGCTATTGTACACTCACCAACCAAATGTCTTCTTCTATCGTAGTTGGTGTCAGTGTCAGAGCACTCAGGTTAAAAATTTCAAATATTTTAACAAGTAATATAATGCTTTAAACGTTAGTCTAGGTTTGAAAGTATCTTCATAACTATACTCTTTCAATTAATTTCTTATGATGATACAAGAAACTTCTTAACACATATTGGTAAATATTTCTATTAAATGAAGTAAAATATGTTTCAATATGGCCGTATTTGTGCATGTTCTTTAAATTAGGTTTATGACAAAGGCAATAGTATTTCTGACTTCAGTACGAAAAATGCATCAAAATGGCGCTATATATTTCTTAACTTTTCATATTTGGCCCTAATGATTATAATGGTATGGTCAATACTATTTATTTAAAATAAAATAACACAAGAACTGTTAAATTTAAAGGTCAAAGTATAACTCAAATTCAATTTTATGAAATTTTGGTTTCGGATTGGTCTGTGGAGATAAAAAAACATCATTAGCAAGTAATTAGAAACTAGGAGATTCCCTTAATTTCTGAAAATTATGTAGCCTCTAAAATTGCAAATGCTTTTGTAATTTTTAAGTTATTGTTGAATAACTAATTCCGGCGGGACACGCAAGTCTCAGAACGAAGGATTGTTAAGTATAGATTCTAGCACCCGCGGAACGAAGGCCTGCATGGCACGGCTCAGCGGAAACAAGCCCAGTTATTAACTAAATCAAGGAATGTTCGCAAACAGTTGGTGGAGAGGTTCCAGCCGCTTCCACTGGCTGCCCATTTCCCACGATTTGCCGTAATATTTGTTTGTATATTTATAAGAAAGTGCAATCTTTTCTATTTCGATATCATAGCAATCAAAAAAGTTGAAATGTTCCGGCCAAAAAAGGAGTTTCCTTTATATTTTCTACAATTTTCATGAATTCCTTAGTTTAGAAACTTTCAATTCCTAAATGCTTTCAAATGATGATAACAAAAATGCAAATTAAAGCTAGAAATATTTTCAATTGGCTATGTGTGTTTTATAGCTATAATTCACATCCATCTTGGATGTGCAATAAATTATGTTTTCAGTAAGGAATACTTACATCTTTTAGTTGTGACCTACTGAGAACGAAAGGTAAATGTCTGTTGTATTGACTGTATATAGTGCAATATTTTAGCGGTCGAGGTATACAATGTGTAGGTACAAAAGAAAATCCAAAGGAAATCTGTATAGAATTTCAAATCCTAGAAGCTTCACTGAGTCGCCTGAGGCGGTGCTCACAGCGCACGTACTGTGTTGTTTAGTCAATTTGTAGTTAAAGATTGTTGTATGTTAGATTATAAGACTGCTATATAGGATCTAACATAGATAACAAAGAGCGAGAAAATTATTCTAGAGTTCAAGAGCTTTAATTTTGCCTTGTGTTGAAACCTTGATAGTTTTGAGAAATTTCTTTCAATTTTTATACTGAGCAAAATTTCACATAAAGATTAGTTAATCCTAGCCCAAAACTCCCTGTGGAATCGGCTAATAAGTTTCATATGTGTTCATTAGTTGATGAACGAGATTCTTATGGTTCACCTCACGACAATATAAGGTACGACTGCCGGCAGTAAAGATGAGGATTATATCTTGATATTGGAAGGCTCGCCTAACCTACAGAAATGCATTGGCAAACATTATTAAATAGTAAATTAATTGTAAACATTATTTTCAGATATTGAAAGGCGTCTATACGTAATTGTTTCTTCGAAGTACATATGGTGTTCGTCAGTGAAGATATAATATTGACTCTTCGCATTTGAAAACAATATGGACATCAACTTATGATATACCAATCACCAGTAGACCAACAGTTAACACTTATAATTATTACTATTTTGTACTTTACTAAATACTTGTCTGATTGAAAACAGCTAGTTTATGCATCTATGTAAATTAATAATTTATTAATAAATATTTTACTTTTGATTTTCATCACCCCAATACGCAAGAGAATAGATTATTTAAGGAGGTTGAGGCGTTAGATGAAAATAATGAAAAAATCTGATACAAAGTTTTTTTAATAGAATTTTACATGACTCAATTTTCTGTAAAAAATCCAGTCATTAGGAAACTCATAAAGTTAAAAATTTTTAAAAACTTTTGCATGTAGTCTTATGGAAAATATGTCAACCCATCATGCAAACGGTACATTTTAACACAAATAACTAAATAAAACATAGTAGTGTGTTTTATTTAGTTATAAACTAAATGATTAACTACCACAATTTTTTGATATATTTTAATTTATAGCAAATAACCAAATAATGTCAGCAATGATGTCTTACGCATATTTTAATACCGTTTCCAATTTAATTAGGAGACTTTTAATAAATAAAAAAAATTATTAAACATTTGTAAACTATCAAATTTCTATTTTCGTTAATGATTTTTAACTGATTTTTCAGTTATTTAATGATTTAATTTAAATATTTACTGCTTCTCTTTTTTTTTTAATTATTTACTGAAACAAATTTGTAAAATACGCATATGTTTACATAAATTTATTTATTTTTAATAAGTTTGGACAAAACATCCACAAGTTAATTCATTAATTAAGAAATTAAATCTACTTAAATAATTGATTAATAATAATAAATGATTTATTTATGCCTTTATGACAATAATTATAGGTATCATCGATTGATAACCTTTTGTAATAATTTTTTATGGAAAAGTTCCGATTTAGAATTCGACTGTAACACCTCAACCTCCGTAAAAGTGAATTTGTCTAATACTTAATATTTAATTTTGTCTGTTGTTCTATAGTACTCTAAATGAGACTATATGATACATGTCTACGTTTTCAAATCGAAACTTTACCGAATGCGTATTCATTTTGGGTCTCACTGTCATTGTAAAATATTACTTCGTCTGAACAGCAAATATTTTAGCACTCCAAGTATTCTAGTTTGCGGGCTCGCGATATTCTTGACATATGATCTGATTATATTTAACACTGTATTGACATTATTCTGTATTGTGGTGTCTCGAAAATTCTTATGTGTTCAGCTACCTGCGTTGTCAATCGACAGCACTTCAAAGTAATCAGAAAAGAGGGCAGTACTATACCACGCATGATTCAATCTACCTCTGGGTCAAAGGAATAACTTTGTAGCAAAAAAACACTACCTATGGAGTTACTACTTCCACATTTAGATTTCCATTCAAGTTTCTTTAAACGAAAACATATTAACATTGTATTTGCACTCTGGTAAGTGGACATAATCAAAAGTCAACATTTCTTGGACAACCCTAAGCAGCATATATGTATCTATTGTTGTTTCATTTCGATGAATTTTCACGATGCCAAACTTTTCAGGCTTCCGTTGTGCGTACTAGGAAAGACTGACATCTGTTCTCGCTGACTTTCTTATAGACAATTTAATTCTTTATAACTTAGCTTTTACAATATTTTTTTAATTTCGTGTCACTTTCGTAGGGATTTCACTTAAGGATTAACCAGCTCGCCTGCTCCTCTCTACCACATTTGTATCTTCCACATGCTAGATGCGAGGTGGGTTTGTCGTCTGACCTCTCATTGATGCTATTGTTATTACGTACGCTGTTCCATTTATCTCGCCCTTTACGCACGTCGATCGTGTATTTTGCTTATAATCACACACATTTTAATTGAATTCAGTGTACTTTTGCCAGCTGTCGAAATATAGACGATATGAGTAACGCCCAGAATTTGAATATTGGTGAGTGGAAAAATGAGGATAATGAAGAAATAAAATTAAAGGAAATATTTGTTGTGTCCAACAACTATATTTTCACTATAATATTGATTTACTGTATCTTGGTCAACTTTACTGTATCTTGGTCAACTTTCATCATAAAGAGGAAATATAAAGAACAAGTTAAAGACAATTTTATCTGCTTTAAAAAAGATCTCTTGATACCTTTGGTTTAGTGCATACTTTATTTTCACATCCTTGTACCAAACTGCCCAACTAGCAATTCGATATTTTATAAAAGTTGTAGGAATGTTCCAAACACAAATTTTATAAAACAGCGTTACTCTCAGAAACACTTTCATATAGTTTTCACCCCAGATATAAATGCAAAATTGGCACCATCCAATAAAATATTTCAGTCACTGTTGATATTTTGTAACGCCTATTGGAACCATTACAAAATAATTATATAAACATTTCCAGTAGCCCTATGAAAATTTAGTACCATCGCTATATAGCAGTTTTATTAAAGCTTCATTTAATTGTACTATAAAACTCACTTCACTGTTTGTTAAATTACTGCTATAAAACAACTAAACAACTGTTTTATAAGAGCTTTTACGTAGTCATAATTTTTTTTAAATGCTGCCTTATACACACTAATAAAATAAAATAATTTATAGAATGTATACTAATAGTTGAAGAAGTATTTTTGACACTAGATACCTAATAACCTATAATAATTATTTAAGAGGCTCGTTTTGGCTTACAGCGACTGCAATTTTTGATGTGGAGAAAATTTTACTGTGAACTATTGCTATATTTTTAATACATTTTTAACGAGTCTCACATTTATTGATGCTTTCTAATAATTTTTGAAATTTTATAAATGTCGATTTTATGAATTTGAGTTCTCTTGCAATGTAACTTACACTCATTTGTTTTAGTAGTCATAACTGGGTAATTAGCACGTTTCTGACTCCATAAATTCTAAACATTTGTTATTTTAAATTTTCATATCTTGTCATTTACCATCACGAACGCTGGCCTTTCAAAATGGCCTCCCCCTATAAAATACTTTTGTGTTAGTAGCAAGCATTTTACGATGTTTAAATTATTAGACGATTGCTATAAAACATCTATAATTCGCCTTAGTGTAACTTTGTCGTGAATTTTATAAAATAGATCACTCACTTTTACGATACTTTTGTAGCTCTTATGATAAATCTGTTAGGACTGAGTTGTAAATAATAATACTAATAATAATGCATTTATTTACTAGTACAAAATATATAGTAAAAAGGTTCTTTCAGTTGCCCTGCACACGTACACACTCACACACACCTGCACACAAAATAAATACTATATTACCTACAAACTTACAAAATATTTGAAGTTCCTATATAAATTTTTAAGAAAATAAAGAAAAAAATATACGTAGTTGTACCTCTGTTTAAATTCCAGTGGAGTCTCCCGCAGTATACCCATTGAAGCATACAGGTGAGGCAGTCAATAACGAGGTTGTTTATTTTGTTTGAATAACAGCATATTTTTTTATAGCATTTGTGACTTTATGATAAGAAAAATGTTTGACGTCACTACCAAGTTCATTCCATAAATAAGGTGCAATAAAACTAAACGATTTTTGAAATTTGCGATTTTATGTTGTTTTACCAAAAAATTCTCTATATATCTAGTATTATGATGATGAACTTGGGTAACCAATTTTGAACGTAAATAGTCTGGTTCACCTGTACTGAATATCCTCCAGATGAAAGAATACATATGTAACAATCTACGATATTCCATATTTAATATTTTAAATTCACGTAAATAAGGTGATATATGGTTTCTGTATGGAATACTATAAATGAAGCGCATACAAGAATTCTGTACTTTTTGAACAGTATTTCTCATTAGGTAAATGCAACCATGGATATAGAATTGGTTCAATTTGCATAAATATAACCTAGAAATTACTAGCAGTAAATCACCTTATTTATAGAGCTGTTTGTTTATGGTTTATCTATTGACAAAAATACGTAGTTACTTTTACTAGTGGAAGCAACAGTACTTTGGCATATGACCTGATACGTTAATAGTGCAGTAAGTAAATGCATCGTTTCATTCAGCAGTATAAACTGCGTCTTATTGTCAAAACCACTATGCTGTTAATACATCTACCTAATATTTTTACAACCACTTTTTAAGTTTCTCGATTGTCCTAAATCTGGTATTTTTAGTTTCGCCACTATATGATCTGTCAAGATCTGCACCGCTCTTGTCAATGTTGGTAACCAAAATTTTGGAAGAAACTTGAATACTATAATTATGATAAATTTTCATTGAAAGACAGACTTTAATTATTATTAAATATAAATATACAGCTAACAGGAAATCAATTTTCTGAAATATGTTTTGTTGTATTGTTAGCCACTACATTTTTATGCTCAAGTAAACAATTTTGTTTTGTAATGACTTTGTTGCTGTTTCCATATTGCAGCAGATACAATGCTATATAATAATTATATAACATGCTCTAGAAAAACACTTATTCTTAAAAACAAAATTGTCACAAATAGATCTTTAGTATAACTGTTTTTTAAGATGATAAGAAATAACTATAAAACAATTCGAATGTATATTTATAACGGTGCTAAAAATACTGCTGAACGTTACTAAAAAATCATTATAAAACAATTTACTTTTATAAGCCGAAATGTTTTTAACTTAGTTACGAAAACATTTATAAAATAATTTCTTAACTCCATTATAAGATACTTTATAATTTTGGTGTAGAAACGTTTTAATGATAAATTTATAAAATAGTTCAGTTGCAGACAACAAAATAGTATTTTCTGGAACTCTAATATAACCAATCGGCATTTAGAAGCATTAATAAAATGACAATAAAACAAAATAATCGTAGGATATTTAAATCATAAAAGAAATTTGCTGGTTGGGTGGAGTGGAAGTATTATAGCATTCGTAAACAACAGATCAAATTTTTTTCATATTAAATAGGTTTAGAATCTCATGAAACGTGGAGATTTTAAATTTGAACGATAAAAAAAATTCTGTCTGTCTCTGTCGGTCTATCTTTCTTTGGTGTCCACGCTTTCTCTAGAACGGATTAAGATATTGCCTTGAAATTGATGTATGTATAATGATGAGATCTGGAAGTAAATTATATTTGAAGCTCATTCCGGTGAAGGGTTGAGGGTTAAATAAGTGTAAATAAGTTAAGCAAGCTAGTAGTCCAGATTTGGTGTATAATCTGAAACCAAGGTTTCAGTTTTTCTTACGACATCTACCACCTACACCACTACCCTCACCCCATTATTAAAGGGGCTAAAAAATATAATTGAGATATGGACCTGGAAGTTTGGATCACGTATGTATTACAACTAGATTTGAACAACTGAATAACTGCCATCGCCATCACCACTCCCACTCCAATATTAAAGTGTTTGACAATTATGTTTGGTAAACGTGTGTATTATAATCAGATCTGGAGCTGGATTTTATTTTGGGCTTATGTCAATGATCGGGTGGAGGAAATATGGGAAAAAATGTGAAGCAAGCTAGTATAAGTCCAAGAACTTTAGATTTGGTTTGTATACTAGAAGCCAAGTCCTCAAATGTTTATATGACATCAGCCACCCGCACCGCCAGCCCAATTTTACTATTAAAGTGGATAACATAATAAAATTGTAGTTTAGTGTGTGAGCGAGAACAAATGTTCTCAAGATAATATTTTGGCATCGGCCACCCCGATTACCGCGTTGGGGCAGACGATATTATTTATTATGTTATTAAAATTATGTGAGTAATTATTTTCACATACTGGAGTGCAAACATAGTATCAATAATTTTTCGTGTAAATAGACAGGGATGGGAAACATTGATGCGAAGGTAGTTGTGTCTGCATAAGCAGTAGTATTTTAAGTGAGAACCGAGAAATTCGCATATAATGATGTTTTTTAAGTTTGATCCGCCCAATATGCAACAAAAAATTAAATTATTCTTGCTATTTCTATTTAACCCGTACTATAAGATCTGTAACTATATCAGTATTAGTACAGTAAGTGAGTTTCCCTCGACGACGGATCATGTGTGCGTAAGGCAACCATGGCAAGTACCTTTTCCCATGATAAATACTACCTCTTCTAAAAGTTTCGTCACTTAAAAGGTGAACTCCACTTTTTTACAGTCGTCTCTCGGTCTATTAATATTTCATGACCTGGATTATAAAACAACTGAATCAGAGAATACTTTGGTTCAGGATCAACTGCAGTTATGGGTGATTGAGAGTTATTTTTAATCTAATTATACCAAATATTTTTTATAATTGCAAAACTGAAGTCATTACCGACCTAATTGTCCGAATATAAAACTGTTTATGAATATTTTACACAGAATTTAGATAATGGACGAACTAATGAATAATTAAGACAATAATTTGGTTGAGAATCGACATCAACTATGAATAAATGAAGATCAATTATAGTGTAATTGTTATAAATCTTTTTGTGCTAGGTGCGGGTAAACTATTATAAATTGGAAACTTCTTATTTAAATATAATTAAGCGAAGAAACCGAAACATTTTCAGAAGAAGAACACTAAACACTATGAAATAGCTATAAAATCCATCGAGTTACCTTTGGGTGAGTAGTAGCTTCCCTTATAATCGAATCCCAAACGGGAACCTTGACCTAATACTCAAATTAAAAGTGTATTATTTCTTGCGCGTTTAAGTTTTATTTATTTTCCATGTACCCTAATATTAAAAAATTAGTTAAGCAGAATGATTTATGCAGTACATGATCAAAGTTATGTTACCTATTAAAACTACATTCAAATTATTATTTATAATAATTTATTAATGCTTTTGTTAAAATTTGTTTTCCTTGAATTTTTTGAAAGTTTCTCATCAAGCACCTCTTTGTACGGCCACCGGCTTAAGTGCCTGCACACGGACAGTGAAGTTGAGCAATTATGGTAGGCTTCGTCGCATAGATAGTGCAAGCATCTCGTCGATAACATCAGCCCATGTGCTGAACCATATAAAGGACTAATTGGTCTGACACTGCTTAGGGAGAAAAAATCAAGGGCTGATGGATATACCCAGAGGTCCTTATCAGCAGTCTTTGAAATATAGTATAAAGGACCAAGTATGGGTAAGGAGCCCTGAGGAAAAACAAATGGGAGTGTTACGATAAACTCATATCGCGGTGGTTAGGGCCAATCAGCCTGTAATATCCGTAATATCTCATAAAATAAGAGAATTACAGGTGCTTTAGAAGTTTGCACTCTTTAAGTTTTTTGCTTATAAATTGCAAAGTAGGCTTTTTATTTTCACCACAAGACAACCCTTAAAAATTTACAGGCCCGGCATGAAAACATTTTGATATCTCAAATAACAGCGGAGATATAGAAAGACATATTATATTTATCATTTACTTAACTTTGTTAAAATCTTTGTAAGTTTTTCTTTTATTATCAGACGTTTAAAAATGGAGGACGGTCACAATCGATCCGTATATATGTTATCTTTTTCATGTTTTTTCATCTTTTTCATTTTTATTTTTATTTCAAATAATCACTGCTTTACACAAATTCAAGCTTTCGGTGGAAAGGGTTTAAATTGTCATTAGCTGCTTGTATCAAATAACAGCCATTAGGAGTTGAAAAATATAACTGAAGTGCCGATGTGGA
This sequence comes from Stenurella melanura, assembly GCA_963583905.1. Taxonomy (NCBI): domain Eukaryota; kingdom Metazoa; phylum Arthropoda; class Insecta; order Coleoptera; family Cerambycidae; genus Stenurella; species Stenurella melanura. The sequence goes on along the minus strand of OY757309.1, from coordinate 49,552,725 downwards.
AAAATTTAACCTTGATATTTCTATTTAAAAGTTATTATTTTTCAACAAAGAGTGACAGCATAATTAGCCTGTTTTTGCGTGCTTCATAACTTTGCAACAAAAAAGATAATTGAACGCTAAAGGTCTTAAATTAAAGCTAATAAAAATGTAGATGACGGTATTTTTTTTTAATTCTTCAATATGGGGCTTCCTACCAGTCTGAATGAATGGAGTTAAATTAAGTATACACATTTTCAATGAACTTCTTTGTCATTGTGGTTTTTAATACAATGACTTCAACATTATTTTTCAAAGCAATTATATTAAAAAATCTTCATACCTAAAAGTCACCCTTGAATAAGGGTTAAGACTATCCTTACATTAAAATATCCTAATAATGTATTTTAAAACATTTTACATACATTTTCTTAATGTAAGGGTTTTTAATGTAGGGGTACTTTTAACCCTGTTTCAGGGGCAGGCAACAAAAGTAATATGAGAATTTTTCATATCTGTTGAAACCCAAATAAAAAGTTAAATCAATTAGTAGAAAAATATGGCTTCATACTTATTAATCATGATTTAAGAGGCGACACCTTTCAGGATTAAAATGTCTGCCTCTGGACCTCCACTAATGAGGATGTAAACCGATCGTGTTTTTGTAACTACTAAGTGGTATTTAATCGATATCAAGAAATTGGTAAAGGTAATTACACAGGACTGTCCACTCTACTTGTCACCTTATATTTTATTATGTTATCTGTTGAATGACTATCTTATATATGTTTTTAACTTAAAGTATGTCACATGTCCTTCTTGACAACAGTATCAACTATATCCCAAATAATATTTTCCACTAACGTTTTAACTGCTTTTTGGGATAACCAGCTTCTACATTTTTTTATCGGAGGAAAATAATATTTGGCATATAGTTGACACATGTGCTAGGGAGGAAACATGCTATAATCTTCGAGAAAATTATACATGGAGGTCTCTTTAAAAAAATAATTAGGAAATGAGGTAGGGCAAATACAACATTATGACAACTACTGTCATAATTGAAAAGAATATTTTGTCAAAATTATACAGGGTGGCCAATCTACAAAATAATTAAAAAGTGGCGGAGGACAATAATATTTTAAATTCGGTTGCCACAATCACCAAGGATGAAGCCTGCTATACTGTTGGTGAAAATTATACGGGGGTCACTTAAATGAATGAGAACAGTAATATTTGAAATGTAATTATCACTATTGTTATAAAAATGCACATTTAGTAAAAATATACAGGATGGTCACTCCAAAAAGTATTAATTAATAACCATAGAGGAGAGTAATAATCGGGATATAGTAGCTGACACTATTGCTATAAATAAAACCTGATAACTTAAATTTAATAAAATATACAATAATTATAATTAAAAAGAGTTAAATAAGACAAGCTTGCGCAAATACCTTTACAAAATACCACTACAGTATCTTCCTTGGTAATTTTGTTAACTATATGCCAAATATTGCTGCCATTTGTCACATTTCTTTCACTTTTTATTCTTTTTAAAGGTCAGTCCTCTATATTTCCCAATGAAAGTCTATCCATTTCTTCGTTGGCTGTAATATAATAATATCGACTTTATTGTGATAAATGCATAATATACAATTTATATACATTACACATTAACCTATAAACCTACCTATAAAATTTTATTGTTTTCCGTTAAATAGTTTTTCATATATAACTCGAACAGGCAGACGAACAGACAGCAGACCGACAGATAAACATAAGCGCGGAATTGAATAACTTTTATTTTCATAACTCGCCTTGAAAAATCCAAAGAAGTCTCGGAGCGTGATTTTTTTACGATTACAGTGCTTCCGCAAATTTGGCATCTTATAACCCCACAAAATTTTGGACAGTATTCACTGATATTTTTTTTAACAGGAGCCCTTTTCATAACACGCTGAATTTAAATATTAAGCAAAAAAATTTTTGTGAGGCTGTATGTATGTATAACTATACAGGGAAATATATTTCCTATTGTGACATCTTTAGTTAAATTAAACACAAACTTCTACTTTTATTCATTAATTACTTTCATTAATTACATGTTATAATTTGTGACCTGCAAATAATAACAATATTTTGCAGAAATAGCATAATTAGAATGTAGACCGGGTGCCACAAGTAAGACGCTCACCCTTGTATTTCCTTTATTTTTTAACTTAGTCATTTGAAATTTGGGGTGCATAAACTACTTGTAAAAATGGATTTTTGGACATGAAAAATGGTATGAGATCATTTCCGGTTTACCCGGAAATGACCGCAACTTTCAAATTTTAAATGGAACACCCTGTATATTTTTACTTATTTGGATTCAAGACAACATTCTGAGTATTTCTGAGAATTTCGAGAATTTTTGAGTCGATGTTCAGTTTTTTTTAAGCATTTTAAGGTATTCGTCTAGAGTGCTTTGGAATACCAAAATTTGTTCTACGGCATGTAAAGTCCAAGGGAAAAATATAATTTTTCATTTAATTTCATTAATAACCATTTACGAAGCCTCCAAAGTTGAACATAGCACTTTTTTTATCGAAAACTTTTTTTTCAAATGGAAGGTGGTGGCTCATTGTGTTCAATAAATTATAGATATTTTTCTGAATTCATTGATATCCGTTTCATATCTGTGCTATTTGTTTTTCCATTTAATTTGTTTAAAAATAAAAAATCTACACAAAGTAGTGGCTCACCCCTATAACTTTTTTATTTTTGAACATATCAAAATGAAACTAGGGGGCCTAGGGCCATACAGAAGACTGTATTTTTTGACATATGAAGTACTTTAATACCACTTCCGGTTTCGCAGGAAATAACCCAAACTTTTGATTTTCAAATGGAACACCCTGTATATTATTACATTTTTGGATTCAGAATGAATTTTTGAACATGTGTGGTGATTTTTATAAATTTATGGCAAGTTGTTATTTTTTATAGCAATTATAAATTTTAATTTAGACTGCCATGAAATAAAAAATAAGTACTTTGTCATTTTCGATTATACAAAAAAAAACATTTATACGTAGTTACTATTATTAACCATTTTGTAGGCATTTTAATACAAGTAATTTAGTTTTTTTGAAATAACTCTTTTTTTCAAATGGGACGGTGGTGGCTCCTTATATCCATTAAAGTGCCCTTTTCTACGAATCCATTGATATCACTATGCTTGGGTTTTTATTAACATTTGTTTAAGAAACTGTAAAAACAGATTGTACTTGTGGTATTTTAAAATAAATCTACAGTTATTATTATACGACTATCAAAAAATTGCACATCAAGTTACCCTTGCATTTTAAAAGAGAAACAAAATAAACGAAATGACAGTTGAAACTGAAACTTTTAATTAACTATTGCAAGTTCGCATCAAGTTACCCTTGCATTTTAAAAGAGAAACAAAATAAATGAAAAGACAGATCTCTAATTGAGAATTGAAGATAATGACCTTTCCATTTGAAAAAAAAAGTTTTCGATAAAAAAAGTGATATGTTCAACTTTGGAGGCTTCGTAAATGGTTATTAATGAAATTAAATGAAAAATTATATATTTCCCTTGGACTTTACATGTCGTAGAACAAATTTTGGTATTACAAAGCACTCTAGACGAATATCTAAAAGTGCTTAAAAAAGCTGAACATCGACTTAAAAATTCGCGAAATTCTCATGATATACTCAGATTGTTTTCTTGAATCCAAATATGTAAAAATATACAGGATGTTCCATTTAAAATTCGAAAGTTGCGGTCATTTCCGGGTAAATTGGAAATGGTCTCATACCATTTTTCATGTCCAAAAATCCATTTTTACAGGTAGTTTATGCACCCCAAATTTCAAATGAATAAGTTAAAAATTAAAAGAAATATAAGGGTGAGCCACTTACTTGTGGCACCCGGTATACTTGACCTAATAAAATAAGTTCCTTAAACTTTGAGGGGACACACACGTGTACTATTAGGACCATAAATTATACAATTACATCTCCCTAGGAGAAATTTAAAAAAAATGCATGTTGAGCTCAAATACATTATTTATTTATGGTAAAACTTAACCCTATTTTTATGCACCTCTACTAACTTATTACCTATTTTTATTTGCAGTATGTTTGTAGTCTCATCTTCAATTACAAAATATGGACCATTACATATAGGTTTCAATTTATTTGTTATTGTTTTTTCGTAACACTACCTTACCTCCTATATTGTAATTTACAATTTTTTGATGTTTATCATAAATTGATTTTCGTGTAAGCTCAGGTGCAATTAAATTGTTTTTCGCATCGCTACATGCTTGTTACAACCGATATTTTAACTCTAAATGGTAATCATCAAAATTGCATAGAGGATCTATACCTTTACTAAGATTAGATGATCTAGCTGCTTATCCGAAAGCTAGTTCTTAGGGTGTGTACTTGGTTTCACTATGAACTGTAGAGTTGTAAGCAAAACACCAGTATGGCACCTTGGAGCTCCAAGCATTGGCATGTTTTGCTATTTGCATTCGCAAATAGGATCCTAAGTTCCTTAGTGAATTTTCCACAGAATCTAGTCTCATGATGATAACCGATGGACAGCAGCTTCGTAATTTTCAAAAGTTCACATATCTCCTTAAAAATTGTAGCTAATAATTCAGTTCCTTGATCTGAAACAGTTGTATTCGCTATGCTATAGCGCATAATGAAATAATCTACAAAAGCTATTGCTACTGCTTAGGTCTCCTTATTTTCTTAAGCGTAAGCCTCTACAGATTTAGTCAGCTCGCATTGCAAAGTTGAAATATATCGACTGTTTTCTAAATCCACCTCCAGAGATCCTACTAAATTAAAAATAGAAAACTGTTTGAAATTCTTAACAAGCGGTACTTGTAACCGTCATAGGTTCTTTGCTTGGGTTGGAATGTTTATAGCGTTGACAATCATCACAACTCTTTACAAAATTCTCAATATCTTTACGGAAACAGCCTCAAAAATTATGTTTTCTTATATAGTTAAACATACGATTTATCCCTGCATGGTAATATATTGTAACCATTCATTATAATTTGTCTAGTTTCATGATCTACCATGTTTTGAAAATCTTTCAAAATAGATATTTTTATGCCACTACTTTTTATTTTATTTGGGAATTTTAAAATATTTTCAAGGATTTGTGCGCACTCCTTTTTTATCAAAATTATTAATTCCAGAATTTTATATGTATCATATATATATTTCAGGTCTCTCAACATAGTATCTAAGTCTAAGGCCGATCGAGAATTCTGTCTTAAATAAACTATTGCCAAATAATTTATACATAATAAGTTCCCTACTTGGAAATACTACCGTTTCCATTTGATAAATTTTTCAATATCTGAACAGAAAATTGGACAAAACTGGAGAGAATCCTTTGACGGTTTTAATATTTCCTCCACGCCTGAGTGATCAATCCTTTTATCGGTACTAGGTTCATCAAATCCACCGTGAACACTATTTGTGTGTAGTGAAATATGAACTAAAACTTTTCATATTATTGACCCAGAAATTCCATTTAATAAATTTTATTTCGGAAGCCAATTGTTTCATGTTTGGTTAGATATTTACTAAAATAATGCTAAATGTGGATCTGTATGGTATCTATTGGAAATTTGAATTTATTATTCTCATATGATAATTGAACAAAATTTATGCCATTTATTGTTAAAAAATCCGACATTTTAATCTCTCGTTGGGCCTCGAAAAAATGAGTCACATGCGGTACTTTGAGAATTTTCATGAAAATCACTACTTGATCTATCACCTGAATGTTCATTTTCATTTGGTATATATTGAGTTAGACATTTGAATATCTTCTACGCGCATTTTCCCAAAATAACTACCTCTAGCGCGATTGCTAAAATTATTATTATTATGACCCCTGTAGTTGGAATTGTTATTTACACCTCTGACCTGGTTTCTTGAACAGTTATACGAATGATTGTTACCGCTAAAAAATTTATTGTTGTTTGTAGAACCGTGCCTAATTTTTTTATTTCCGCGCATGTGAAAAACTTTGTCGCAGCTCATTTGCGAAAGCAAATTATTGGCAATTTCTTTGTTTCCATTTCTCAACATTTCGATAGAATTATCAAATTAGTTAATGACAACACAAAAAGAAAATAGTTTGTCAATTCCACGGAAGAAACATTTAGGAAAATTGCGAAAATTATACTTCCCTAACAGTTTGGTGAGGATAGAAAAAAATTGTGATGTGTTGGTGCAAAGCTGACACCGGGTTCGGATTCAGCAAACGAAGATACAACGGAAATGATTGGTTTGGTCCGTGCAATCGACAAATTTTTTTTGTGTCACAAGCACACTAAACAAATATCGGTAAAAGTATTTAGACAGAACTTCTCTCTATATTTATATACGTCGGTCACTCTAAAAAAAAAATCGGTAAAGGTATTTACACAGAACTTCCCTCGTTCATGGCAGTCTCTCTAAAAAAATAATAATTACGAAATGACATTGAGAATAATAATCGGAGTAGAGTTATTGCTATTATTACAAAGAAAACTTGATAAGTTTTGGTCAAAAAAATATACAGATTGCTCATCCAACAGCAAAAGTTCAATACTAAATAGCAGGTGCCACATATGGCAGGCTTGCGCAAATACCTTTACAAATGTCCACCATGACTGAATTATTTCTTGGGATGACCACCCTGTACATTTTTCAATAAAAGTATAATAGGTGCATATGCCAGATGTTATTGCCATCTGTCACATTTTCAATCCAACATTCACGTAATGGAGTGGAAGTATAGTGGTGGTTAAAAAATTTCATTTTTTTTAAATTTTTCAAAAGATGGTAAAATAATTTTCAAATTTTTTGCTTCTGAAATAGGTTTAAAATGTTAAAGGTAGAAATTTTAAATTAGAGCACAAAGGAAAGTTTCCTTCTGTTCTATAGTAGTGCTAAAAAAAGTTTAAAAATTAAAAATGATGTATTTTTAAAATAGGTTTAGAATGCTATGAAACGTGAAAATTTTAAATTTGAGCAAATAAAAAAAAAATCGATCTATTTTAGTGGTAAAAACTTTTTGAAAAATGTTGGTGAAAAAAAATTTCAAAATTTTTTTTCTGAAATACCTAGGTTTAGAATGTCATTTAAATTTGAGCATTCTGGTGTTAAATTTTTTTCCAAACTGGTAACAAAATGTTGCAAATTTTTTTTTCCGAAATTGGTTTGGAATATCATGAAACATGGAAATTTTAAATTTGAGCAAAAAAAATTTTTTCGTCTGTTCTATAGTAGTGATACATAAATGGATTAAAAATGTTTTCAAATTTTTTAAAAAATTCTTCAAAAACATTTTTAAATTTGTTTGAATAGTTTTAGAATGTCATGGAAACGTGGATAGTTAAAATCTGAACAAAGAAAGAAAAATTCTATCTTAGTGATAAAATTTCAAAAAACTTTTTTTTTAATCAGGCTTAGAATGCCATGAAACGTGAAAGTTTTAAATTTGAAGAAAGAAAAAAAAATCCATTTTAGTAGTAAACATTTTTTCAAAAATATTGGTGAAAAAAATTTTCAAATTTTTTTTTCCTGAAATAGGTTAAGCGTGTCATGAAACGTAGAATTTTTAAATTTGAGCAAAAACTAATTTTTTTCATCTTGGTAAAAATTTTTTCAAAAATGTTTGAAAAAAATTTTTTTTCCTGAAATAGGTTTAGCGCGTCATGAAACGTGGAAATTTTAAATTTGAGCAAAAAAATATTTTTTTCAACTTGGTAAAATTTTTTTCAAAAATGTTTGAAAAAAATTTTCAAAAATTTTTTTTTCCTGAAATAGGTTTAGCGCGTCATGAAACGTGGAAATTTAAAATTTGAGCAAAAAAAATTTTTTTCATGTTGGTAAAATTTTTTTCAAAAATGTTTGAAAAAAATTTTCAAAAAATTTTTTTTCCTGAAACAGGTTTAGCGCGTCATGAAACGCGGAAATTTTAAATTTGAGCAAAAAAAATTTTTTTTCACTATTTATTCCGTTTAGACGGTCCACCCTGTATATTTTTCAGGGAAAATTCTACCAGTTCTTCGCTGACAGTAGGGTTAACTACCTACCAAATTTGACTGCTCTCCGTCAAGTAGTTTTTTAGTAAATACACCAACAGACAGACAGACAGACAGACAGACAGACAGACCGACAGACAGACAGACAGACAGACTGACGGAATTGAAAAACCTATATTTTCGGAATCTACGTGTTCTGAAACGTCAGAATCCGAAAAAATCTCGGAGGGTGATTTTTTCTCGAATACAATACTTCCCTTCGGTATGCGAGGGAAGTAATATTATTTAAGAAACGACATATGAGAATAATAATTGCAATGTAGTTAGCTCTATTATTACAGAGAAAACCTGATAACTTTTGGTCAAAAAATTATACAGAGTGGTCATCCAACAGCAAAAATTCAATATTGGAAGGCTCGTGTAAATGCCTTTTGTGGATAGAGTTTCTCTATAAAACCAAGTTACGCATTAACATTCTAAAATTAAATAAAATTAATTTAGTGTGTTGCATAACTTTCTGGTTTTATACTTTGGGAATGGTTCAGTACATGTTTACAATAGACAATATCTGTAAAAGTCATCCCTAGAATCCGATAGGTAATTCCGAGCTCTGATTATTATACCATTAATTCATTGATTTAAGATATTTTTGATTTTTTATCACAGATTTTCCATATTATTTGAGTTGAAATGAAAGGACTCCACCAACTACTGCACCAACTACATGGGATTTGGGATTTATATGATCTTTGATGGAACAACTGGCATTTGATAGATTATGGCGCCTTCAAAAAAAATCCTTATAGATGTGAAGTCCGATATTCAATATTTTTAGAGCTGCAGAGCATAGAAGTGGTCAATTTTCAGAATGTGATAACAGGGCTTCTACGTTCCGTAGCTTCGAAAATATTAAATAACTGACCTCGTGCATATAAGGACTTTCATAAGGGAGATATAATATCTCCATTGTATCAAAATCAATGAATAGGGTGCTTCTAATATCGTCGTATAATTAAATAATGTAACAGCATCGTTATTGCTATTACACTTTATGGAATTATATAACGATTATCGATACCTCAAAGTGTTGCTGTACAGTAAACTTTCCTCAGTCAAAATAGGTTGTATGCCTGGAAGCCAGATGTCGCTACCGCGATCTTGAATCTTAGCTTCTAACCGCATCTTAAACTGCGTTACTACCTCTCTACTTTTACATTTTAACCGAGACGCACGTGTTAGTTCCGCTCGTCTTAAAATATTATTTCAATCACTTAGCTGGAAGATTTTGATGCAAGTTAGCTTATTTCAATTTAATTCTGTGTAGACTTTAATGTGTTTTCCATTGGCATTTTAGATAATGGATCGAATAATTACTTTAACTACCTATATCGCTACCTATATCGATATGTATATCGTTACCTAAGTATATGGTTGCGTAAGTGCATCGTTGCCGGATTGAATGCCTCGTTGATGTAATAGTTGTCGAATATATTTGCCGTTCCATGCATAGGTGCTCACCGTTTATAGAAACTGCAGTTTTGTACGTGGTTTGTGCATTATTTTTTTACCACTATACGAAGATTCGCCAGTTGGAATTAATGGCCGTCTGCTAATTCGCCATCCTTACTGTTTCGCACCTACGTTTGCTCTTTTACGGACATAATTGCGATTCCGACTGTTTATAAGAGTTAATGAAGATCTCCAAGAGTTTTAATCGTGGAGCATAGTATCGATGCAATAGAATAAATTTCGAGGTTTCCGTAAAGTCTGTCCTGTCCAAGTATATTGGCAACATGGCGTCCATACTCTGATGTGTTCGAGGATTATCAGTGCCTACAACTATGCCGACATGAGGAAATGTTTACAAGCTAAGTAATTTTATTTTGGTTTTCACCTTCCAACATATTTTCTATACAATTTTCGTGAAATTTAATTACCGCATTGCGGGATGTTTTTTTAATAAATTTTTTTTCTAAATTTTACGTTTTACCAAAAGATGTGGCAGTAGAGAGCCATCCATACGAAACTCGTATGATTTTGTATTTTTTAAAGTATTAGTATACCTGATGTGCTAGGTAGTAGACCTAGGGTAACATCACTATTAGTGAAAATTTCATTAATTGTCAAGTCCCAAGGACGATTTTATGTTTTGGTGCTGCCATAAAATCACCGGTAGTTTTCAGCCTTAAGCTGCATAACGCTTGAAATTTTTCTTATCTTCTGGTTTTACTAGTTTTATCTTCGTAAATTTATCGTATCTTATTGACCAGGAGTCAAGGTTGTTGCCAAGGGCGAATGTTTTCTCTATAGGAGATATTGTAAATTTTTAGGCTACTATCGGGTCTCGTTAGTATTAAGTTCCTTCTAGAGTGCTAGAAATTGTCTGTTAATTGTCGTACGTCTAGTGATAAACAAAGTTCGTTATATTTAACTACTAAGTGTCATTATTTCGTAGTGTTTATTACTTTTCTTCCTTAATTTTTAGTTATATTTCTGTTACTCTAGCAAAACATACCTAGTGTCAGCTGATTTAGTGAGGGCAACAGTTAAACACCCATTTAATGAATGTACCTACATACAGTTGTTATTAAATGTCATAATAGTAGCGACATGAAGTCCCCGGTACCATTATTTTATAAAGTTAGGGCAAATTGTATTATCTTACCTAACAGCTGATTTGTTACCAGTGATTACTGAATTTGTCGCCACGTTATCGTACGTTCATTAAACTTGTAGAAATATTACCTATCGTTTTGAGTATACCTAGTTTATGAGAAATTTGTGGTAGTCACACTACCTCAAGTGTCAATTTACTTTATCGGATCACTAACAAGGTATTATTATTTTTTGGGAATAAATTTTAACTTTTTTTTTTCTTCTTCAATTCTTTGAGACTTCCTGCCACATGTATGTTTTCTTTCTAAGCGGTGCTAGGGGAATCTACAAAATATATCACAATTAACCAGTATGTTACTGGTAAAAAACCTCTACGCCTGTGACGTTTACGTCGAAGGATCAGTTAAAGGTTGGTTTTTATAAATAAACAACACAAATAAGTATAAAAACTTGAAATTAAATATTTCGCCGACGTTTCGGAAATCTAATCTGTTTCCTTTTTCAAGGCTTTTTTTGAAAAATCTTTTTTGCTGTGTATGACAAATACACAGCTCTAAGAATGTTTGTTATATTCAATATCCATAGATACTTACTATTTACATAGAACTGTTGATATAGTTAACAGTTTTTTAGTTTCTATACAATGTTAAGTTTGTGAAGTTCTTCTTTTAACATTGGCAGCCAAGTTGTATAGAGATCTACGGAACAATTCGACGCGCAATTATCCTCATTCAATAATATTATCTCGGATTCTTTAATTTTTCTTTTTTTGCTATCTGCCTCTTTTGTTAAAATTTTTGCCGAGTCCCAGTTTATTCTATGTCCGTTCTCCCACGCGTGTTCGTAGATCTTGGACCTCATGGGAGAACGGACATAGAATAAACTGGGACTCGGCAAAAATTTTAACAAAAGAGGCAGATAGCAAAAAAAGAAAAATTAAAGAATCCGCGATAATATTATTGAATGAGGATAATTGCGTATCGAATTGTTCCGTAGATATATGTACAACTTGCCAATGTTAAAAGAAGAACTTCACAAACTTAACATTGTATAGAAACTAAGAAACGGTTAACTATATCAACATTCTATGTAAATAGTAAGTATCTATGGATATTGAATATAACAAACATTCTTAGAGCTGTGTATTTGTCATACACAGCAAAAAAGATTTTTCAAAAAAAGCCTTGAAAAAGGAAACAGATTAGATTTCCGAAACGTCGGCGAAATATTTAATTTCAAGTTTTTATACTTATTTGTGTTGTTTATTTATAAAAACCAACCTTTAACTGATCCTTTGACGTAAACGTCACAGGCGTAGAGGTTTTTTACCAGTAACATACTGGTTAATTGTGATATATTTTGTAGATTCCCCTAGCACCGCTTAGAAAGAAAACATACATGTGGCAAGAAGTCCCAAAGAATTGAAGAAGAAAAAAAAAATTAAGATAATGCCACAAATAACATTTAGACAATAAATTTTAACTGTCAAATTTTAAATATTTTTTTTTCTATCTCGTTCGTTTATCGCTGGAGCCGTATTGTATATAGTTTAGTGATATAAATTATTTTGTGCCTACGTATTTTTTATTGTAAATTTACATTATATGTGCGTCTGTACTATGTTATTGATTTTGTCGTTTATTAACCTAGTATATTTCTAATTGTACATTTACACTATATATTTCGGTTTGTACTAACTAAATGTTATTGTCGTTACTAACCTCATTATTTAACTAATCATGATTTATATTTTTGTTGATATCAAATCGTTTTCAAATTTTACCTCTCGTTTTTTTGTGTGTCTGTGACGTATCTTCCTTTCTGTTCCTTCCTTACGATCTGGCGCCCAAGGTACTTTTGGCATTATTTTGCTTACAAAATTCTAAACTTTTAAATCTAAATTAACTTTTTCAAGACTTAAAAAAATTGTAATGTTCAATATTTAAATCGCTATTGGCCTTACAATTTAAGTTGTCGTTGACGCTTACCCAGGCCTTGCCTGCTATAAAACTGGCTAGCCGTGCCTGATTTTGTTTGGTAGTAGGTTATCACATTTGTTTTATTTTAGCCTGCGAAACTGCCAGACAAATCAGTTTTGTTGTGCCATACGGAAATAACGTTTGTCTGTTTAACTGAATACCGTCCGTAGGGACAAAAGAGCGAAAGGAATAATATTTAAGATATTACAATAATGAAAATTATTGAATTCTTTGTTCCGTACGCCAGAAAAATTGAACTAACTTCGCGCCCAAAGCGACTTTTGATCCGGGAGCCATAATCTGTCGAATGCTACTTGTTTCATCAAAATCCCCAGAAGCTTAAAATCCCAGATATTTGGTGTTGGGTTCTTTCAAACATTTTTACTGTAGTTTAACACCCTAGATCAAATTTCCAAGGAACTCTTGAATTTGCATCTCGATATCTCCAATATAGTTGAAGAGCAGCAAAGTTCCCTTAAAACTTTACATAGTCAGCTTCAAGAACTTAACAATTTATACTTATTTTTTAGGATATGGATCTTACTATCTTGTATTATCTTAAACATTCAATGATTTTATCTGGAATTTTATCTCCTAATATGGTCAAGTGTAAGGGCCTGTACACGGTTTATGGAAGTTCTGCTCTTGTATTCTATGTCCTGGTGTTATTTTCTTTATGCGCTGGAATTCCAGAGTTATGGTACGATACAAGCAAACTTATTACATCTATAACTATAATTCTTACTTGTGCCATTATTTCTATCAAAATATTTATTTTTAAAACCGATGATTTTGGATACTTGATATATGAAATGGTTTCTATGGAGGATAAATTGAAAGTCACCAAAGATAAGAAAATCTTGAAAATATATAAATCTTGTGCGCAACGAAGCAAACATATCCAAATATATAATATAATGATAATCACTGCTGGCTATTTTGTATTATATGTTCCACCTTTGGTAAAATATATAATATTGTGGGACGAGAATGAGAATAACTCGACTATAGAAAGACCTCTGCCTTTATTTATTTGGTTTTTCAACAAGAGTAAGCACTACATAATGGCTTACTTTATGTTACTTTGTTATGGTGTGTTAGCTTCATTTTATTTTTTTACTGCACAAGTACTTCCTGCAATTTTATCGATTTATGTTAGCTTCAGATTACAAGTGATAAATAGTTATTTAAGAAATTTGAGGCCATCTGTAGAAACAAGCAGTAATACTGTAATGGCCGATGAAGATAAAGAAGCTGTGGAAGCAACGATCCGGTTCTGTCTCTTGGAGCATCTCAATATTATAAGGTGAGATCTGTTGATATGTTATAGCTGTGATAACTATGAAACTATGGTGAAAACTAACTAACGCAAAAGAAAAACGATCTATTCTATATATCTAAATTTCTCAGCGAGAAACTGTTTACAGTGAAAAATCAAAAATACCCCATTTGCAGTATAAATGACGCCTATAATATTAAGCATATAAATATTCTACCTACTGTTAGCTCTCCCAGGAAGACGAACGAAAGTGAAGGAAAGCTTAAACTGACCATACTATTCACATTATTTCTTCTAACTCGTGATTACAATTATGAAACATAATTTTATATCCAAATTTACAATTGCAAGTCGAAATTCACAAACGATGAAGTAGTTTCTGCAAAACCAATAAGCTTGATTAATATACTCGACGCTGTTATGGCGATATTTTTACATTTTGCAAACTTAGCTTCCAAAAGTATCCGCTGTCTATTATTTGTTACATTTCTAGTTAATCCAAAGTTATTCACATACGGGGTGTCTCACCGGGAACTGAATCGATCGGTATAGGGGAAAGTATGTAACAAAAAATGTTGAAAATAATTAAAAGCATGTGCTGCTTTCGGTTACACCGGAAGTCGATACCAACTTGCTTATTTTAAATGAAACACCCCATTTTCGACTTCTTTAAACGACCATAAAATTCTGAGTCAAAAATATGTAGCTTATCTAAACCCAGAAGCTTCGGAGATATTTGACGTTTATATAAAAATATTAACGAACGCAACAATTTGCAAGAACCGTTATAACTGTCTTCGTGTTGGAGATTCCCAATTGCCCTTTGCAACGTAGAAAGAACACAAGATGAGCTGCACTCTACATTGAAAATAAATTCCATAATAATATACCAAGTTTAAAATCGTTCACACTACATTTTGTCAAATTCGAATCTCAAAAACTATTTTAGTTCTTTTATATTAAGTTATGTAAAATTAAATTCCACCTTTTCTAGTATAGACATTGTAGGGGCTAAAGTACAACTTCTTGAAATATTCGCGATTTTCTTAAATGGTTAAGAATTTTTAGTCAAAATTTAGATTAACCTATTCATTAGAAATAATCATCAATATTAGTCATTCTCCTATGGTAAAAAATGCCAACACGCTTAAATTATACCCGCGACGATTTTTTAAATAGGTTTATTATTTATGGAGAATGTGATAAAATAATATCAAGAACATGTGCTCCGGCATGTAAAGTAATTTGTTCATTATTTCGTATATAAATACAACAAACGTAAAGTAATATCAATACGCTGCAAGAGACTGAGCGAGAAACTAGAGGTGCAAAATCTAAGCAAGTAAAAGGTCCTGAAGTAACAGATGCATTTGCAGCCGCAGTTACCCAAGCTCTAAATTCTAAGAGAGTCTTCGAGAATATTACAACTGTGGTTATGAACGCTGCAAGTACAAACCAAGATAGGTTCATGGAAGAGCAGAAATATATAACAAATAAATTAATGGATGAAAATTCGAAACTAAAATTAGAAAATAGTAAACTTACCACGCGTGTTGATATTACAGAGCGTACCTCTCCCTAAGTAACAAAATAATGGAGATATTTAATAACCATCTAGGACTGAATTTTACTCAAGATTGCATTGATAATTGCTATAGAGTAGGAAAAGAAAGTAAAACTGATAAACCTCGAGCAATTCTAGTAAAATTTTCAACTTATCAAAAGAAAAAGAAGGTATATCATAATAAAGCAAAATTAGGAGCAACTTTTATTTGTGTAAAAGAACCTTACGTTTCCCTTGCGGACGCCTTTCGATTCTTTCATAGACGCCTTTCGAATGTCTTGTAGACGCCTCTGTAAATTCACATTTTGGTTGTCGAACACAGGTGTACCCTGAAAATTGTAATGTTCTATTGTGTATTTAATTGTCAAATTATGTTCTTAGATATAAGTTTTTAACTTTTCAATGGCAAATAAAGACAAATTAATAGTTACAAAGTAATTATGTAAGTAAAATTAAAAATGTATTGAAAAACTTAACAGGACATAAAATTACAAAAAGGGGGTATTGTAATGAACAGAGGACCGTAAGGAATGTTTTTCCAAATTCAAAATTAACATTAATTTAGGAACTTTCTCAAAATTTGAATATTTTGGAAAATAAATTTAGATTTCAAAAATAAGAATTGCCTTGGCCTGAGAGAAGTCAAATTCCTGCCAATAGGAATCCATATTTGGGAAAATTTTAGTCTTTAACTGGCGTTGCTACAGAAGTACGTTTTAAGCATCCTTCCAAAAAATTTTAAGAATTTTACAAATATAAGCTTACAAAGTACTGTGGCTATGAACATTGGGTTTTAGTTTGCCCAAGTGGTTCTTATGTGGGCCACCCTACGACCGACGTGGTGAGCGTCACTGGTTTTAACCTAGCTAGCACAGTAAAGATACGGAGAGCAGAAGTGCATTGAGCTCAAGGCTTGGGCGCCATGATTACTTAGTATAATCAAGGAAAATTAAAGATGAAGATAAAGATAAACAAAAGACAAATGTTACATATATACAATAGCACTATATTACAAAAATATTATTTTACAAAAAGTGAAACTATCACAGCATCAACGATACTGCTACTTTGTGTGGCTAAGAAAATAGTTGAGTGTAATCAACGAAAAGTGAAGATAAAGATAAAGATAAACAAAAGACAAATGTTACATATATACAATAGCACTATATTACAAAAATACTATATTACAAAAAGTGAAACTATGATAGCAAAATACCAGACAGAAATATGTACAAAAGAAACTATATTACAAAATACAGCATATTACAATTTGCTTAACAGAAAATTAAATTTGAGGTGTTTACGAGAACCAAAATATATTACAAAAGATACATCTCGTAACTTTTAACTCAATACTAAAATTACATATTAGATAAACTTGAGATTGAGATCCTTTACAAGCGACAAAATAACTATATTACAAGAGATAAGTCTCGTAAATTTACCTCAATATTAAAAATCATATATTACAACAAAATTAGGTAAACTTGAGATTCTTTACGAGAGACAAAATACCTGTATTACAAAAAATAAGTCTCATAAATTTATCTCAAAACTCATAAACTTTAGACACTCTCGTTACCATAAAAATTAACCACGACTTACTATGTCACCAACAGAAGTGCATTACAATACTACGATAAATTATTTACAGTAAGGAATCACGATACAATTAACCACGAAATTAATACTACGATGAAATATTTGCGACAACGAATTTAAGATCTAAGTAAGTATGAATTAATGTACGACAATGGATTAATTATAACAGCGTATGTAAAATATAATGTAACAAAAAAAATATTATAGATTTAGCTTGAATCTCATATTTTAAATTTAGACACTTGGCTTTTATAAGCCAAAACTACAATCATGTGAAAATAATCCATTTTACATGTAGCAATCAAGAGCACTTATCTTTTATTTTGTATCCTGATTAAGGAAATTCCTAAATACGATCCTGTTCTCCGATGATTATGGATTTAAAAGTTATGTTTCACATGTGGCTGCCTTAATCCCATTTTGAGGTTATGAAATCGTAGAAACGTTCGTACAAGATTTGTCGCCAAGACAAAATGAAGAAAATCTCTTCGCCCAGAATGTTTTCGTATAAACGAATTCAAAATGTAGTATAGAAAGGTTGACTTCATATGAATATTGCTTGATTAGTGAAAAACGTAGTAGGTATCGCAAATTGAATGTAGATCTACGTTAAATGCATTAGACGTGAATAAGTTTGATTATTAAGAAATTAATTCTTAATTTATCAGAAAAGTTTATAAGAAAAACTTATATTTATGAGAAAAAATCTTATAAGAAGAACCTCATGTGATCATCACGAGGTTTTTCAAATTCTAATATCCTCATTACAGGTCAAACAAAATTATCAATACGTCTAATTAGTTCAATGGTTCAACGAGAAAGCTTTCACCCGGCGTTAATTAGTTCTATTATCACACCTGGTGCGCTATCTAGTATTCGCGAGCGTTAACTGCTGACCGATGACGTATATTCATTATAGTCTAAGGAATGAGTGCACTACATTAGTACTAGAGTTTGTGGGAATAATATTTCCGATAATTTATAATTTTCCTAATAAATATTAACAGTGTAACGAAGGATGCTCTTGAGCATTCCGCATGTTACAGTCCCTGCATAGCCAAATTATGAAAAATAAGTTCATGTATGTATCAGATTATTAAAAGTAGCATTGTTACACCTAGCAACACAGTACAATTACTCAAATAACGCTGTATAGGAGATAATATCTTAATAGTATGTACGCATTTTCAATTTTAAGAGTAACGTAACCTGTGTTATGTTGAACAAATAAATTGTCAACGAAATATAATTACTGGAAAGTTTAAATTCCATTAATGTTATGGTCAAAGCAATTAATCTCCACTCTATACAACCTGTAACATTGCTAAAGTAGCTAAATCAGAACAGACGGTGGTTTGCTCCCGGCTTTTTTCTTCAACACTCCCTAATATCCCCCACGTCAACAAGATTGGCTGGTATATTACAGCAGTTATTCCTCATTCTTCGTCTAGATCGCTGAAGTACGCTGTTTCTTATTCTAACTCTAATACATCCCGGTAAATTTTCCTTCAAATCTTGAAATTTTAAAAATACCCCTTTACATCGCCCAGTCGCCTCTAAAAGTACTGACTTGCCTACCTATGCCTATAGTATTTAACTCGCCGGCTCGGCTGTTTTAAGCGAGAGCTGTGAGTGACATGGGCAATGTCTTGTATGAAAATAATCTATATGAGATACTAAGTTGCAAGATAAGAATGTGAACAGCTGAACAAAATATGTTTAAAGGTTAAATGTATAATATCTAATTACTCTGTGATAAATCGATTATTTGTCGCTTACTTTATAAAACAATTTTACATTAAACTGGAGCTCTTTAATCTATTACTGTGTATTTCATTTGACAATAGAGATAATGACGTGACTCACAAAACAAATTGATTAGGAAAGATGGGGCTATAGTTTGATTGTAGTAGTCACTCGCTGTTGTAGCTGATACAACCTACAGTTTATTTCTAGTTTAGATATAATTACTCTTGTGCCCTGAATATACTCGAAACGTTAATATGAATGAAATTTACTACAAAAGCGTCAATACTGAGGAATGAAACTACAGTTAAAAGAATTATCGAAATTGGTTTTGCGGTTCGAGGGAAAATCAACTTTGAAATGATGGCCAATTCTTATTGGTTAATTTTGATGCAAAGTGCGTTAAATAAATGTTTTTATCTAGCTAATAGTAAAACACAACATAGGTAACTTTTCGAAAAGTTTTATAATGTGTTGAGTTCAGTTTATTATATACTTTTGTATTGTGGAAATTATAAGACCTTTTTATCTTCTAGAAGTTATTATTAAGCTAACTATATATTTTTGTTTTCGTGACATTTTTATTATGCGTGTCTTGTCCTAGATCGACCAATGGCTCTTATATACCATTTTTAGAAGGACAAGAATACCGACAAATTCAATATAGAATAGTTCTGTTTAATGAAACATCTCTTTCAAGTGTGGCAATAATAGTCTATTGACAAATATTAGAGAGTAACAACATAAAAAAATTTATCTCATGTTACGCTCTAATACGTGTCAGTAGACGGTTGATTTTTATATTACTTTCTGTCGTCTTCATAGAAATAAATCGTTAAAATCCTAAGATTCTGGACTCTTACTAGCTTTATCTACTTACTCTTATATATCACTTTTTTCTGGATTCTAACCAGCTTACATTGCTTATCTTCCCCTATTTACCCCTCAAACCTTCACCGGAGTAAGTTTAAAATATACCCAGTTCCAGGTCTCATTATAATACATAACTACTAAATTTTAAGTCTTGGTATCTTAAATCGTTCCAGAGAAAACTCATAAAAAAGATAGAGACAGACCGACCGACAGACAGAATTTATTTTCACTTAAATTGAAATTAACGTTTTATGACATTCTAAACCTATTTCAAGAAAAGAAATTTTTTTACGATTGCTACGTGGATGTGGAAGTAAAACTGCACCATTCTTAATTATTTAGAATAGTTGGTGCAAAACATTAAAATATACTCTATATCAAACGTATCGCATTCTGAGTTGTAAAAGTTTCCAGTCGAGCTACGAAATGCCGTCAACAAGTGAATCCCTTTCTTTTAGACTATCGACATGCGGGCAATTACTACGACGCGCGACGTCTGTCATTAATCTGTGTACCTCTGTTCGTTTCATGTGAATGCAGAGACGAAGATAGAGACGTACAACACTGTCGAATGTTTGGCTTGCGCTTTTGGAAGAATTGTCTTTCCACCACGGTTTCTTCATTGACTGTTATTCAATGGTTTTCTTAAGGTTCGACATCACGTCGCGTCATCGATTGTCCTTTATCTGTATGGGTCTTAGTAACTGAAGAAGCATTCAATAAGACTTCAGTAGATCCAATTTAATCAGCGAGATAATTTACATTTGTGTCGGCAAATATCTGTAGTCTTGGTGGAAAAGCAAAATTCTAATATTTTAAGTTCTTGTCGAGCAAATGAACATCATGTCTCTATTACGACTTAGCCTGCTATACGTTTGGTACGGTCTATATGTATATATTTCTGTTTTAAATAATTGTAATGTTTTAGATACGTCAAGGCATTAAACAATAATATAAGTTATTTGGTAATGCTGGAATTTGTTTGGTATTCTGCCCAAATTGCTCTTGTAGTGGTTTTTGAAATAATGTCGGTAAGTTATGATAGTATTATTATTTTAATTTCCACTTCGCTGCCTGCTATACAAATATTACTATACAGGGTTATTCACGGTATTAGACGTTTCTTGGGATCTGCTCAGGTTAGAAAATTGTTATAAGGGAGTTTCTGTAAATGACGGATCTAGCGAAGATATTCTCATGCATGTATTACATCCGCTTACACCGGATATAGCACCTAACTTTGTTATTTTAAATGGAACACCTTATACTTTATTTCATATCTGGATTCCTCATAAAATTTTAGCTTGGGTCTATGTACCATAATATGCTCTTAAACCTAACAGTTTTCGAGATAATTAATATTCTAGGAGATTTTGACGGTTCCAAGCCTTCCGAAAAAAAAAAAACCAATATCTTCCATCATATGGCCGATTTAGAGACTTTATTTTGAAACTCATACAAGTACTCTACGATCTAACTAAAAATTGTCTTATATTTCCACAATATTATACAGGTATTTCATTTTCACAGTTGAACATTGTTTTAGTTCGGAGGTCCAAAAGTAAATTTTTTCAAATGGAACCCACTGTATATTTTCACATAAATTAATAGAGTATTAAATTCTGTATCAATCGATATTAGCATTCCCTATACCTTTTTCTCTCTGTTTTTTTAATATGGACGAATTTTTGTAAAATGTACACTCAAAGTCTGTTTGTTAGTAGCCAATACAAGTCACCTTACTTGTTTCTTTTTTATCACAAACGAGAGCAAGCTAACCATTATACTCTTCGCCGATTTACTACACTTGTTATATAATTGTTGCACATTCTATAAGGATACTCTTCGCAGTTGTTTTTTGTAAATTATATTAGTTTCAAACATTTTCTATTTAATAACAAAACAAAAACTATTTTTTCATTTCAAAAATTAATAACTTTTTTATTTATTGATCGATTTCGTTCAAAAACAACAGGGTTCTTCCTTTAGCTAACACTAACTAACTGTACAAATTTCAATATAATGGAACTTTTAGTTCTTAAGTTATCATGCTTACAAGAAACGTGATGAACTACAAAGCAGAAAGCCAGAATCTATTTTACAAAAAATTAACAGATCAAAATACTTACCATTCTAATAATATTTGTCATTTGCTAGCGCTGAATAAAAAACCCATCCATGACGTGATTCTCGAATTTCTTAAAGCCATTAAACTTAATATTTAGAATAAGTTAGGTTAGGTTAGATTTCTCACCCCTTGTTTTTATCCCATTGTATATATTCCTTCCTTTCCGTGGTCTTACTCTTTGTGTGTGCCATTATAAAATACCCTGACAGACCACTGGGCGAGAAGAGAGTGTCCTTGTTTTATCCCAGTGTCTCTATTTGTGATCGGTGGTATAGGTTAGGTTAGAATTAGGGTACAATTAGTTAATTAATAAGTACATATTAACTTCGCATCTGGCTATATCGACGTAAGTTGCAATGCCAAAAAAAACAAACACGTGATGAGAGGACGGACGGACGGACGGACGTACAGACAGACAGAGAGACAGGCAGACGGACAGACGGACGGACATTTTGAAAGTTGTTCGAAAGAATTCGATCACCAACACAGAGATATGAAAATTTTTTCTCTACGAGCAATATTACCGGTTTTAGAAATATGCCGATCGAATGCAATATAAGTACTCTTCGTTTTGTATAGTATGCGAAAAGTATAATAATCATGTAGATAATTGATAATCATTTGCTTACTATCAAGATAATAACATCAAAAATAAGACATCACCTTATATTAGATTTATGAAAAATACTATTCAAAAAAATTTACAAAATTAATGAACACATTAAATATAAATATTGTATGCAACAACTGTTCAACATGCCCTCCACTTTGCTGCCGACAAGCCAATACCCTGGAATTTATGGCACTTACAGTGGTTGGGTGAATCTATTTGCTGAAATGCAGCTCGTACTCTGTTCTCGAGAAATTTTTTGTAGTAGCCGTGGGTGGCATATACAATATATTTTATATTAGCCCAAAGGTAAAAGTCTAAGGGGACCAAATCAGGGGACCTGGCTGGCCATCTCCAAGATCCTCGGTAGCCAACGATGCTACTAATTCACCTTTCTAATGTATTATGTGGTCCGGAACCATTCATTTGATAATACGTAGAATCATAAATATTTAGTGGCAAACTATCAATAAAGGCAACAAATATTGTTCAGAGAATTTTCACGTATTTATTGCTATTTAAATTCTTCTGGTAGATATGATACTTATACTTGTTATCTACTAATAAGCAGAAAAGGTTAAAACCAAATTCGTACTGAAAATTTGATTTTCGCACCGCATGAGAATTTTGTTGTGCCCAGTGGTGTACATTTTGCCTGTTATAAATTCCTTCTTTGGAAAATTTAGTGAGTTCAAATAATTCTATTAAATATTCATGATTCTCTTGAAGATGTACGAAAACATGTTTACAGAAATCTGCTCAAAGTGAACAAATACTGCGTTTCTGTATTATGGCTACCACTCGGCAACACTAACACGGTGTTTATAGTGATAGAACAAAAAATTCTTAAATTTTTCATTGCCTATTATATATGTAGCTGTATGTACATTATACAGTGATGACTGTATATCTACATTTTACAAAACTTCGTCCATAATAGAAAAAACTAGAGAGTTAGGTATAGGGAATGCTAATACCAATCGATGCAGAATTCAACACTATTAAATTCTCTGAAAATGTACAGGGGTTCCATTTGACAAAATTGACTTTTGCATCTTTGAACTAAAACAATGTTCGACTGTGAAAATAATACACCCTGTATGATACAGTGAAAATATAAAACAATTTTTAGTTAGAACATCCGGTACTTGTATATATTGAAAAGAAAGTCTCTGAATCGGCCACATGATAGAATGATACGAATATTCCAATTAAAATAGTTTTATATCTAAGTCGGGACTAAGCGTGTGTGCCTGGTTTTAGGTTTTAATTGATACGTAGTGCGTGGAGTCGGTAACAAAAGAAAACGTATTGAGGCTTGATTAAAAATCGGAATACAATTTGAGCATTCACCGTTCGATTGTCTAGTGTCTTGCGACAAAGTGTGACGTGCTTTCTTCCAGTTGCCTAGCGCATAGGCAAGTGGAAGCGTCACTTTGGCGCTGAGCTGTATTTCGGTTAAATTCGGTAATCTCGAGCGCCACCTCTGCAATTTTTACGTGGGGCAAAGGTCCCACATTAGCCTCCTAAACGCAGCCTGTTGCAGTAGGGCTGGGATAGCTACAGTGGAGACACGGTATGTCCAGGGGTCTGGACGGCAGATTAGACTTTCACTCACATTCAACAGTAAAAGGCGGAAGTCGATAAATAACAAAGTTTATTAACATACAATGAAATTTTTACAAAACAATAACAAACGGTTAGGTACCAAAATACGGAGTTTCTGATAAATACAATAACGAAACTTAAGATATGTCATTTTAATTAAATTTGAATTAGGTAGGGCGCCATTTTGTGACGTACGGGTAACCAGGCGGTGAGAAGCTAGTTAGCTACTCATTAATGCGGAAGCAAGCGGTGGTAAGCAAGCAAACGGTGAAAGCGGTGAAAAACAACAGTAGTAAAGCGGTATATGAAAAAAACGGTAAACGGAAAAAACTACACAAGTAAGTAATTTAAAAAAAACGGACAGCGTGCAAATACCAGGCAAAAGCAAGCGGTTATCTACAGCAATAAATCATGCCTACATATTGCATTAGAGTGTGGGTGTGAAGAACTTGGCAAAACTAGATAAAACTGATACCAAATAAATAAAACGGTTTTCGGATTCGGTGCGGTGTGTAACTTAAGTCACACTCGGATCGGAAAATAAAACGGTTATCGGATTCGGAGTGGTGTGTAACCTTGGTTACACTCGGTTCGGAAAATAAAACGGTTATCGGATTTGGTATCAGCTTACGGCGGAGATTATTCTGCCTAGACGGACAGACAGCAATAATCAGAACGGTGGTATTTCGGTTCGGTTCGGTAATGTTGAAATTACATCAACACTTGATGCGGTGTCTGCCAAGCGCCTCAAACCCCACAGCTGGGTGCCTTCATTAAATGCATTTCGGTTCGGCCACGTGGTATCTTGTCGGATTTTATGCGGAAAATTTCTATGTATCAGAATATAATGTTAGTTAATTTATTTACGGTAGCCTAGATTTTATTCTCAGTTCCCGGACTATAATAAATTTCTATAAATTATTTCAAAGTAATGAATTTTGTTCCATTTCGTATCAGTACAAAATATAGGAAACAAAATGAACGGTAAATTAACACTAACACTACAAAAAATTTCACAAAAATAATTTTTGCAAATACAGATTTTATTTTGCTACGACCTAGCTAAAATAAAATTACGGTAATTAAAACTTCTACCCATTTGGTAGAACAACATATTATTCTATCGCAGTACCATCACAAATGGTCTGGATCAAAATAATATAAACGGTAAACGGTACACATTTTCTCTCGAAATATCATCCATGTTCTTTTTCCCATTTGGAAATTCTTGCGAACATGGCTATTTGGATAAAATCGGAGAAGTTGACATGTCCTAACTCGGACTCTCTTACTATATTGTAATAATTTAATAAATTTATTTAATTTCGGCAAAGTCGGGAAATAATAATTATATTCTGATACATTTAAACGGAATCGGTTTCAAATTATTGCTTTAAAACACACATTTTAGTGAATTATTCTTATCGGTGTTAATATAAAAAGATCGACAAGAAACCAGCGGCGATGATAAAACGGTGTACTTACATATTGTGAAGATACGGAACAGTACCCGACTGGGCTGTTTGACGGATCGGACAGAAGTGATTTCAAATGTGCTCTAATGAAACTAATTTACGCAGGTGTCTTACCAACGCCCTCCGTATCAAATCTTGTAATTAATGTTAATATTATGGACAGCCCTCTCACTGCCAGGTTTATCAAAATTTCTATTTAAAGTAGAAATCTGTTTCGCGGTTTCAGCTAGCTAAATTAGGAGAAATCTATAATATTAATTTACAATACCTATGATTCGAATGTAAGCGGAGCAAATAACGAAGTATATTATTAATGTAAACTGCATTTTTGGCAACGGAAAATTTACCTCGTTACACCCCCCTCTTACTTCGAATAAAAAAATAATAAACGCAGTTATTATTTTTTTCCTATTCCTACTCCTAGCGGTACGGATCCCTATAACGTACAAACAATATAAAAAATATATATATAAAAAATAAGAAAACGGTAAGTGACGGCGGTACTTCTCCCCAAACAAAAGAAATGAATTACATGGACGGCCTCCGGGGCGACTCTGTCACCGGAGTATCATCAACAGCAAAAAACAAAAGAGAACGGCCTCCATCCGAACATCTGAAACATAATTTGTTAATGACCCTAATAAAAATCTTACTCTTCCAGTGTATGCCGGTACTGGGGGTCGCTCCATCGTCGACCTATCAGGTTATACTGCGTCACTCTGGAAGTGGTGTTTACTCGTTAACGGGCAGATTAATGGGCACCTCGAGTGGCGGAGTGATCCCTGGGTCGGTCGTGTCGGTGAGGACGGACGGTGGGCAGACTTTCCTTGTCTGTCGAAACGGTGGGTAACGGTGCGGGCAGACTAGACGGACGGTCGGTGGGCAGGCTTTAATTGTCTGTCGGAACGGTGGAGAAGAATACGGATAATGAAAGAGAAAAACGGAGAAAAGAAAAATAGAAAATTGTTAGCGGTCGGTAGCATAGCGACATGCCTTGTAGCAGGGCATCGCTAGACGGAGGATCGGTCGGTGTGGTGAATGTCAGTCGTGCTGACTTAGACGGACGGTCGGGACAAACGTAGTCTCGGGCTTCGGCGGTATTGCACAACGGGGCTCGCTACTGATTCCTGCCAGTTGTTGGCGGAGCAGTACGTCGTTGCGAGTACGGTGGATCGGTAGAACGGCGGCTTTCCTGGGCGGTATCCCGGGAAGTCTGGCGGTTGCGGTCGGTAGTTCTCGGTGATGGCCTTAAAACGGGGTAATTCGGTTGCCAGAAATTCCGTTAGCTTAGCTACGGTAATTACTCCCAGTGGACTAGTAGGAGACGGTGCTGAGATCGGACGGTGATTTACATATACGAGACCAGTGAACAGATTCATAGCAAAATCTAGACCTGGTTGGCGGTTACAAGGTTCCCATCATCTAATTAAGCAGACGGAGCGGATATACTAAGGGTATCCTTTCTTCGGATGAGAACCCTCATACTTGGTTTCCCATGTAGGAACGGACGGATTCGGTGTCAATTAGAGCGGAAAAATTACGGCCATGTATTTCTACATGCATATGTAGACGGTTGTCCCTAGGGACATTGTGATGGATGATTCTGAAGTGTCTGTGGACGGTCATGTCGTAGCGGTGGCGGTAACGGACTGGTAGTGGCTACGGTTTGATTGGTAACGGATCGGTTGGTAACGGTTCGGTCGGTAACGGTTCGGTTGGTAACAGATCGGTAAGTCTGTTGAACTTCCTGCTTGTTGTCCAGCATTATTGGTGTTAACCTTAAACTTTGTTAAGGTTTACGGTGCATCAGTTGAAAAGATGCTGGCGGACGGTAAAAAAAATGTTCGGTAAAACGGTGATGTACGATGACGGTCGGAAAAGTAACGGTGTACAGTATATCTGTTGAAGAGATACTGGCAGACGGTAAGCAAAATGTTTGCAAAACGGTGTTTATTCGGTGACGGTTAGTAATGTAACGATATACGGTAGCGGTCGGAAATGTAACGGTAGATGGCAGATCGGTTGAAAAGGTACTGCCAGACGGTAAGCAAAATATTTGCAAAATGGTATTAAACCTTGACAGTTGGTAAATGTAACTGTATTAAATGATGTTGATTCTGGATAATCGGTACAAGTGCGGATCGGTATTCGATAATTATTAAAAATAATATTATGTAACGGTGTATCAGTTAAAAGATACTGGTAGATGTTAAACAAAATATTTGCAACAGTGAACGTTGACAGTTGATAAATGTAACGGTATTAGTATAACTTAAAATATTTGATGTTGATTCTGGATAATCGGTACAAGTGCGGATCGGTATTCGGTAATTATTAAAAATGATATTATGTAACGGTGTATCAGTTAAAAGATACTGGTAGATGTTAAACAAAATATTTGCAAAAGTAAACGTTGACAGTTGATAAATGTAACGGTATTAGTATAACTTAAAATATTTATATAAATATATAAATATAAATTAAATAAATACAACGGTTTCTAATGTACGTGTGTATTGGAAAGGAATCCAAAGAACACACAAGTTCGGTGTGGGTTTCTTTTTGTATAAAAAGAAATTAAATAAAAACGGTAAACGATGAGAAAGAAAAAAAACGAATTCGTACCAGATAGATTCTTTAGCTTCTCAACTATAGTAGTTAAAATCCAAATATCCTTATTTCGGATCAACTGTGAAATGTAATATACTAATAGAATTGATATCTATTAGTAAGTATTCAATAACGGTTTCAAATATAAACGGTATACTGCAATGATGGCTATTGATCGGTATTGCTAGTATTCGGAGAGTTCTTTACAGCTTGCGGTCTCAAGCTCGAGTCCTATTCTCAGGTTCGGATCGGTTTTGTATATACGGAGCAGCTAGGGATAGCTGCGTCAGCGAACAGTGGGACTCCTGTCGCGCCTGCTCTATTCGGTAAAGTTTCAATCAACAAAACAACAATAAAAAAAATATTGTAAACGGTAAAATCGGTAAATGCAACCTATTAGGTTGCTACGGTACACGTGCTCGCTGTATGGATGTTCGGATCGGACTCCAACATACGGCAGTCGCTTCTGCGCCCCCAAGTTACTATTAAACGAGTGGTCACACTCCTAGTAACTTCATACTCCGGAGTCGTCGGTCAGTAAAACTGAAATGTGAACGGTCCTTATTGATGCTATCAACCAAATATTCTGGGAACGGACTCCTAACTTGGTTACATCGTAGTTCTATTCCTCAAGAAAAATGACAAAGTCCCTTAATCCCAAACTATCTAAAATTCTTCGACGCGGTCTCGCCGAAAAATTTCCAAGTTTATTTTTAATCAAGAAAATGCCAAAGTATCAACATCTCTCGGAACAGCCGGTCGGATCGCGTTCGCAGTAATACTCCTCGTTTCCTCAGGTTTGGTTACCCTGAAAACGATACCCCACACGCCTATTTGTGACGTTGGGTCTCTTTGTACGACTTCGGAAGTATTCGGACGGAATTCGGTAGCTCACCAGTGCAGCTTCTCGCTACGCTGGCAGCACAGGAACTGGTTAAAATTGGCAGGCGGTCAGGAAACGGTTAATAACGTACTCGGAAGTACTCGGATCGGTTCGGTAATAATCGGAAACGGCTCGGTACGGTGACAGATAGCGATGAATGGTCTGAGCGGTATCTCAGAGTAGCCCATTCTCAGGATGAACTGTCATAACTGGTCAGGAATGATGTTGAACGGTACTGAGCGGTATCTCAGTGATCGGTAATCAGTGAAATTCGATCTGGATGGCATCCAGTGATGTGGACTACGGATTCCCATCGGTTTTAACGGATTTGAACCTGCCCCCTCACCAGGGTACAAGTTTTTTTGGAACGGATGGTCGGATCGTGATGAAACCTACGGCAATCGATTCAGGGTCCTTGAGTTACTATTAAACGAGGGGTCACTTGCCTAGTAACTCCGGACACCGGAGTCGGAAAGTATTCCGGGCAAAATCCGGGCGGTCGGTAAAAGGCGGTGCAGATGGTGTATCGGGGTGCTATTTATCACCTAGTATGGGTCTTACTCAATTCGGACCCATAACTTGGCTGTAGCACGGTTTTTCCCGGAACGGTTGGTCGGATCGGTATTTCAGTGTTACCAAACGCTTCCTTGGGTTCGATTACCCTGAAAACGACTCCCTACTCGGTATTTTGTGTATTCGGGTAACTTCGGGAGACTTCGGAAGTGTTCGGTCGGAATTCGGATTTTCGGTAAAAGTGCAGCCTCTTCAGATGGCAACACCACGGAAACGGCCATTCGGTGAAAAAAATTCTTAAGAGGTTATTAAATGATTAATAACGCCTTCGGGTACGGTCGGATCGGATCGGCAGTGGTCGGAATCGGTTCCCCGTGCTCGGTTTAGTCAAAAATGACACCCCACATGACTCTGTGAGTCTCTTGGTACTTTTCTGGTTGTACTCGGTGCCTGCCGAATGCGAAGAAAATCTAATCTTCGTTTTTCAGGTATAATTTAATTTAATTAAGTTTACTTCGGTAAATTAGGTCTACTTTCATTTAATTAGGTCCCTGCTCGGGCGCCATTTTGTGACGTGCTTTCTTCCAGTTGCCTAGCGCATAGGCAAGTGGAAGCGTCACTTTGGCGCTGAGCTGTATTTCGGTTAAATTCGGTAATCTCGAGCGCCACCTCTGCAATTTTTACGTGGGGCAAAGGTCCCACATTAGCCTCCTAAACGCAGCCTGTTGCAGTAGGGCTGGGATAGCTACAGTGGAGACACGGTATGTCCAGGGGTCTGGACGGCAGATTAGACTTTCACTCACATTCAACAGTAAAAGGCGGAAGTCGATAAATAACAAAGTTTATTAACATACAATGAAATTTTTACAAAACAATAACAAACGGTTAGGTACCAAAATACGGAGTTTCTGATAAATACAATAACGAAACTTAAGATATGTCATTTTAATTAAATTTGAATTAGGTAGGGCGCCATTTTGTGACGTACGGGTAACCAGGCGGTGAGAAGCTAGTTAGCTACTCATTAATGCGGAAGCAAGCGGTGGTAAGCAAGCAAACGGTGAAAGCGGTGAAAAACAACAGTAGTAAAGCGGTATATGAAAAAAACGGTAAACGGAAAAAACTACACAAGTAAGTAATTTAAAAAAAACGGACAGCGTGCAAATACCAGGCAAAAGCAAGCGGTTATCTACAGCAATAAATCATGCCTACATATTGCATTAGAGTGTGGGTGTGAAGAACTTGGCAAAACTAGATAAAACTGATACCAAATAAATAAAACGGTTTTCGGATTCGGTGCGGTGTGTAACTTAAGTCACACTCGGATCGGAAAATAAAACGGTTATCGGATTCGGAGTGGTGTGTAACCTTGGTTACACTCGGTTCGGAAAATAAAACGGTTATCGGATTTGGTATCAGCTTACGGCGGAGATTATTCTGCCTAGACGGACAGACAGCAATAATCAGAACGGTGGTATTTCGGTTCGGTTCGGTAATGTTGAAATTACATCAACACTTGATGCGGTGTCTGCCAAGCGCCTCAAACCCCACAGCTGGGTGCCTTCATTAAATGCATTTCGGTTGGGCCACGTGGTATCTTGTCGGATTTTATGCGGAAAATTTCTATGTATCAGAATATAATGTTAGTTAATTTATTTACGGTAGCCTAGATTTTATTCTCAGTTCCCGGACTATAATAAATTTCTATAAATTATTTCAAAGTAATGAATTTTGTTCCATTTCGTATCAGTACAAAATATAGGAAACAAAATGAACGGTAAATTAACACTAACACTACAAAAAATTTCACAAAAATAATTTTTGCAAATACAGATTTTATTTTGCTACGACCTAGCTAAAATAAAATTACGGTAATTAAAACTTCTACCCATTTGGTAGAACAACATATTATTCTATCGCAGTACCATCACAAATGGTCTGGATCAAAATAATATAAACGGTAAACGGTACACATTTTCTCTCGAAATATCATCCATGTTCTTTTTCCCATTTGGAAATTCTTGCGAACATGGCTATTTGGATAAAATCGGAGAAGTTGACATGTCCTAACTCGGACTCTCTTACTATATTGTAATAATTTAATAAATTTATTTAATTTCGGCAAAGTCGGGAAATAATAATTATATTCTGATACATTTAAACGGAATCGGTTTCAAATTATTGCTTTAAAACACACATTTTAGTGAATTATTCTTATCGGTGTTAATATAAAAAGATCGACAAGAAACCAGCGGCGATGATAAAACGGTGTACTTACATATTGTGAAGATACGGAACAGTACCCGACTGGGCTGTTTGACGGATCGGACAGAAGTGATTTCAAATGTGCTCTAATGAAACTAATTTACGCAGGTGTCTTACCAACGCCCTCCGTATCAAATCTTGTAATTAATGTTAATATTATGGACAGCCCTCTCACTGCCAGGTTTATCAAAATTTCTATTTAAAGTAGAAATCTGTTTCGCGGTTTCAGCTAGCTAAATTAGGAGAAATCTATAATATTAATTTACAATACCTATGATTCGAATGTAAGCGGAGCAAATAACGAAGTATATTATTAATGTAAACTGCATTTTTGGCAACGGAAAATTTACCTCGTTACAAAAGGAATACATTTTTGTAGAAGAATTCTCCCGTGGTATACGGATAAAAGTTCTGAGTCGGCCAAAAGACGTAATGTATAGAATTCTCGTGTTAATAATTGGAATTAAGTCTTAAAACGTGAAGTCACGGATTCTTTTGTGACACATACTAGCATTGATAGAGAAACGCCTCGGAAAATAAAAACTGTATGTTGGAGGTGGGTATAAGTTGTTTAGCAAATTCCTATATGGTCAAGAACTGATTTATAATTGATTCGTAATGTCCCGTATGGTAACACTTTTTCTCTTCTGTATTTGGCGTTTTCTTTTCCCTTTTGTTTTGTTTGCTGATCACCCCGCTCTCCCACGGCTACGACCGCACCAGGCCAACGGAGTTAGATATTGCTGATCACCCCCGTAGGGCAACGACCGTCGCTGGAGACATAAGCACCCCCAAACGTAGGCATTTTTTTTCTGTTATTTAGCTATTACTCTTATTTCGATTAAACGTAAACTTTTTGCCAAAGCTATATATAATTTTACATGCAAACAAATAGCCGTGTAAGTTATTGTGTATTATTTATTTATTATAATTCAGTTTCTCTCTGGCCAGAGCTAGGTCTCCTTTATTTATGAGTTTTAAAAGTGCAATAAATTGTTATTACACCTATCTCTCTCTCACTCTCTCTCTTTCATTATTTTCTTATCACCATAACTAAAAGTATATCTACAGGGTAACAAATAACTTGGCGCCCCTAAGACAAAAAAAACATAAAAACTGGTGCCCACGCCCTACCACAGCCGCTGAACGAACCAACGGGCTTATACATATCTTAATTGTTGCGTAATTTAACAAATATACGTCAGAAGAAGATATCGATTATTTTCTGAAGGGTAGGAACCGTAAAGAATCTCCAAAAAACTCAAAATGTTATTAGATACTGTTTGATTCAGGATGAGAAACTGAATCGTACCAATGTTGATTACTAAATACTATTTTGGCTTTTACTCATTTGTTGTAAACACAATATATCACCCAACTTTTGTAGCTTAACGTTGCTTTACTATTCTATGAACTATGTACAAGGTTTGTTTAACGCTCAACTTATTTAAGTATGCTAACATAGGGGTGAGCTACCTAAGACGCTGAGACCTTCAGTGATTATATAGCCTAGATGAAACTGTGCATGTGCACATCCAACAATTACACCAAACAGATACTGTAAAACTAATTAATTATTTCTAATGAAAATATATTTTGGAGACTTAAGCCGCATTCTTAGGTATCCTCTGGTTTCTAGTAACGTCTATAATGATAACACAGCCACATAAAAAAAAAATGTTTTCTGACCTGGGGATCTGACCATGCTCACTATATGCTCACTTTTTGGGGTCGCTGAATTCGAAGGTCTAGGTCGAGGTCTATTTAACTCCATCACATCAGGATTTTGCCATAACCTCAAAAAACCCATAATTTAAGCGATATCAACATCTCTTCACATACATTGCTGTAATTTTTTCTAGACAAAAAAGAACCCTTTTTTTTATACTAGATCGATTGCAAATTAAATTTCCACGTGCGGCACGATATTCTTCCGGCGCTTTTTAAGTGAAATATCGACCGCCAAAGTGAGAGGTACGAAGATTTCGCTTCTCTAGCGATACGGCCCAGCTTCGAAGACCATTTCTGCCAAACAAAAAAATGTGAAAAAATTCAGCGGTACGTAGAAAGATGTTGGAAATCGTTTGGCGCAAATCTGAGTTTGATGTATGCCTTGGTTTTCAAAATATGGCAGCTTGAAGTCATCGGAAGGTGAAAATCGAATTTATTTACCGCTTCCCGAGACTATATCTCGAAAACGAAACGAGATACAGAGCTGCAGCTTACTTTATTCGATTTCTCTCGCCTTCCTACATACCAATGAACTTTTTATATTTAGATAGATACCGTAGAAATTTTGCAAAAAAATGAAAGTACCGGCAAAAATCTGAAAGAAAATTTAAAAAATTTCACCTTCAGGAGACTTCGAGCGGCCATAACTCGAAAACCAAGGCGCGCACGAACCTCCAATTTACGCCAGACGATTTCTTACTTCTTTCTATGTACTCTTGAATTTATCCATATTTTTGCTAGCTTTCGTTTGGCAACAATGGCTCTCGAAGCTGGGCCGTGTCGCACGAGAAGCGAAATTCCCGGACCTCTCACTTTGGCAGCCGATATCTCAGTTAAAAAGCTCGAAAAAATACTATGCTGCACATTATTAGATTGGAAATTTAATTTGAAATCGATCTAGCATAAAAAAAGAAGGAGTAACTTTTGTCTAGAAAAAGTTAAGCGATATATGTGAAGAGATATCGAAATCGCTTAAATTATGGGTTCTGTGAAGTTATAGCAAAATTCTGATCTGATGGAGTTAAACAGTCCCCAGATGTGGATTCAGCGATCCCAAAAACATATAGTAAATATAGCCAGATCCCCAGATCAGAAATAATTCTTTTTGTGTGTGTGGCTGTGTAATGAACACCATATGTATATTAAACCTTCTAAAATAAACCTTTAATTTTAGGTTAAATCTATAGGCTTAATACTTTTTGGAACAGCTCATTTAGTAGTAATAGTGGTACAGTTCATGATGTTTTACTGGCATGGTAATGATATTATTGTAAAAGTAAGTATTTTATAAATTGCAAATGAGATATACAAATTATAACGTACTTATTTTATGTGTATTAGAGTGATTCAAAAAATCAATTTAAAAATTTGTTTCCCTTACCCGGTAGAAGGACAAAACTGGATAAGGAGCTCTAAGGAAACCAATCAGGAGCACCACAATAGATCCATATGGGTCGCGGTGGTCAAGGCCAATCAGCCAGCTCCTCCTTTATAATCTAATCTAATCTAATGTTGCAAACACCAAAAATATAATATTCTTCAAATTTGAGCAAAATCGATAGATACTATCACGTGGCTCCTAGATAGAAAGTTATTTAAAAAGTCATTTTTGCTATACATTCATAACATTTCCACGTTTTTAATTTTACATTTTCCAGATAATACGAATGAATAATTATCTTTCAAATTAAACCCTCACAAGAACTATTACGCCTCAAAAAGACCATATACGGGTAATAGTAGAATATCGCGCACTTCTGATATTTCATATTATAAATGCAATTCTTCTTGCAGAAAATATTTTTAATTAGTAACATTTCAATTCGTGGTAATATTTTAATGTTCTCCAGTGGCTTAAACAGTTATTTACGTAAACAATTATATTTTGCTATAAATTTGGAGCATAGCCTCCTCTTTTGTAATTCACAAGTTAATTGTTTTATTTTGATTACAAAAGCTATTCAGAATCAGGACGAAAAACTATACTATAGGGCAAATTTTCACAAAATTATGCACTCATCGGGATCTTCTCCATTATTTTTCTAACTTCCGATTTAGGGAATAATTACGATTGGATTATGTTTGGGAGATTTCAAATTCTTGATCAGAATCAA
Source organism: Stenurella melanura (assembly GCA_963583905.1). NCBI lineage: Eukaryota > Metazoa > Arthropoda > Insecta > Coleoptera > Cerambycidae > Stenurella > Stenurella melanura. The sequence continues at coordinate 49,517,073 of OY757309.1, read as the reverse complement.
TCAGAAAGAAACCATATTTATGGCAATTTCTCACAAAATTATTCACTCACAGTAATTTTCTCCCATCATTCCACTAACTTTCTATTTCGCGGGATAATGATGATTAGATTATGTTTGGGAGATGTCTAATACAGGATTTGTAAAGGCTACTTCAGGAAATTTATCTACTGTAAAAGTATCTTGGTACCGTCCCTAAAACTCTTCGAGTTACATTTCTGGATACATTTTTGCCTCTTGGCTCAAAACGCCACTTAATTTTCATTATGTAATGGTAGAACATTGCAAAATAATTTATATTACACAATGACGTTTATTTACTGACAATGCAGCTGATGATGTCATGAGTGTGCAGTAAAATGATGTAGTGTTTTTAGCTGTAAAATTTCAATGCAAAATTAATATGGCTTATTTTAAGCTATCATTTGACTGATTGTCGTCAAATTTCAAGTGTTTTGAACCATATTCAAGTATTATCTTCACACTCAAAGAGAATTTAAAATTTGTGAAAGCACCTAATTCTTGCTGTAATTTAAATATGTTGACATTATTCATGTATTATTCCGAGAAATACTTTCTGCCAATACCTATTTGCGGAAAGTTTTACATACTATTTGTTTTAGAATGAAGCCATATCTCATTCTTTATATGAAATGGAATGGTTAGATTTTAGTTACCGCACAAGAACTATTATGCTAATTATGATGATCCGTGCCCAAATACCATTAGCTATTACCGTCGGTCCTTTTGGAGAAGTGTCTTTGGAAATGGCTTTAAAGGTATACCTTGGCAATTTATTTGTCATTTTAGACTGATCTACAGCATACCAATTCCTTGTAAGGTAATGTTACATCCGAGTTTCTTATTTGTTTTTTGGAAATGTATATAAAAAAGTTTCAAAAATGTGACAGAAGCGACATATAGAATGGAGTTTAATGCGAACAACGCCAAACGCAAGATGGAGTTTTACCATCGTATCGTCATGCAGCAAGGGTTGCCAAAGGTGAAAATATTAATCAACACTTACTACTTATTAGTTCATATAATATCAGGGATAGTGTCATTTTATTTTGCGAAGGCCTACTCCGACAACATATTTTGAAATTAATATAGATCTCCTTGGCTCTGCTCCCAAAGAACAAATAGCTGTTGGGAAGAAGTAATCGTTGGGATAACTTTTCATATAAAATTGAAAAGCACAAAATTCTATATAAAAAATATCTTTACAAAAAATTCACAGACCTTGTATATTACGCAAGTGTCACAGGCGAATTTAAAATAGTGACTGACTGACATATAGGAGTAAACTACCCCAAAGAAAAAAATGTATATAAGATAAAATTATTACAGTGGTACACGTCTTAGTTCAACGGAATAACCTGAATAGTCAAATGTTACACATATATTTATTTCTGAGGTTATTGTTATTATAAGCATATATATTATAACCACTTAAATTACATTAACGGTACAGTATTTTAGCTGCCATATCCCTAACAAAAACTATACACATTGGGACATTCGGCAATCCATTTGGTGCCATGCGTCTGTGACCTCTATAATCGCAACATTATTTTGATACGTCGACTACACTAACAGAAAAAGTGGTTTTTAGAAAATGTCTGTATGTATGTGTGTATGTTTAGTAGGGTAGAGTGAAAGAGAACAAAATTTCATTTTTCCGGTTATCGAAATCGCTTTGGTAAAGTTGTTACATGTAATGCCGAACACAATTTCAGTTTCACAGTTTTTTATATCCAAAAATTAGTGTAGACCTAAAAGAAATCACAGATGAAAGTTATAATTTAAAAAAAAATTGCTTCTCAAATCGGATATGTTGAGGTGTTACAAGACTACCTAAATAGGTTATTTAGTAATAAGTTGTGTTTTATGAAAGTACACCTTTTCCAAGTTCCGCAACTCAGTTTAGATCTGAAGAAAACTGTAACACCATCCTTTGATTATTACGGAAGAATATGTAATTTTAGTTTATGAACCGAACTCGGACTATTTGGGTCACGTTACCCTATATCAGGAAGTTCTTTTAATATCTTCATTATTATTACTTATGGCTTGTCTCTGGACAAGAATATCGAACCGAAAAGTTGGTCCTAACAGGATGTGATCCTAATATTATATGCAAATTAGAAGTTCATTATAACAAAGTTTATATGTCTTCCTCATATGAATGAACTTCTTCTAAAACATCTGATATTCCATGTAGATAGCGTAACACATGGACCTAATTGTTTCTCTAGACCAGTTGGTAAAGCTTCAAAAGATTGTGTCCTGCGTGTTGTCTATTACAGACCAGTAGATGGAAATAAAAATTATCTTTATAAAACTGTCGAATCTGTTACATATAGCAAGTGCGCCCAAGATTGAGTCGACCGCCAACCGGGTCCAATGGCACATTCGAGGTGGATGACAACTGCGAGTCGTATACTTCTTTTATATATTAGTACCTCTAACCCATCTGAAAGTCCTGTTACGTTAACTACTGGCTTAGTAAAGTTATATGCGCCATTGTGGTTTCAGAAAAGGACACAACCAGAATGTTGGAATGGGCCATGATACTTGTGGAAAATGATTTATTTCAGCAGGTACCTTCCTGAAAGTCTAAAAATTTTGACAGTGTGCTTCAAAGAAATTTATATCTCGCTCACCCTGAAAACCTTACAGATAAAAGAGAAACTATCAAAAACCTGGATTTGAACCGCAAGGCCAGGAATGGAAATAAAAAACTGAGGGATGCGTGAGAAAGTTTAAGTTACCTGACGAATTTTAATTCTTTGGAATACTACGAAATCGGTCGTGCTATTCCAACGTTGAACCACCTTTAAATTAAGAAATGTGCCAAAAAGTAATGAAGAGATATATCAATAATAATGATGCTCTGGCATTTCCGAAACTCTTATGCCATATGCAAGAGGTAGAAAGGTGCGTTCATTTAGTGTCAGAGGACGTTGCTGCGGTTTGTGAATCAGAAATAGATGGATATATCAGAGCAAGACTGAAATCAAGAAACGTTATGCCAAATTTCTAAAAATAGTCCAAATATAAATTAGAATAACGACAAGAATAAACACTGATATTCGGTTTATAAGTTTTTCTAGTTTCAAAAATTTTATTAAACTAACAGATTTGTAATAACATATTTTTATTTAATATATAAGATGCTTATTTTTGAGTTCTGTCACATTGTTGCTTTTGTTTATAAATTAGAATAAATGTAAATAATAAATAGTTGCTTTTTATTTGTATGAGTTCTTTCGTGTTTATAAGTTAAAAACCGCTGCCTAAGGAATCACTACTTCAACATCAAGATTTCTCGTCCGTCACTTTAGAGGAAACTTGTTTGCACTCTAGTATGAGGAAATTATTGGTCATAGAATCATAATAATATTTGGGGCAGATATCATAGAAAAATTTGAGGCGCTGTTTTCTACCATATACGTTAAAAATGAAGTTTCTAGCTTGGTCTACTTATTTTGCGCTATTCACAACCTACCGCCTCCCACCCTTGGTTTCTAGTATAAACACCAAATCCCAAGTTTTTTTTACTCTTACAGGCTTGTTTTACTTATTTTTCCGCATTTAACTCTACTTTCCCCCAACTCCTTCAACGAAATCGTTTCAAAATATAATCCAGTTTCAGATGTTGTTACAATACATGTGTAACAAATTTCAAGTGAAAATCTCAATTTAATTTTATCAACTTAATAAGGGAGTGGGGGATGGAAAATATTATAGAAAATCCTGAGGCCTTCGCTTCTAGTATATACACCAAATCCCTAATTTGCCCTATTTACCCCTATTTAACTACAAGCCTTCTACGGAATAATCCCAACATATAATCTAGTTCCTGATATCAATATAATATATCCGTATACTAAATTACAAGTAAATATCTCAATTTTTTTATCAACCCTTTTAATTATGGAGTGGGGAGTGGTGGGGGGATGGAAAATATTATACAAAATTTAGAGGCCTTGGCTTCTAGTACATGCATCAAATTTCAAGTTTCTGTACTCTTACCAGCTTGCTTTATTTATTTCCCCCTATTTACCTCCAACCTTTCATCGGATATGTACAAAAAACAATCCAGTTCCAGATCTCGTTATAATAAACCGTTCCGGAGAAAACGTGCGGACAAAAAAAATTACAGACAGCCAGACAGACCAACAGACAGACAGACAAACCAACAGACAAACAGACAATTTTTTACGCTCAAATTTAAAATATCGACGTTTCATGACATTCTACACCTACTTCAAAAAAAAATTTTTTTTTGAAAATTTTCTTACCATTACTATACTTCTAATCCACTGCGGATGTGGATGAAAAAGTAAATATAAATCAATATTCATTGCATCTCTGATGTTGAATCCTCCTTAATTGGCACCTAAAGATAATTGAGGTAGGGTTTGAGATTTTTACCTATCCCGGTTTTTAATCAAACCAACTTTACTAAAACCCAAGGAGAATTAAATTTTAAAAATACTGATTGCAAAATTACAGAAACAGACACTTTTGTCTGAAAACTTTGAATGATTAATGTCTTTGTAGTACCTTAAGATATTGATTGATTGAAAAAGTAAAAAGTAGTTTGTACTCACATGATGATATAACTTTTGCAGAGTCAAGCTTATCGATATTGCAAAAAAAAAATTTCACTGCACTCTATGTATAGGGACACATTAAACCCGAAACCTGCTAAGGGACTTTAATGGAATTTTGTACAAGAGTGATATTAGTACCGAATATGAGCTGAAAAGGTTCTGGTGCAGATCGGGTGACGTTTGGTGCCTTTTGTCATACACACTTTCTTATTTTTTACCATGGAATGCATTTTATTACACTTTTCAAAATTAGATGTTATTCTTATTTCAACGATATATCACACTTTCCCTTTTCCTTCCACTTTCTGTTGAAAAAATATTGTTCAAGTCCTATAACGCCAGATCGTTTTGAATGTTACGATACCAATTATTTCGCCTCCATAGGCTGCTGTACATCCACCAACCAAATGTGTTCTTCTAGTGTAGTTGATGATAGTGTCAAAGCATTAAAGTTGATAATTTCAAATATTTTAAAAACTGATATAACGCGTTAAAAGTTAGTCTAGTTTGAAAGTATCTGTGTGACTTTACTGTTTCGATTTATTTGCTCATGATGGTATAAGAAACTTTTTAGAACATATCGGTAAACATTACTTTAAATGATATAAAAAATGTTCTGTTCATGTTCTGTTAATTAGGTTTATGATAAAAGCAAAAAGTATTTATTTCCATGCTAAAAATGTATCAAAATGGCGCCATATATTTCTTAACTTTTCATATTTGGCTCTAAAGATCATAATAATATATTCGGTACCAGTGTTTATTTAAAAGAAGATAACACGAGAACTTTTAAATTTAAAGGTCAAACTATAACTAATTTTAAGAAATTTTAGTTGTAGACACAAAATGATATTATTGGCAAGTCTCTTAATTTCTTAAATTCATGTAAAAACTAGAATTGCAAATGCCTCTGTAATTTTTAAATTATTGTTGAGTACCTAGTTCCGGCGGGATACGCATATACGCAAGTTTCAGAACTGCAAATTGTTAAGTATAGATTCTAGCACCCGCGGAACGAAGGATTGCATGGCATAGCTCAGTGGTAACAAGCATGGTTATTAACCAAATCAAGGAATGTTCGCAAACATTTGGTGGAGAGAATCCAGCATCTTACGCTAGCTGACCATTTTTATTCTAAAAAAAAATATTTTAAGGTCAAAAGTGGAAGTTTCTTTATTATACAATTCCAAGTAAACTAGATAAAAAAGTCTATAACAGAAAATTATTTTTCGAACATACAGGGCGAGCCAAGACGAAATTACAGGACCAAGTGCCTTCTTTTAAAATAGAATGCTACATTTTTTGAAGCCTCTCTCTAGTCTCTATTCATTTCTATATTAGCATTGAATATCTCCCAACCACATAGATGTAACGAAATTTTTTGTTGAAATAATGCAATCTGTAGATGGATATTAAAAAAATCACCACAATTGTGGGTTTTAAGAGAAACTTATGTGAATATCAGTTATGAGACTTTTAGTTAATGTTTTTGAACCATATTCACTTCCTAAAACTGTACAGAGTGGTCAAAAATTAATTTTCAATTTAGAACTTTTTAAATTGAATTTTCTCAATTTTTCAAACGGAACACCCTGTATATTTTTCAACGATGTGATGTAGAAATGAAAAACGAACATTTTTTGTAGGTTCTTCCCTATGACTAATTGCAACCAATTTCGTTTTATTGAGCAATAATTACAAAATTCAAAAATAAATTTAAAAAAAGAGGTTTCTTCAAATTAATCAGTAGAAAAAATTATAATAAATGTTCCACATGTTGCCCATTTTGATTGACACATATCTCTATGGGCATTTGAAATGATGTCTCCACTGTTCCTAAAACTGCCGGTGTGATAGGTCAAAAGGCTGTTATTATCCTTCATATTTTGTACTGTTTTTGGCGTGTCTCTATAAACAATTTCCTTCACATGTCCCCATAAAAAGAAATCCATTTTTGTAAAATCTGAGAATCTAGCAGGCTATTTAGTGGGTCCATTACTTCCAATCTATTGATGAGGGTAGATATTATTTAAGTACTCTCAAACTCCATATAAATAATGTGGTGGATCATCATCCTGCTGAAACCACATCCTATTTCGAATTCTTTCAGGGAGATTTACCAATAACTGTGGCAGATAGTTTTCAAAGAAAAATGAAGATAAATAGCTGTCAACGCACCATCAAAGAAATGTGGCCCTATTACATGTTCTCCAATATTTCTTCCCCAAACGTTTATAGACTATCTGTGTTGGTAATTAACTTGCATAAAAAGGTGAGGATATTCCGAAGTATAATCATGGAAATCGTGCATATTAACAAATCCATTTTTATGAAAAATTGCCTCATCAGTAAATAAACCATTATTGAAGAAGTTGAAATCATCTTGCATTTTACCTCTGGCCCAATTACAAAATTGAAGGCGCTTTTGAAAATCGTGCATTTGAATATGATATGCATGCAACTTATTTGTTTTTAAGATTCGACCCACAGACCGTCTACTTATTCCTACTAATGAGCTCACTTCTCTTTGACTAACATGGGAATTCTTAACCATTGCCAACACCACATAAACCTCATTTTCTTCTTTCACAACGCGTTTCATTCTTTCACTTTTTTTATATTTGACATTTCCCGTTTCCAGAAATCTATCGAGAAGGTTTTGGAAGCTGCTGACATCAGGAATCCTTCTTTCAGTATAACAATAATACAAACGCCATGTCTAGAAGTACCGTTTTTTTAAAATTCATATTGCAAAATTCCAAATATTTTAAATTCAGTGCCAGTTGTAACTAACGACCGCTAAGTGTGATAAATGCTCCGTTGTACACAACAGTTTATACCAAACTGAGGTTTTATTGCTTGTCGAATAACGAAAACGGCAAAATATGTATAAAAAAACATTACAGTGAAGGATCTGTTAAATACTATTTACTCATTTTAATGGATTGGAAGAAATGGTCCCACTAAATGGCCTCATTTCAAAATTGCATAAAGACGTGTGTCAATCAAAATGGGCAATGAATTATTTGAGGAACATCTTTTTTAAGTTTATTCTTGAATTTGATACTTATTTATTTATAAAACGAATATGTTTGGTATTAGCCATAGGGAAGTACTTACAAAAAAATTATTGCTTTTCATTTCTACAACACGTTGAAAAATGTACACGGTGTTCCATTTAAAAAAATTGAGAAAATTCAATTTAAAAAGTTCTTAATTGAGAAATTATTTTTGGCCACCCTGTACAATTTTAGGAAATGAGAATGATTCAGAAACACACTTAGGTATCTCGTAACTGGTGTTCATATAAGTTTTTCTTAAAGCCCATAATTGTGTCTGGTGATTTTTTTAATATCCATCTTCAGATTGCATTATTTCAACAAAAAAATTTATTACATCCAAGTGGTTGGAAGATATTCAACGTAGATATAGAAATGAATAGAACCTATAAAGAGACTTCAAAAATATACTGATATACTACGCATTCCATTTAAAAAAAAGGCACTAATTTCGTCTTGGCTTGCCCTGTATATTCGAAAATAATTTCCAGTTATAGACTTTTTTTTATCTAGTTTACTTGCAGTTTTTAAAGACTTTCTAGCTATCGTACAACTCGAGATATCGAGGTCTGACCCACTATTGTCTCACCCGGTACAATACATATTTTACCGTAATATTTGTTTGTATACTGATAAGCAAATGCAATCTTTTCTTGCCTATTTCGATATCATAGTAGTCGAAAAGTTCAAATATTCCTGATAGAAAATGAGTTTCCTATATATTTAGGTTGGGCCGAATTTTAACAATTTCGGAATTTCGATTTGGAATAGTGAGGGAAAGTTGCGTTTTGGCAATAAAAAGAAAATATTTATTTTCGATTTTTTTGTCAATTTAGATTTTTCATTCTCTACCGAGGGTATAAAAATTTGAAAATTTTGAAAAACTGAAATTTGCAAATTTGACTTGGAATAGGGCGAAAAAGTTTCCTTTTGACAAAAGAAAGAAAATATATATCTTTAATTTTTTCATCAATTTTCGTTTTCCACCCTCTACAGGGGGTTAAAAAATTAAAAACAACAATACAATTCAGATTTCAGAGTTTACCAAAGAATAGCATGAATTATATTCCGTATTTTTATACATTTGGCTTTATTATCCGTTACCAACCCTTAAAAATGATGCTTATGGACCAGCTCTTCCCTTTTTTAGCATGTATTAGGCCAATAATAAATATTAAAAAACCCAGAACTCACCGCGGGGTGGTGGCTGCTTAGCGAGTTCCATCCCACCCTCCCTCTTCCTAAACTCAAGTTATTTATTGATTAAAGTCTTGTTTAGTTTCAAACTGTGGCATTGATCTTCGTAAATCTATATTTGCTTTGATAAAACCATTCCATTTATCTGTGCCAACAACTGAACATGAAGCTTCCGTCACTAATTTTACATATCGTTCCACCGCTTGAGTGTGACATAGATATGAGTCAAATTCTAAAATTTTCTCAGGATCATTTATGAAATGCTTGATATCTTCAGCGCTCATGCTTTGTAATATCGGAGGATAGATAATCTCATTTTCCTGCCAGTTAATCAAATCGATGTAATCATCAGCGTCAAGATTAAGTTTTGGTACTGTAAAAATCCGATTATTATGTTGATGATCTTTATTAGTTTTTTTTTTTATTTTTCGCATTGATAATCCGTCTAAGAGCAAGTTCTCTAACAAACTGACGAGAATCGCATAACATACACAACAAAATCTTCTCTGGATGTGCAAAATATGAGTTACGCTGGAACACAGGGTCAATAATACTTTTTAATTCTTGGCTTAAATATCGGCTCACCTTAATAGTTTGCAAAATATACTTTGCTCCATGTTTAAATGATGGATTAAATTTTATTAGAGACCACATGGGAGCATATACTTTTAAAATAAAAATAATCAACTGCTTTTAATTTGTATTGGGATTTTCTGTGCCGAAATACGGGCGTAAGATACGATTAGCTAAAGTTAGTCATCGGGAATGGCTTAATTTACCGGGATTTCGATTGGCTAAGTCTGTGGAACAGACGCCTGAGGAAATTGCTTTGCAGATTTCGTATAAATATTTTTGATCTGTACTGAGGTTACTACAAGTCACAGGGGAGAGCATACACTCAATTTTTTTATATTTTACAACTGGTAAAGTTTCGCAGTATTGTATTTGCTTCCCCAATGGACCCGCAAATGCTTTAGGATCACTTGTTTGTCCATCAATATGTTGGAAGATATGTCTAAGAGGAAGTTCGTTAGTATGCAGCTGGCACACGAAATGCTGTAATGGACGACCTAATTTTACCTCAAGTTGGGCAATTACACCATTCTTTAACCCGGTATATTGCTTTGAAAGATATATCTTGTTGTTCAGAATAGGTTTTTCTGGATTTTTCTCTTTCCTGCCTCAATTTATTTTTGTCTATCACATGCATAGTGTCATCATTTGAAACGATTCCAAAGTCTTGTAATACTGCTGTAGCGACTGCAGCTGCAGATCAATCTGACAAATCTGTCACAAATTTTAGCAACCGTAGGAAGCCTTACAGTATTTAGAGGTACTTTAATATTTCCCCAATTTCCGCGGAGGTGGATGGCAAGTCGCTCACATTTGAGATGTTCGACTGGCGCATGTCTGATGTTCTTGTAGAACTTTTTTTAATTTTCGATGTTAGTAACACTAAGTTTGAAACAATAAACCGTTAACCGATACTAGCTGATCGACGCGATACCCCCACCTTTACTCCCCACCTCAAAAACAATGCGTGTTACGTCAGGGATGGCTTAAGCTAAATTTTTAAGAACTGTTAGGGAATAATAGAGGTAAATGGATATAAATACGGAATATAAGTAACGCTATTCTTTGGTAAACTCGAAAATCTGAATTGTATCGTTGTTTTTAATTTTTTAACCCCCTGTAGAGGGTGGAAAATGCAAATTGATGAGAAAATTAAAGATAGATATTTTCTTTCTTTTGTCAAAAGGAAACTTTTCCGCCCTATTCCAAGTCAAATTTGCAAATTTCAGTTTTTCAAAATTTTCAAATTTTTTAACCCTCGGTAGAGGGTGAAAAAATTAAATTGACAATAAAATCGAAAGTAAAAATTTTCTTTGTATTGCCAAAACGCAACTTTCCCTCACTATTCCAAATCGAAATTCCGAAATTGTTAAAATTCGGCCCACCCTACAGTATATATTCTTTTTAATTTTCATGAATTCTATAGTATAGAGACTTTGAATTCCTAAATGCTTTCAGATGATGATTACAATGATGCAGATTAAATCTAACAGTAAATACTTTCAATTGACTATTCCCGTTTTATCACTGTAATTCACATTCGACGGGGATGTGCAATACAGTACATGTATCTTAAAAACGAAGTTCTTTTATAAATATAATTTCAGTACTGAATACTTACTTCTTTTTAGTTGTGACCTATTGTGAACGAAAGGTAAATATCTGCTCTTTCGATTGAATATCGTGCAAATTTTTAGTGGTCTAGTTATACAATGAGCAGGTACAAAAGATCCGAAGATAATTTGTATAAAATTGTAACTCCGAGGAGCCTCTCCGAGTCGCCTGAGGCGGTCTTCACAGCACATGTACTGTCTTCTTTAGTAATTTTATAGTGAATTTTGTAGTGTATTACATTATAAGACTACTATACCGAGTGAGTCACGAATTGCGCTCGCCCCGATATTTCCTAAAATATTTGGAATAGAAAATTGAAATTTGGAGGCCTTATTACACGACTAAAATGCCATCTTTTCAATAAAAAATCATGTTTGGCGCACATCCGATTTGACCGGAAATGCCCACAACTTTCGATTTTTAAATGGAACACCCTATATATTTTTACATTTCTGGAATCTAGAGGAAATTTTGAATACAATACATCCATTTTGGTCACTTTTTGATAAACATTAAAAATTTTATTAAAAAATCTATTTCTGTATGCAGAGTGCTGTGGTGCCCAAAATATATTTTAGTTTGTGTGCTACGTTACTATAAAAATAAAAAGAGCAATATGATTGCATTGCTTAATTCTCTAGAGGCGTTTAAAATTTTTAATTGTGATTTTTACCCACTAACTCGTTTTTTTTAAATAGGAATTTAATCGCTCACCAACATTTTTAAATACCTCATTTTCATACGAATCTAATAATACCAAAATTTTGAAAATCCGCACAGAAATATTTGAGATTTCAGCCAAAATACAACGCAACCAAACTTTTAGAAACATGCGGCTAATAGATAATAGATTAGTGGGCTTTGGAAACTAAAATGGCATATTTCTGTGTAAATCTGGTAACCTAATAACATTGGAAAAATCATAGTAGCCATTGAAAGTAATAAAACAATATCAGCTATCAGAGAGACTCGTGTAGTTATAGGCAATCTTGAGCTATCAAACATTTAATAATTGTGAGCGCAAAGAACGTTACAATTAAGTTTAGCATAGGTATGTGGAGGTAAACACAAGGACATTTGCAATAGAATGCGACATCAGTTCGGTTTTCAGAGTTTTATTTAAATGAACATAAATATCGGGCCTATAAATAAATAAAAATCAATTCCGTTTGAACAATTAAACTTAAACTAGGTAACAGTAGGTATTTTTAAAATAATTAATATAATTAAACCATAAATTGACATTATTTATAGATATTGTTCAAAATGTTCACCATTTTTTTCTATACACAATTCGGCTCTGCGTACAGTTGCTTGAATTGCTCTACGCAATTCAGCCGGCATTATTTCATTAAGAGCCCGTACAACTTTATTTTGCAGCTCTTCACGGGTATTTGAAGAAGTTTTATAAACTTTATTTTTGAGAGTGCCCCATACATAATAGTCGAGGGGTGTTAAGTCAGGTGACCTAGGAGGCCACCTGATATGACCTTGATTTGCGATAAGGCGTTCACCATGCAAGTTGTTTAAATATTCCATCACTCTTCTGGAATTATGTGGGGGAGCACCATCTTGTTGGAAAAACAGATTTTGTAAATAGGCAAGAGGAAGTAAGTCAAGAAATTCTGCTGTCTGGTTTTGTAAAAAGAATAAATATCGTTCGCCAGTAAGTGTTCCATCAAAAAATATGGGTCCAATTATTCGATCTCCAAGTACTCCAAGCCAACAGATAAACCCAAATCTTTCCTGAATATTCCCCCGCCCTACCAACCTCGAATTTTCTTGAGCCCAGTACCTAGTATTATTTCTGTTAAACATACCTTGGTTCGTAAATCTACTTTCATCTGAATATAAAATATGAAAAGGAAAACCTGGATTTTGTTGTACTGCATTTAAGAACCAGTTGTAATATACTAGCCTCCTGTCGTTATCATCTCCATAAAGATGTTGGTGTATTTGGTATTTATAAGACCGAAACTTATGTTTCTTTAAAATTCTGCAAACCGAAGACTGACTAATGTCGCATTCCATTGACAATTCCCTTGTTGATGTTGTTGGGTGTACCATCACAAATCCTAATACATCAATTTCTTTGTCCTCACTTACAATAAATGTTTGATGGTCATCTTGTTGATTGGGTTCGTTTCTTAATTCTTGTTCCACTCTGGCAAACAAGTGTCTGCTTGGATGACGTCTGTTGGGATATCGTTGCTGACACAGTTCTGCAGCTGCAGTTGAATTTTTGAGACGCTCTCCACATATCAGTAACATATCGACCTTTTCATTTCTACTAAAATTATTCATTTTCTTTAATTTTTACTCAAAGAGATTTCCGCAACGCTTTATTTTGTATCTGTCTGACAGCTGATAATGTTTTATTACTTTCAATGACTACTATAATTTTTCCAATGTTATTAGGTTACCAGATTTACACAGAAATGTGCCATTTTAGTTTCCAAAGCCCACTAATCTATTATCTATTAGCCGCATGTTTCTAAAAGCTTGCTTGCATTGTATTTTGGCTAAAATCTCAAATATTTCTGAGTGGATTTTCAAAATTTTGGTATTATTAGATTCGTATGAAAATGAGGTATTTAAAAATAATGGTGGACGATTAAATTCCCATTTAAAAAAACCGAGTTAGTGGGTAAAAATCACACTTAAAAATTTTAAACGCCTCTAAAGAATTAAGTAATGCAATCATATTGCTCTTTTTATTTTTATAGTAACGTAGCACACAAACTAAAATATATTTTGGGCACCACAGCACTCTGGATTCAGAAATAGATTTTTAAATAAAATTTTTAATGTTTATCAAAAAGTGACCAAAATGGATGTATTGTATTCAAAATTTCCTCTAGATTCCAAAAATGTAAAAATATATAGGGTGTTTTATTTAAAAATCGAAAGTTGTGGGCATTTCCGGTCAAACCGTATGTGCAACAAACTTTATTTTTTATTGAAAATATGGTATTTTAGTCGTGTAATAAGGCCTCCAAATTTCAATTTTCTATTCCAAATATTTTAGGAAATATCGGGGCGAGCGCAATTCGTGACTCACCCGATATAGGATATAACATGGATAACTGGATAACTTCCATGTTCGCATGTTAAACCCTATAATGGTCGAATATTGCACGTTTTATGTTACGCCGAAGCTCTTTTCATGCCAAAGGGAGAAAATTATTCTAGAGTTCAAGATGTTTAATTGGGTCTTATGTTGCAACCGCGGTAGCTTTGAGAATTTTTTTTGTACTTTTCTACTAGGAAACACCTGCTTCTATGCAAAATTACATAAAAAACATAAAGATTACTTAATCCTACCCCAAAACCCCCTGAGGAGTGGGCTAATGATCTTCATGTGTCTATTATGTGATGATTGAGATTTTTATGGTCCACCTCACGACAATAATAGGTGCCAGACAGTAAAAATTGGGTTTATTTCTTGACATTGGGGGGCTCGTCTAGCCTACAGAAATATACCGACAAACATTATTAAATAAGAAATTAATTGTAAACGTTATTTTCAGATATTGAAAGGCGTCTACACATACTTTATGTTTCTTCGAAGTACATATGGTGTTCGTCAGTGAATATATAATATGGGCTCTTCGCATTTGAAAACAATATGGACATACCAATCACCAGGAAACTAACAGTTATTTTTTACTATTTTGTACCTTGTTACATACTTGTCTGATTGTAAACAGTTACTTTATGCACCTATATAAATGAATAATTTATCAATAAATACTTTATTTCTGATTTGCATCAATCCAATATGCAAGTGAACATATTATTTAAAAATGGATTTGTCTATTTCCTAATAATATTTCATTTTGTCTGTTATCCTATAATACTCTAAATGAGTCTATATGATATACCTATACGTTTTCTAATTTGAGTTTAACCAAATGTGTATATTATTTTGGGTCTCACTGTCATTGTAAAATATTAC
This sequence comes from Stenurella melanura, assembly GCA_963583905.1. Lineage (NCBI taxonomy): Eukaryota > Metazoa > Arthropoda > Insecta > Coleoptera > Cerambycidae > Stenurella > Stenurella melanura. The sequence goes on along the minus strand of OY757309.1, from coordinate 49,502,053 downwards.
TTCGTCTCAACAGCAAATATTTTTGCATAGCAGGTATTCGAGTCCACGGGCTCGCGACATATTTCACATATAATCTGATCATACTTAACACTGTATTGATATTATTCTGTATGTTATTATATCCCGAAAATCCTTATGTGATAAGCAACCTGCGTTGTCAATCGACGGCACTTCAAGGTAGCCAGAAAAGAAGGTAGTACTATATCACGCGTGGTCCAAAGGAATAACTTTATAGCAAAAAACCACTGCCTATAGAAGCACTAGTTCCACAGCTAGATTTCCGTCCAAGTCTCTTTAAACGAAAAGATATTGATACTGTATTTGCAATCTAGTAAGTGGATGTAATTTACCATAGAAAACAAATTTTTTGGACCACCCTAGGCAGCATATATGCATCTATTATTGTTTCATTTCGATGAATCTGCACGATGCCGAAAGTCTCACACTTCCTTTGTGCGTACTAGGAAAGAGAGAGATCTGCTCTCGCTTACTTTCTAATCGACAATTTAATTCTTTTAACTTTGCTTTTACAGTATTATTCATATCTCGTATAACTTTCGTAGGAATTTTATTTAAAGATTTATCTGCTCGCCTCTACCACCATTTTATCTTCCAAATGCTAGATGCGAGGTGTGTTTGTCGCCTGACCTCTCATTGATGCTATTGTGATTACGTACGCTGTTCCATTTATCTCGCCCTTTACACACGTCGATAATATATTTTGCTTATAAACACACACATTTTAATAGAATTCAGTGCACTTTTGTCAGCCGTCGAGATATGGACGATATGAGTAACGCCCCAGAATTTCAATATTAGTGAGCGGAAAAATGATGATAATGAAGAAAGGAAATCAAAGGAAATAGTATTTGTTGTGAGATGTGCTCCGAAAGTTTCAATTTAATGCATATTTGAACAGAAGGCCAACAACTATATTCCCAATCATAATATACAAAATGTATTTGCTGCATCCTGGTCAACTTTCAACATATAGAAGCCATATAAACAATAATTTCAAGAAAATGTTATCTGCTATAAAAAAGATCTCTTGATATCGTTTCCTTTAGTGTATACTTTACTTCAACATCCTCGCACCAAACTGAAGTGGAAGTATAGTAATCCTAAAAAAAATCAATTTTCTTATTAATAGGTTTAGAATCTCATGAAACATGGAGATTTTAGATTTGAGTGAAAATAAAAATATTCTGTCGGTCTGTATCGGTCTATCTTTTTTGGTGTCCACGTTTTCACTGTAACGGATTAAGATAGTGACTCGAAATTTGGTACACATATGTATCATGACGAGATGTGGAACTGGATTATATTTTGATCTCATTCTGTTGAAGGATAGAGGGGTAAATGTAAATTAGTATAGCAAGCTAGTAAAAGTCCATAAACTTGAGATTTGGTGTATATTCTGAATACAACGTCTCAGTTTTTCTTATGACATCTACCACCACCACTAACTTCACCCCATTATTAAGGGGGATAAAAAAATGTAATTGAGATATTGACTTGGAAGTTTGGTTCACGTATGTATTACAACCAAGTGACACTAACTTTTGATTTTTATATATTATTGCATTTTTGAATTCTGCATAATTTTCAAAGTCCAACGATGCTAAATAAATGACATTTCAAACATAATTTTTTTTGTATATATAATTCTTAGTTTTCCATTTAAGTGTGCCATGACGGTTCCGATTTATTCTAACTGATCCCTGTAATGCTACAAAAATCGAAATCCAATTAAAAACCTGGTTTATGAGCAAATAAAATTCACCAAAATTGTTTCTGGGCAAAACTCAATTTTTTTAAATGGAACCATATCGGTACAGCAGTACCGTTTATTAGTACTATTAATAAGGAATTTATTCTTATGTCGTATTAAAATGTGCGATAAACACAAACAAAATTACAGCTAAAAGAAAATAAATTTTGTTCTAATTAAATGTTAAGAAGTAACTAAGGTGGCTTTGAAAACAATGAAATATTTAGCTTGTCAAACATTTGTTGGTTTAACGGTGTTTGTAGTGTGTCTTTAAAAATTGTTTAAAATTCTTGTTAATTGAACTCAAAATGCCGCAAATTTATACAAGAGACGAAAAGTGGACATGTTAATTATTTATGGGGAAAGTAAAAAAATGCAATTAGAGCTATGGACCTCTATGGCCGACGATATCCTGATAGACAATGAAAAAATATTTTAAACGCGTTGAATATCGACGAAGGAACGGAAATTAATGTTTTGGCTCGAACAGAAGTAATAAGACTTTTTCTTTAAGGCAAGTTGGGTTTGAATTGAACATCAGTCACCAAATAGTAAGCCGAATTTTGCACAAATACCACTATAAATTTTCTAAATACCAATTGCACCAGCATTTGTATGAACGTGATTACGAACGTAGGATGGAATATTACAATTGGATTTTGTATAATAACGTGCAGCCAAACAATGAATTTTGGGACTGATTTTATTTTCGGGCGAGTCAAGGTTTACAAATTTGGGATTATTTAACGGACAAAATACAAAATATTGGTCACAGGAATATCGAAATATATTACGGTAGGGTAACTTTCAAGTGCGGTTCGGTTTCAATGTTTGGCTTGGAATAATCAGGAGTAGAATCATTGATCCAATAATATTTAAAGGACCTCTGACTGATGCCAGACACTTGACATTCCTGGAAAATGAGATTGAGGCCATGTTAGATGAGTTATCTTTAGATTTAGAATAGGAAATATATTTCTAACAAGATGGCACTCCTCCCTATAATTCAAGGATAGTAATTAATTACCTTCAACGGAAATTCGGAGAAAACGTAACTTCGACGAATTGTCCTGTGAGGTGGCCTCCAAGGTCACCTGATTTAACGCCCCTTAATTTTTTGTTTGGGGTCATTTAAAAATATGGTCTATGACCTGGAGCTACGGGTAAGACGAGCAATTAATAGCATAACGGCCCAGCAATTGGTGAACGTTCTTCCAGAAACAGCTATGCGAAGTGCATTGACGTAATGGACAGTATTTTGAACAACTGTTGTAATGTTTTGAGTTAATTTTTTGTATTCAAAAACCACCTAATGTGTAACAAGGTCATTAGAATAAAATTGTACTTTCTTATTTTCTTTTAGCTGTAATATTGTTTGTATTTATCGCACATCTTAATAGGACTTATGAATAAATTCCTTATTAATAGTACTAATAATTTGTATCACGGTACCGTTATGGTTCTATTTGAAAAATTGAGTTTTGTTCCAAAAACAATTTTGGTGAATTTTATTTGCTCATAAATCATGTAATTTAGTGTTTTTAACGGGATTTCGAATTTTGTAGCATTACACGGGTTATTTAGAATAAATTGTAACCATCATGGCACACTTAAATGAAAAACTAAAAATTACGTCATAAAAAAATTGATGTTTGAAGTGTCACTTATTTGGCATCGTTGGATTCAAAAAATTATGCAGAATTAAAAAAAAATAAATAAATTGGGTGTTCCATTTAAAAATCGAAAGTTAGTGAAAAATCATTTGTATGTCAAAAAGTGCCGCTTATTATGTATGTATGTGGTATATCCTAAATTTCAATGAATCACCTTCAAAACTAAAGGAGAAAAGGGGGTATACCATGACCCTGTTACACCCGGTATTTGGTACACATGTGTAATATAATCAGATCTGGAACTGGATTTTACTTTGGGCTTATGCCAATGAAAGTGTGGTGGAAATATGGGTAGATATGGGAAAAATGTGAAGTAAGTTAGTATGAGTCCAGGTACTTTAGATTCGGCTTGCATAGTAGAAGCCAAGACCTCAAATGTTTTTATGACATCAGCCAACCACACCGCCACCCCAATTTGATTATTAAAGTGGTTAACATAATAAAATTGTAGTTTAGTGTGTGTGAGAACAACTGTTCCCAAGATAACATTATAACATCGGTCACACTGACCACCTTGAGGCAGACGATTTTAATTAATATATTGTTATAATTCTGTGAGCGTGCAAACACAGTGTCAATATGTTTTCGTGTAAGGAGACTGGAATGGGAATGGGGGAAACTTTGATGCGAAAGTATTAGTGTCTTCATAAGCAGCGGTTCTTTAAGTGAGAAATGAAAAATGCGACTACAATGATATTTTTAATTGTGATCCGCCCATCGTGCATGCATCAGTTCCTATAAAAGCATGTTTACAATGATTACAATCAATAATTAAACTATCCTTGCTATTTCTATTTCACCGGTACTATAAGATCTGTAACTGTATTAGTATTAGTACAGTAAGTGAGGTTTCCCTCGATGAAGGATCATGTTTGCGTAAGGCAATCGTGGTGAGTACCTTTTCCCATGATACATATTGTCTTTTTTTTTAAGTTTTCTCTCCTAGAAGGTGAACTCTACTTTTTTACAGTCGTCGTTCGGTCTATTAATATTTAATGAACTAGTTTATAAAATAACTAAGGGTCATTACTTTCAGTCTCCATTAAACTTCAACCGTCGGCCAAATCATTGTTAAACTGATTCATTTACCATGGAAACAATTGTACTTTCAATGATTTAGCCCTCGGTTAAAGTTTAACGGAGACCGAAAGTAATGGCCCTTAATCAGAAAATACTTTGGTTCAGGATCAACTGCAGTTATTCTTAATATAATTATTCTAAATATTTTTTTGAATTGTAAAACTAAAATCATTACCGACCTAATTGCCCGAATGTGAAATGTTTATGAATATTTTACACAGCATTTAGGTAATGGACGAAATAATAAATAATTAAGACAATAATTCAGCTGAAAATCGACAGCAACTATGAATAAATGAAGATCCATTTTAGTGTAATTGTTATAAATTCTTTTGTAGCGCTAGGTGGGGATCAAATATTATAAATTCGCAACTTCTTATTTAAATATAATTAAACGAAGAAATCCAAACATTTTCAGAAGGAGAGCACTAAAAACTATGAAATAACTAAGAAATCCATCGAGTTACTTTTGGGTGAGTGGTTGCTTCCCTTATAATCTAATCCCAAACGGGAACCTTGACCAGGTGCACAAATTAAAAGTGTATTATTTCTTGTAACACGTTTAAGTTTTATTTATTTTCTATGCACCCTAATATTGGAAGGTAGCCATTCCCTAGAAAGGGACATCCTGTACGGAAATATTTATTATTTTTGCCAATAACTTTTTTTCTTAGTGCGTACATTTAAAAAAAACTACAGAAGTATCTAAGTAGAACCATAACAAGACTATTACCATGAATTTTCACTCAATGATTTTAGTGGTATGCAAAATAGTTAGATTTAAAACTAAGAAATAGGAAGATTACTGTAATTTTTTAATTTAAATATAGCTATTTTGCAAAACACTGAAATTATTGAGTGAAAATTGAAAGAAATTATCTGGTTATGGTTATACTTCGGTACTCTTATAGTTTTTTAAATATACGTACTAAGGAAAAAAAGTTATGGCAAAAAATAATAAATATTTCCCTATTGAATGTCTCTTTTTAGGGAATGGCTGCCTTAAGTAGAATGGGTTATGCATTAGAACCATATTCAAACTGGGAAATAAGAAGATTACTCTAATTTTTTAATTTAAATCTAGCTATTTTGCAAAACACTGAAATTATTGAGTGAAAATTGAAAGAAATAGTCTTATTATGGTTATATTTCGGTACTCTTATAGTTTTTTAAATATACGTACTAAGAAAAAAAAGTTATGGCAAAAAATAATAAATATTTCCCTATTGAATATCTCTTTTTAGGGAATGGCCACCTTAAGTAGAATGAGTTATGCATTAGAACCATATTCAAATTATCATTTATAATAATTTATTAATGCTTTTGTTAAAACATGGCCGTAGGGACTGTGTGGATGCTACTGTTAGAATGTGAATTGTCAAATAAGAAATTAGGAAAATTCTTTTTAGAATTTTAGCACAACCAGAATTCAGGCTATCAAAAGAATGCAAAGAATTCATTAATATTTTTACACAAAGTTTTTCTTTAAGTTATAAATAGTTATTTTTTCTGCTGTTTGCAAAATCCTATAAAGAATATGTTTCAATACAATTATAAGCAAACAAATAATAATTCATTTTTAAACATGCATAGAGTATATAGGCTGCAATACTAGTTATCTAATAGATAGGTGAGGTTGTTTTTATCAGTCAATGTTAAATATAATTATTTCACACTTATTCATAGAAATGGGCTTGTTCCATGATATTCTTTTTATATGCTTTTTATACTTTTTCATATAGTACTCGATATTCTCATTATACACTTAAAATTTCGTATTATTAACTTTTTCCGTTCTCGAGATATAAGGAGTTGAATTTAGTAATAGTTGCAAAAACCGAGCGCTCATTTGTGCCGTCACTATACGCAAGTGACGTAAGAAAAATGGCTTTCTGGGACCTTTCAAATTTAAACTTTAAAGTCGAAAAACATGGAATTTTTAAACGCTGGTAACTAAATAAATATGTCGAGTGGAAGTTCGTTCTATGTATCTACGGAAAGGAGAAGGTCGGCGATGAATTATAATCGTAAATTTCAGGGTCGAAATCGAAAATTCGTTCTGGCCGGAGCGAGAGAAAATTGTAATTTTTTGACATTTCACCAAATTGTACTTCCCTACTGTCAAGTAGTAAGCAAAACAAACAATACTTCGAAAATACTTATAATTATAACCAATAAGGAGCATCAAGTCTATTGAGATTGCCGAGTCTATGCGTATAGTGACGTAGCGCCTGGCCACGCCCCATTATCGCGAGATGGAAATTTGTAATAGTTTTTAAGATACTAAACGTGCGAATAAGATTCTGATTTTTTGCAGATCCATTAATTTATACTTGCACTTTCGATTTGTAAAATAAAAAAAAATGCCGAACAAGCCCATTGTCTGGGTTTGCATGAAAGATCTTTATGAGTGGCTTTATGTCTTTCTGATGAGCTCCAGATTAAGGGCGAAAAACTTTTCAAAGGCTAAGCATTTCCAAGAAACAGAATGATAAATTTCATGAAAATGTAATCCATTAGAATGAATTTTTTTTTAAGACAAGGTAGATAAATAAATTCATTTTAGGACATTGTTCTCATTTTTAATTGAATCTTCATAATCGTAGGGGGTTATGTAGATACTAGTTTAATCTGCATGGCTGTAGGGGACTGTGTGGATGCTAGTGTTAGAATGAGAATTATCAAATAAGAAATTAGGCAAATTCATTTTAGGATTTTAATTTGCTAGCATAACCAGAATTCAGGTTATCGAAACAATGTTTTGATCCGTATTTTCTAAATTCGACCAGATAAACGATGAAAACATTAACAGTTTAAGAAAAGCTACAGATCTCTAGCTGTATTCTGAAAGATAGATGATAATAAAGAATAATGAATCAATATAGCAAAATATAGTTGTTTAAATAAATTACAATTGTTTAGATAATTTTAAAACATTAAAATATTAACTCAAACTAGAATGTAAATAATTAAAATCAAAATGCAGAAATAAAATTTCCTGATATTCTCTATTAAGTAAAATATAAATATCATGTGTAGCTTTTGCCATACCACCGGCCCCTGCAGGTTTCGGTCCTCGCGTCATATAATCGATTGCATTCGGGTATAAATACACAATTACTCTGTAACAATACATCCAACGTAGGCATGACATATTAATGAATTTTGTTTTCCGGATCAAGAATCATTATGCTAATTATCTCACTCATTAACATGTAAGCCAATGAAATGTCATTTTTTTAGGATCACCGAACTAATCAGATGTCTTTACTAGTAGTAAATCTAATGGCTAGTGGAGTCTTATTGCTACAAATCTTGTAATCTTCACTACGTGCAAATTTAATTTTTTAATATTATTAAAATGAAGAACTTGTTACACTAAAGCACTTTCTGATAATATCCGAGCGCCCGTCAAATTAAGATTTTAACAAATATATAACATACTGTATTAATAATTGAACGAGTATGCAAAACATGCTATGATTGGGGGTGACGTCATCAGTTTCATTGGTGCCCTAAATTTCGTTTAAACAGTGGTAACTACATTTTATTCGCTATATTTACATATTACATGTGATTCAAAGTAATTTCTGATACGGGATTTGTAAGAGCTACTTCAGGAAATTTACTTGCTGTAAAAGTATTTTTGTACTGTCACTAAAATTATTTTTCAAATGTAATCTTCACACTCAAAGAAAGCTGTAATTTTATTGTGTGGAGACTGACATAAGTCATGTATTATTTCGACAAATATTTTCTGCAAATACCTCTTTGCGGAAAGTATTTACATGCCGTTTGTTTTAGAGTGAAGCCATATCTGATTCTTTATATGAAATGGAATGGTTTGATTTTATTTACCGCACAAAAACAATTAGCTATTACCGTTGGTTCTTTTGGAGAAGTGTCTTTGGAAATGGCTTTAAAGGTATACCTTAGTTACTTATTTATATTGGATTCATTTACAGCATATCAAGTCTTTGTAAAATGATGTTACGCCCGAATTTCTCATATTTTGGGTGTGTGAATAAAAAGTTTAAAAAATGCGACGGAAATAACATATACAGTGGAGTTTACCGGGAATAATGTCAAAGGCAACATAAAGTTTCCTCATCACGCATCGTGTCATCACGCAGCAAGGGTTGCCAAATGCAAAAATGTTAATCAGTACTTATTAGTTCACATGACGTCAGGAATAGCGTCGTTGTATTTTACGTAGGTCTACTCCGACAACATATTTTGAAATTAATATAAATCTCCATAGCCCTGTTCCCAGAGAAAAAAAAATTTTCAAATCCTGTGACGGCGGGTCGTTTTGAATATTATGAAACCAATTATTTCATCTACATCTACTGTAAACCCACGCACCAAATGAGCTCTTCTATCGTAGTTGATGGCAGTGTCACAGCATTCAGGTTGACAAATTAAAATATTTTAACAATATAATGTGTTAAAGGTTAGACTAGTTTTTAAAGTACCTGCATGACTGTACTGTTTCGATTTATTTGCTCATGATGTTACAAGATACTTTTTTGAACATATCGATGAATATTTCTTTTGAATGAAATAAAATATGTTTCAATATAGCCGTAGTCATGCATGTTCTTTTAATTAGGTTTATGATAAAAGCAAAAACTATTTATGATTTCAATACGAAAAATGCATCAAAATGGAGCCATCTTAACTTTTTATATTTGGCTCTAAAAGTCATAATAAGTATGGTCGATACCGCTGTTTATTTAATAGAAAATAACACAAGAGCTGTTAAATTTAAAGGTCAAAATCTCGAATCTAATTTTAAGAAATTTTGATTTCAGATTGATATGTAAATACAATATAACATTATTAGCAAGTAATGAAATCTCTTAATTTCATAAAATTACGTAAAAATTAAATTGCAAATAACTTTGTAGTTTTTACATTTTTGTTGAATACCTAATTCCTGCAGGATAGGCAAGTCTCAGAACGGCACGCCGGGTTGTTGTGTATAGATTCTAGCCCGGTTATCAACCACATCAAGGAATGTTCGCAAACCATTGGTGGAGAGGTTCCAGCCGCGTCCACTAGCTGCCCACTTTTATTATTAAAAAAAAGATTTTAAGAACAAAAGTGCAGCTTGCTTTATCATATAATAGTATATTGCTTTATTAGGAGTAAAGAAGATATTATTGCGACGAGTCTGTATGTTACAGACGAGTCACAGCAAGTTGTTCTTACCCCGAATAAAACATGCTATTTTTTCTTCAAACATCGAGAAGCTATAAAAAAAATGTGTAAAATATCTCGAATTTCACTTCCAAAAACGCATTGTGTTAATATCGCATGGTCGGCATATTAAGTAAAAAATGCTTTGATGATAACAAAAATGCAAATTAATGCTAAGGGTAAATACTTTTAATTGGCTATGTCCATTTTATCACTATAATTCACATTCAACAGTAATGTGCAATATAGTACACGTATCTTGAAATCGGAGTTCCTTCATAAATATATTTTTAGTATTGAACACTTACATCTTTTCTGGTTGTGACGAAGGGTCTCTTCTTTTAATTGTATATAGTGCAAATTTTTAGTGGTCGTGATATACAATGAGCAACAAAACATTGGAGAAAAATCTGTATAAAATTTTAACTCCTAGGAGCTTCTCCGAGTCACCTGAGGTGATACACACAGCGATATATTGTGTTCCTTAGTCATTTTATATTGAACGCTTGTAGTATATTACATTATAGGACTAGTATATGGGATATAACTTGGATAACTGGATAACTGAAACATGTATAACACGCATAACTTCCATGTTCACATGTTAAACCCTATAGTGGTCGAATATTGTACGTTTTATGTTATGCTGAAGGCTTCTCTACTCTTTCCAAAGAGAGAGAAAATTATACTAGGGTTCAAGAGCTGTAGTTTTGTCTTGTTGCAACCGCGATAGCTACAAGAATTTTCTTTGTACTCTTCTACTTTAGTGCAAAATTACACTTAATCCTAGCTCGAAACTTCCTGGGGAGTGGGCTAATAGTTTCGTATGTGTTTGACGTATTCTATATCATTACATGATCTCTTGGATAAGTAAAGCATTATTATTATGTGATAAACGTGATTCTTATGGTTCACATTACGATAATAACACATGCGACAGTAAAGATTGGGTTTATATCTTGACATTAAGGGGCTCGTGAAGCTTACAGAAATACACCAACAAACATTATTAAATAAGAAATTAATTGTATACTTTATTTGCAGATATTGAAAGGCGTCTATTCATACTTTATGTTTCTGCAAAGTACATATGGAGTTGGCCAGTGAAGATATAATACTGACTCTTCGCATTTGAAAACAATATGGACATCACCTTATATAACAATCACCAGTAGACTAACAGTTAATGTTTATATTTGTTACTACTTTTATTTGTTACTACTTTGTACATTATTAAATACTTGTCTAATTGTAAGCAGCTATTTTATGCACCTATGTAAATGAAAAATTTATTGTTATTTATGTTACTTCTGATTTGCATCACCCCAATACGCAAGAGAATAGATAATTTAAAAGTGAATTTGTCTATTTCTTAATAATATTTTGAGTTGCCTGTTATGCTATAGCACTCTAAATGAGGCTACATGATATATCTTTACGTTTTCTAATTCAAATTTTACAGAATGTGTATACTATTTTGGGCCTCGCTATTATAGTAAAATGTTACATCGTCTCAACAGCAAATATTTTTGCACACTGGGGGCTCGAGATAATTTTGGTATATGATCGGACCATATTTAACACTATATTGATATTGTTCTATATGTGCAGAAAATCCTTATGCGATAAACCATCTGCGTTGTCAATCGACAGCACTTCAAAGTAGCCAGAAGAGAAGGTTGTATTATGCTTAATCTACCTCTGGGCCATGGAGTCACCACTTCAACATCTAGATTTCCATTCAAGTCTACTTAAGCGAGAATATCTTGATACTGTATTTGCACTCTAGTAAATCGATATGTTTGCTCATAGAGTTTTAATAATATATTTCAAACCATCGCTAGAAAAAGATATCAACGTTTTTCGGACAACTCTAGGTGGCATATATGTATCTATTATTGTTTCAGTTCGATGAATCTGCACGATGCCAAACTTTTGACGCTTCCTTTGTGCGTATTAGAACAGACATCTGCACTCGCTGACCTTCTTATGGACAATTTAATTCTTTATAACTTTGCTTTTACAAAATTTGTTTGGTGTCACTTTCGTAGCGTCACCATTTACAGATTAATCAGCTCGCCTGCACCCCTCTGCCACGTTGTTGTCTTCCACATGCCAGATACGAGGTGGGTTTGTCGCCTGACCTGTCGTTGAAGTTATGGTGATTATGTATGCTGTTCCATTTATCTCACCCCTTACCCGTGTCCATCATATATTTTGCTTACAAACACACACATTTTAATTCAATTCAGTGTACTTTTGTCAATCGTCGAGATATAGACGATATGAGTGACGCCAAAAATTGTGGTGTCCACGTTCTCTCTAGAACAGTTTAAGATATTGACTTTAAATTTGGTATACTTGTGTATTAGAACAAGATATGGAACTAGATTATATTTTGAAGGATTGAGGGGTAAATGGGTGTAAATAAGTAAAGCAAGCTAGTAAGAGTCCAGAAACTTGGGATTTGGTGTATATAGTAAAACCAAGGTCTCAATTTCTTTTATGATACCTGCCACTCCCACCACTACTCTCACTGAATTGTTTAAGGGGTTAAAAAAATAAAATTGGAACGTTGACTTGGAAAGTTTCACGTATGTGTTATGTATTATACCCAGAAAAATTAAAATTTTAGGACTTTGAGATTTATTTACTCAAAAAAAAAAAAGTTTGGACAAAAATTGCAAAAGGCAAAGAGAGTTTATAATTATCCCGGAAATATTCTCAATTTTGTTCGGAATTTTCCAATACCCTTTCTGATGCACTTGTAAACTCCACTATACTCTTTTCTGCAAAGGGCATTGGACAATGCCGAAAAAATTTGAGAATAGTCCCGGGATGACTCCAAACTCTTTTTGCCTTTTGCTTTTTTCCAAACTGCTTCTTTCTCGAGTAAAAAAATCATAAATTTCTAAAATTTTGATTTTTCCTCGCCGGATAACTGAAAAAAAAGACAATTTCAGAAAAAATATTTCGAACAAAAGTAGTCTATTTTTAGTCAGACAATTCGCATTTGCAATAAAAAATAGGGGCTCTCATTTGAAAATACCAATCTGACCTTGAATGACCTTAACCCTTCCATGCAAACAAAACATTTCAAAGAGGCCGCAGTGACTCCCTATTCCAGACTCCTTTCTGAGTATTTAAAAAAAAAATCATGTTGATATCTCAAAAATTGAGCCTCAGAGCAGATTTTGTCCATTCTGACACTGTGCGCCACTCCAACTACATTATTAAAGAGGTTAACAAAATAAAATTGTGGTTTACTGCGTGAACGAGAACAAGCGTTTTAAAGAAATATCTTGACTCAGCCACACCGGTTATCACCTTAGGGCAGACGATTTCAATTATTGTATTATTAAGATTCTGTGAGCAATTATTTTCACAGACTAGACTGCAAATACATATTTGTTTCCTTAGATTATTGGTCATACATGCAAAGTGCTTTGACCACAAGACAAAAATAAACCGAATTTTTGGATGTAAAAAATTACACATGTATACGTAAATACTCCCTGACGATGTTCGTCATAAGATACCCGTTACAGAGACCTAATTATGCATTGTAACTTTAATATAAATAGTAAATTACTTAAAAACCCTCAAGAAAATTTGTAAGTTAAAAAAACACACAAAAAAATACAGATTCACTTGCGTTACTAATTTATATGAAAGGAAGGTTGGGAATTCAAACGAAGAGGACTCACTTCTCGTCCAGGGGCCTTTCAAGGCATATAATAAGACAAATACAGGTGGGCTACGGTTGGGGAGTGCTTCATAAACAAAGGGAATAATGCAAGGATTTTGGATACCTATATCAATGTTGGCATCAAAGAAGAAAGAGACAAGTTTTTTAATTAAATTATGATTTTATGGACTTAAAAAATATGGTAACCATATGGGTGAAATAAACCCATTATCATGCAGTACAAATACATTATCAATATATTTTCTTGTAACGAGACTGGGATGGGAAACCTTGATGTGAAAGTAGTAGTATCTTCATACACAGTAGTTTTTATTAGTGAGAAACGAGAAAATTACCTATAATGATTTTCACCTATACTGTAAGATCTGTAACTATATGAGTTATAAGTGAGGTTCCCCCGACGGAGGACCATGTTTGAGTAAGACAACCGGTCGAGCAACGTTTCCCATTATAAATACTACATTTAAAGAAAACTTCATATTTTTAAGTCAGATAAAAAATTTCAAAGCTTTGCCGCCTATTGCCACTAGGATAGAGCAGGGCATGGATTAAAATAAGAAATTAAGGGAAACTCACCAGTATCAGTTATAATTTCTAATAATACGCCACTCACTCCTAAAATATTTTACGATCTAACGATCACTACTGTTTACTTAATTTTTTACACACATACATAATGCTGTAAAAAGGCAAGGCCGAGTTTTATGGCTTTTTTTTGGGTGTCTCGCGCCGTTGGGTGTCTCCGTTGTCGGGAATTTTTATTTGACTTAGAAATATGAAGTTCACTTTACAGTCGCTTCTCACTATTAATATTTAATGAATTGGATTATAGGATAACTAAATAAGAGAATACTTTGATACAGGATCAACTGCAGTTGTGAATGAGTTAATTTTAATATAATTATACTATATATTTTTAAGAACTATAAAAACTAAAATCATTATCGACCTAATTGTCTGAAAATAAAATTGTTTATGAATATTTTATACAACATTTGAGAAATGGTAAATAATAAATAATTAAGAGAATCATGTGGTTCAGAATCGACAACAAATATGAATAAATGAAGATCAATTTTAGTACAATTATTAAACTATTATAAATGGAAAACAATTTCTTATCTAAATAAAATTAAAGAAAGAAATCGAGCCAATTTCAGAAGAGGACTAGAAACTTTGAAATAACTGACAAATCCATCGAGTTACCTCTAGGTGAGTAGTTCTTTATCTTATAATTAAATCTCAAACGGGAACCTCGACTAGGTTCATAGGCGCTGGTGCACAAATTAAAAGCATGAAAAGCGTGTCTCGTGACACGTTTAAGTTGTATTTGTTTTCTATGCACCCTAATATTAAAAAAGGTATAATATACTAGGTAGTTAAAATTGTGTTACCTATTAGAACCATATTCAAATTTTTATTTAATGCTTTTGTTGAAACCTGTTTTTCTTCAATTTGATAAAAAATAAATTGTTTCAATTGCTTTTCTCCTCTTTTTAAAATTGTTGATCTTAATTTGAAATTAAAGATGGACTGCGGGGTATCATTGAAAATTAAATAGAAATATCTATCTAATCCAACTTTAAATTGCAAACTTTCTTAGAGTACTTCTTAGAATACAATAATGTATTCAAAACGACGACCATGTAAAATATTCTTAATTGCAAAGTTCTATTGGTCTCTTTCTTGCAACCAACTTTGGCCTAAACCTTTTTTTAATATCTCATCAAACACCTCCTTGTACTGCCAACGGCCTAGGTTCCTGCATACGATCAGCAAAGTTAAGCAACACTGGTAGGCATCGGCGCATAGATGGCGTCAAAAATCTCCAGTCCGCATGCTAAGCTATTGTAAAGGCCTGAGTGGTCAGATTCTGCTTGGCAAGAAAAACCAAGGGCTGATGGATATACTAAGGGGCCCTTATCAACAGACTACGAAGTTTAGTATAACCAAGTTTGGATAAGGAGCTCTAACGAAAAATAAACATGTGGCACAATAGACCGCGGTGGTCTGGGCCAATCAGCCAGTAATATCGATAATATCTCATCAAATAATAACACAGTTATAGGAGCTTAAGAATTTGTACTTTTTGCCTGTAAATAGCAAAGTAGACTATGAGTTGACAATTTATTCTTGCAACAAAATACCCCTTAAAATAATCTACAGGCTTGGTATTAAAATATTTTGATATCTCAAATAACACCGGAGATATAGAATGACATATTGCATTTCTCATATATTTAACGTTGTTAAAATCTTTGCAAGTTTCTCTTCTATAATCCGACGTTTATTTTTAAAATGGGGGACTGTCCCAATAAATCCATACGTCTGTTATCTTTTTAATGTTTGTTCAATTATTGGATGATGTATGATGATTGAATGACGTTAGTTTAAAAAAAATAATTTATTTGGAATGACTGAAGCGACTTATATCAATATTTTTTGTAAAGCTAGGTGTAACCTAAATGAAATATTTTTGTTTTTAGTTCAAATAATCACTTAGCTTCATCTATGAAATAATAGCCAATAGAAGTTGAAAAACAAAACTGAAATACCGATGTGAGAAAATTTTACCTTGATCTTTCTATTTAAAAGTAATTACTTTTCAACAAATTTCTAGCTCCAGTCAGCACTGGAAGAAATTCATCTAGGAGTCTGAAATACAGTGTGCGTAATTTTTATCAAATGTGCAATTATATGACACATTTGTATCAGTTACAGGCATAACTAATCCTTTGCCTTAGAATAAATCATTATCATCAATCTGGTTTTTATTTGTGTATGAGAATGTAAATATTAGGGGAAATTGCCTAAGTATTAGGTTTTTTCAAATTCAATTATGTTCTTATCTCCTTGCTTGGTTCATTTACCTATCATACCTACTTGATTTCATCAAATGGATATAATGTAACCTCACAAATATTTTTATCAGTACTCAAAGCCTCCTTTTAAGCAGGAATCCGTTTCATAACGCGCTGAATTTAAATTTCAAATTAAAAATATTTGTATTGCTGTATATATTTATGCCTGCGCGTGCGTGTGTGTGCGCCCGCGCCTTGTGTGTGTGCACGCGCGCGCACACGTGTTTATATATGTGTGTGGGCACGTGGATTTTTGTAAACATGACAATTTCAATTTCATGTTATAATTTTGTAACACCCTGTTGGGCAAAGTATCATTTCAAAAGTGTGTATGAAGTATAAGATAAGAACAGAACTGTTTTCAATGAAGTTAGACAAGGAAGCCATCCGTGAATGAATTCCAAATTATGTTTTGCTTCACTTGACTGAATTTACGGATGTGCTCTCGTCCTATAAGTAAAAAGAGAATTTGTTAGATATCACGATAGACAGTTGAATATTGGTAAATCCTGGACAGAACCCTCACATCCTAATAGGGTGCTTTAACGCCCGAGTGAGCACAACACCACGCATCAGCCTATATGCTATCAGTGAAAATAGAAATATCGTAATGGGCATTTTCTTCTTCGACTGATAATTTGAATTCATTCTGGAACAGAAACTTTTTTAATGAGTAAATAGCATTTGCAGCCCATTTCGCATGATAGACGGCTCCTGGAACGTTAGACGACATTCCCGGTGACTTGGTGTTTTTCCGAGGAATAGCGCTAATAATTCAACAAATTCTCTATAATCGTCTCGTGGTTGCTTTTCCTCTAGGGTAACTTTAACAAAATTGATGATTCGTGATACATCATCCTGTGTTAAGTGTTTCCTGAAATTTTCGCATTCAATTTCAAATTGAAAATTCTTCATATTTATTTGAGATCGGGGGCACTCGCTTTATGTAAAGGGGTCCCCATCGTGACGACTTTATAAAGAATAGCATGTACAAATATTGTTGTGTAGTTTTGTTTTAGGGTAGTGTATAGAGAAAACAGAATATGATTAAAAATCAGAACACGGTGGATTAATTTTGATTACATGTGCGTTAATATTTTATAAATCAAGTGATATTGGCTGATGTTCATCCAAAGCCAAAGGAAGGAGAAAAAAAATCTCATATATTATGATGCCTACAAGCTAAATAAAAAAGATCTCTTTCTAAAGTAGTTTCTATTCATATACATGCACCATTTAAATGTCCAGTTTTAATCGCTGTGATATAAAAAATTAACGCTTTTGCAGAATCTTGGAGACCCCATTCAGAAAATGAATCGCAAACAGCAGATGAATTCTGTCTTGTTGCAAGCATCTTTTCAGTGGTAGTCTTTATATAGCCAAGTATCGATATCGTGACTTTAGTTGTTCTCGGAAACCTTTGGATGTGCGGAAAATACTTTTTACATGGAAAATGTCGTCCTCGACTGGGTCTGCAACTTTTGTTTGTCATGTATTTTTCCAAAATCAAAATTTATAAGAGAAAATCAATTAATATTTGTTTGCTATATACACAGATGTTTATTTTAATATTTAATGACCAGGGGGGCCTTTATCCGATCGGGCTGAAACTTTACATGATTTTTTTTCATAAAATGGAACAAGTCTGGGGCGTGCTTTGAAGAAAAATACTACTATTGAAAATAAGGATCAGACTAATTCGTATTTGTCATATTTTCTACTTTATGGAGAAATCAGTTTATAGCATTTTTTCGGTGCAGCTCCCCTGTTCTGTAAATAGGTAATACATGTTGAGCACTGTACGCAAAATAAATAAATAACAACTAATTTCGACTGGCCAGCAATTCATATATTTTTTTTTTTTAGGAAATGGATTTTGGTCTCTTGTATTACCTTAGATATTCATTGATTTTGTCTGGAATTGTATCTCCTAAGATGGTTAAATTTAAAAATTTGTACACGATTTACAGAAGTGTAACTCTAGCATTCTATGTTTTGGTGGTAATTTGTTTCTCCGTGGGCAGCTATATGGCAGCTATATGGCACGATAAAAGCAAACTTATTGCATCTGCAAATGTGGCTCTTACTTGTAGCGTCCTTACTATAAAAATCCTTATCTGTAAGACCAAGGGTATTGGAAGTTTGATATCAGAAATGGTTCTTGTGGAGGCTGAATTGAAAGCCAAAGATAAGAAAATCTTGGACATATATATACCATTTGTGCAACGTAGCAAATATATCCAAACATTTAACATAATGATATTAATTGGGGGTGATCTTGTATATTATGGTATACCTTTTGTGAAATATATTATATTATGGGATGAAAATGTGAATGACTCGGCTATAGAAAGACCCTTGCCAGTATTTTTGTGGTTGCCTTTCAATGAAAATAAGCACTATTTAATAGCTTTCTCCATATTATTTTGTCACAGCGTGATAACTGGATTTTATTTTTTTACCATACAAGTACTTTTCATTATTTTATCGCTATATGTTAGCTTCCGGTTACAAGTGTTAAACAATAATTTAAGAAATGTTAATCAATCTGTAGAAACAAATAATGATGTTGAAATGGCAGTTGAAAATAAGAAAATTGCGGAATTGGCGATCAGAATGTATGTTTTAGAGCATGTCGAGATAATAAGGTGAGGCCTATTATATATTTTCGCCGTTAAGCAAATCGTGCCCCATGAAAAATATCTAAA
Source organism: Stenurella melanura (assembly GCA_963583905.1). Lineage (NCBI taxonomy): Eukaryota > Metazoa > Arthropoda > Insecta > Coleoptera > Cerambycidae > Stenurella > Stenurella melanura. Next base: position 49,483,049 of record OY757309.1, on the reverse strand, counting down.
TACTAAATATATATGGAGAAAATTGTGTGTGGGGAAAGAGTAGGAATACACAAGCAACAATATATTGTTGTTTCTTGGGGCCAGATTTTTCTCTTCCTTTATGTTCATGAAAAATCTTCCTCCATCAATTAATAAAATTAATGTGTCTTAATTGGGTCGTTCTCTCTACCTTTAACGTAAAACAGATATGACTAAATGTGAATATGAAATAGTAATATACGTTATAAGATAAGCCCGGTAGGTGATTTATTAGAGTACGAGTTGTTGAAAATAAGCGAGTCCTGTAATGAGACTTACCGGACGTGTATCGTATAATATTTTATTTCACACTGTCTTTACGATGCGTTTTAAAATGAATAAGAAGTTACAGTTATTGAAATTTAAAAAAATATTCTAACAAGCGCCTCACCTTAACGATGTTATAGCTATTGTTTTTCATGTCTGTTTATCATTCCCCATTTACTAAAGTTGGTAGAAAACTATATTTTACAAGTAGGGGTACTTTTGAATCCTTAATAGTATTAATATATGCATATAGCTCCGTCTTAAATAAAAATTACTAACTTTAGTTAAGCAAAACATTGAAAACTTTTTAAGTAGAAGCTTAATCCACAGTTATCTAACATTCTTCATTTACTAAAGTCGGTAGAAAAGTATGTTTTATAAGTAGTGCTGGAGGCCAAAGTTCTTACTTGGTCAATAGCAGACAGACGGGCAGACAGATGAACAGACAGACGGACAGACAGACGGGCAGACGGACAGACAGGCAGACGGACAGGCATACCTACAGACAAACGGACGGATTACGTTTTGAAAGTTGTTCAGAATCCGATCACGAACACAGTTATATAAACATTTCTTTTTCTACGAGCAATATTACCGGTTTTAGAAATGTGCCGATTGAATGCGATGTACTCTTCGTTTTGTATTTGTAAAATATTATTTTAAATTTGACGGAATCAATTTCAACTTTTGCTTCAATATATTCCTGGACTTTAAAAGTGAATTATTTATTATTTGTTTGCTTATAGTAATGAAACATATTCTTTATAGGATTTTGCAAACAGTGGAAAGAAAAGCTATCTATGAGAACTAAAGGAAAAAACTATATATAAAAATATTAATGAAATCTTTGCATTCTTTCGATAACCTGATTTCTGGTTATGCTAACAAGTAAACATTTTTTTTTTATTTGCCATTCTCATTTTAACACTAGCATCCAACCTAGTCCCCTACGGCTAAGCAGGCTAAACTAGTATCTACACGATCCCCTACGATATGTAAATTCAGTTAAAAATGAGAGCAAAGGCCTGAAATTAATTTATTTACGTACCTTGTCTTTAAAATTTTTTTCATTCTAATGAATTACATTTTCATAAAATCTCATTCAGTTTTTTGGAAATGCTTAGCCTTTGAAACGTTTTTCGTCCTTATTGTGGACTCATCAGAAAAGCCTAAAGCCACTCATAACGATGTTCCATGCAAAACTAAGACAATATCCATGAATAAAATAATTATAATTGACATTGACTGATAAAAAACAACAGATCTTCACCTATCTATTAGCTAACTAGTATTGGAGCCTATATACTCTATGCATGTTTAAAAGTTATGTTTCATTACTATAAGCAAACAAATAATAAATAATTCTCTTTTAAACATGCGTAGAGTATATAGGCTCCAATACTAGTTAGCTAATAGATAGGTGAAGATCTGTTGTTTTTTATCAGTCAATGTCAATTATAATTATTTTATTCATGGATATTGTCTTAGTTTTGCATGGAGCATCGTTATGAGTGGCTTTAGGCTTTTCTGATGAGTCCACAATAAGGACGAAAAACTTTTCAAAGGCTAAGCATTTCCAAGAAACTGAATGAGATTTTATGAAAATGTAATTCATTAGAATGAAAAAAATTTTAAAGACAAGGTACGTAAATAAATTAATTTCAGGCCTTTGCTCTCATTTTTAACTGAATTTACATATCGTAGGGGATCATGTAGATACTAGTTTAGCCTGCTTAGCCGTAGGGGACTAGGTTGGATGCTAGTGTTAAAATGAGAATGGCAAATAAAAAAATAAAAAGTTTACTTGTTAGCATAACCAGAAGTCAGGTTATCGAAAGAATGCAAAGATTTCATTAATATTTTTATATATAGTTTTTTCCGTTAGTTCTCATAGATAGCTTTTCTTTCCACTGTTTGCAAAATCCTATAAAGAATATGTTTTATGTTCCTGGACTGTTGAAGAGTTTAACTCTTCCACCAAAACGTCCCTTCCAAAATCAATAAAATTCTGATATTGTTGTTTATTTAGAAACACAATTTTGTTATATATACTTTTGTTAATACTACTAAATCATTTTCGCTCATTCTATTTTTTTTGTGTTTATGACACTGCCGGCTTTACGTTTGCATTATTTGTTTGCCCAAAATCTTTCCTCTTCCAACAATTTCTTTCTATGTGCCTAGTATATTTACAAAAACCACATGCCTTTTAATGACGTCTACAGACTTGCTTAACATGTCCGGGAGAACAGCAACATTTACATTGTTTGAAATCTTTATGTGTATCTGCATTATCATGAGAAACAGGTGATCTTGTATACGAATGACTAGCTTCGTTAAAATTGTAATTATCCAAAACTCTGGTAGATTTACGATAATTATTTTTTTAAATAAGCAGCTAATAAAAAGTCTTGTATACCTGCCGCCTCCACTAATGAGGTAATGTTCTCATCATTTATTGCTCCTATTATCAAAGATACTTTGTCCGAATTAGAGAAATTTACACGTAATTTATTGATTTTTGGCAAATGATCAAAATGAAATTCATATAATGATGATCCAATTTTAGGTCTATGATTTGCAATATCCATAAAAATGTATGTATTTTCTGAACTTTGCAAAGTATCTCGTAAAATAGGTTTCCACTGGTTACAAATAAGCTGAGATCATCCTGGTTCACTTTCAATAAAACTTTTATGCCAAATTTGTGCAGTTCCTCGTAATTTTGTTAATGCCTGATAAACTGTGTAACTATGGAAGTAAAAAACAGTAGGCAAAAAATTGATAATATATTTTACAATTTTAGAAAGGCAGACTTCTTTGGTTTATATGAAAGTCTAGTTCATATAGACTGGAGCTTTTTAAATAACCATACCAATGCAGACAGTTGTTGTGATGATTTTTACACAAAACTGTACGACTTATTAGACATCTTTGTTCTTAAAACCAAACATCATAGGCGCACATACCCACCTTGGTTTAATGTCACTATCTCAAAATGTATCCGCCTTAAATATAAAGCTTAGAAAGATTATAAACACTATAAAGATCCTATTGCGTTGCAAGAATTTCAACTCTTGAGGCAAAGAATTAAGGTGGATATAAGTAGCTCTTATAAGGAATATTGCAGTCGTCTCGAAAATAACTTAAATAATAATCCCAAACAACTATGGCAATTTGTTAACAATATAAGAAATAATAATGGCATGCCAAATACTATGACATATAAAAACAGACTAATAAGCAACCAAAAAAACATTGCAGATGCTTTTGCAGACTTTTTTCAAAATTCCTATATAAAAAGCGACCATTGTAACGATGCTGGTCAAAATACCGATAGCTTACATTTAAGGTAATTCACCGAAATTGAAGTCTTAAAATGTCTTAAGAAATTTAAACCCAAAGGTACTGTCGGTCCAGACAAAATAACTGCATTTTTCTCGGTGGTTGTGCAATTGTGCATGCCTCCTTTCAACACCGTTACCACAGTATTTAATCTCTCTATTAAAACATCTACGTATCCCTCTTCTTGGAAACTTTTTAAAATAATACCCGTATATAAAAAAGGCGGAAAAAACCAAATTGAAAATCACAGACTTACTGCTATCATCAATAATTTTTCTAAGTGTCTTGAAATATTGCTTCATGATTTTCTCTTTTTTCATCTAAAGTGCAAAATTACACCAAAGCAACATGGTTTCATTAAGGGAAGATCTACAACTACTCATTTATTCTGTATAACTCAATATATAGCATATGCATTTAATTCCAGTCTGCATGTCGAAAGCATTTGACAAACTCAATCACGGTATTCTGCTTAATAAATTAGATAATCTTGGCCTGTCAGAAAATATTATATATTTCTTTAAATCTTATCTTGATGGTAGAAAACAATTTGTACAATGTTGTGGTCAACGATCTACTGAGATATCTATACCTTCTGGGGTCCCGCAAGGATCCATACTAGGACCATTATTATTTAACATTTATATTAATAATATTACAGATATGGAAGCAAATTGTTTACTGTACGTGGATGATATGAAAATATACACTACGATAAAGTCCCCTGATGATTGTAATAAGCTACAACTAGCATTAAACAAAGTTAACAGCTGGTTTACATTGAACAATCTACCTCTAAATCCCTCTAAATGTTGTGTTATGTCCTTTCTTTGAAACACAACGTCATAAAATATGACTATGTCATTGAGGACGCCTCTCTGCAGAGATCCAACATTATCCGCGACCTTGGTGTGATTTTTGATCCAAGCCTATCGTTTTCTGATCATATAAATGACATGGTAGCAAATTCTTGGATTTGTGATAAGAAACACTAGTGAATTTAATAATCTAAGTACCATTAAATTATTATACTATACTCTCGTCAGACCTCGACTTGAATATGCCTCCATCGGTGTCCCCACTACAATGTACATATGCAAAACACAGAGATAGTCCAGAGGCGTTTCTCAAAATATCTTAGCTACAAGGACAACAGTTGGATTTCCACATGAAGAGCTACTTTCAAGACACTCATTTGAAACACTTGAAAATCGCCGAATTATTACCCCACGGGTCTTTTTGCGTAAATTAGTTACAAGTGACATTGACAGTGAGAATATTCTTAGCCAGTTAAACTTCTGCATCCCTCATATATCTTTACGACAACCCCTCACCTTCAATCTCCTCGTATTAATGTTATGAAATTTTCACCTCTTGATCAAATGTGCAGCAATTATAACTGAATTCAAAACAAGATTGATCTGTTGAACTGCAGTGTAGCCTCAATAAAAAACCTGAAACTATAATGTGTGTGTCTATTATTGTTTCTGTATTCTCTGTATTTTCTTTTTTGTATTTTCTTAGTATTTATAGTATTCACAGTAATCATGTAAACATTCATATATTTATTGCATTTAGAGCATATCCAAATTTATTGTTATATTACCATAATTTAAATTATTACAAATTTGTATTGATCCCATTCAGTAATTGGTGTTATACTGTTGAATGGTGTATGTTAAATAAAATAAATAATAAAATAAAATAAAATTATCAGTTCATACGTAATTTTTGGAATTATGTTCTATTAATTCGATCCACAGATCAACTTGACAAATTAGGGGCTCATATTCAGGAATGAAACTGATACTTTCTATATTTCTAAAGTTAGAATTTGACATAGGCAAGGGTAGGATACTGGTACTCATGAAACAGACAGAAGTTGCATAGCTTCTTTTAGTACTTTTTTTCTAAACTAGCGCTAGAATAGCTTGTCGAAATCGTCGAACGGTTACTACCTCTCTGACGGTCATGTCCTTTCTTTTTCGGCATCTTGAATTACCCAACCAGTCCAATACAATCAATTATGAGTTCACAATCACTTCTGATGTAGTCTTTGATGTTTTATTCATATATTTTACAAATCAATAATTATAATTCATCAATCCATCTTCCTATAACTAACAACAATTTCCTTCTTGTCATCCCTGAAAACCTCTGTCTCAGCCTTCTTCGCGCCAGAGGAGTGCATTGACAGCATAGATAGCATGTATAATAGGAAAATACAACTTTAACACTCTGTATCTTTTTCCACGGAAAGAATTTACTAAAGCATGTTAGGTTATATCCTCGTATTTTGGTCCAAAGAATGTACCCTTAAATTATGGCGTATTATTAATGGTTCACCCTTTATATTACTGTAAGTTTGAAGAAGAATTCTGTAAAAAGTCATTGACTTTTATTGGACGCAAATAAACATTTCTTTCCCTAAAATATTTTGCCTAAGAGTAGAAATTTCCTGAATGTCTAAAATGACTCAAATCATTCGATTTTGTTAAGAGAATCGCAAAAACCATTCATTTCTGGAGGCCTTGTGCATTGAGGCTTTTCATGAGTAAATAAAAACTGCAATATATCAAAATTTCAGAATGTCTAGCGTCTCGCCGAAATCCAATTTCCATTCATGTTAAGCGGGGACTTCTGTATAAATAATTTCTTTTCTATAACGTTTTTCTAGAGGAGAAACATTGTGACCATTTTATCACACTGTTGTACTTTTTTGTATTTCAAACCACACTATTTAACTTTTGATTGTATTAGTTTTTTTGTAAATGCATGGTAACAATCCATAGGAGTCTTATACGTATACGTGATATCTCTAAGTGGAAGGTTTGTTTTGACAATTATAAAAAACTTTGCGTGTTTGAGATTATTGAAAGTAGTTGTTGAGGCACATTAATATATGAATATATTTCTGTTTTAATTAATTCAATGTAATATTTTAGTTACATCAAGATATTAAACAATAATATAAGTTACTTCGTGATGTTGGAATTTGTTTGGTATTCTGCCCAAATTGCTTTAATATTATATTTTGAAGTAGTGTCGGTAAGTTTTGCTATTTTCATTTTCTTCTTCATTGCTTATTATTGTCTTAGATTAGAAAAATGTTATATAAAATATTATGGTATATATTATATACAGGGTGTCCCACGACGAACTGCGGCGATCGATATCTCGAAAAGCAGGCATTGGAAAATTTTGAAAATTTGGTGGTAAACTAATGTCGATGGGGGCAACTCGGCTAAAATATTTTTAAGATCGTGGCACTTCCGGTTATACCGGAAGTCGATCCCAACTTGCTTATTTTAAATGAAACACTCTATATATTTTCGACCTTTTGAGATGATCATGAACTTCTGAGTCGAAACATGTAGCACACCCTATACCTAAACATAGCAGTTTCGGAGATATTTAACATTTTATAAAAAATTTGACAGGCGCAATGGTTTGCAAGAACGGTTATAACTTTCTTCGTGTCTTCGGTCCTCAATTACTCTTTGGCACGTAGAAAGAACACAAGATGAGCTAGTCTCTATAATAAAAATAAATTTCATGATAGTATATCAAGTGTTCCATTTTTCACGTTAGATTTTGTTAAATTCAAACTTCAATTTTTTTTTTATTTCAAATGGAACAATTTTAAATATTTCTCGAAAAATTGCAATGTCACCACATCGTTTCTCATGGCACAGTAAACATTAAACTGCTCATATTCTTGAATATTTCGCTCCTTGAATACATGAGGATTCGAGATACTCCAGTAATGAAAATTGTATGGATTAAACAACACATATTTGGGAAATTAGCATCATCCGTCCATACAATATTTCCCAAAATATAATTGTCACCTTCATGTCTCATTAAAATAAATTCACAAAATTTTTTTCTCGTCAGGAAATCTGTTTCTTTTAATTGTTGTCTGTGAATTGAATTCTTGGATAATCCCGATTCCAAACCAGCTTGCCTTAATGACATAATTGGAAATACCCGAAAATACCCGAGAATTGCTATTTCTATGCTTTTGTCATCAACAATAGACTTCCTCTTTTGAATTCCTACCCTGACAGAGCCAAGTATTCTAAAATTGTCTGATTTACGATGTACGGTGATGGTTTTGTTTTTGTGGGTATCGAGTAGCAACTGTTTTACATATTCTTGATATTACTTATAAATAATAAACAAATCTAGAAAGTCTCCGTGGGTGTAATTTAAACGTACTGGAGTCTTTTTATATAAGAGAATGACTGACATTATAGATTGTTTCTATTTATGGCTAAGTTCATGGCAATTTTTATTAAAAATTCTTAAATATTTCAGAAAATCGCCAATATTTGAAAAAGTTGTAGCTTTAACCCATACAATAGCTATATTAGTAAAAAAGGAATTTAATTGTACATAATTATTTGACCTTAAAGAATACGTTCCATTTGAAATAAAAAGTTTTTAAAGTTTGAATTTGCCAAAATGTAACGTGAAAAATAGAACACTTGGTACAACATTATGGAATTTATTTTTGTTGTAGATACTAGCCCATCTTTCTACGTGCCAAAGAGTAATTGAGGACCTCCTACACGAAAGTTATAACAGTTCTTGGAAACCGTTGCACCTGTCAAATTTTTTATAAAACGTCAAATATTTCCGAAACTGCTGGGTTTAAGTATAGGATGTGCGAGATGCTTGGACTCAGAATTTTATTGTTATTTAGAAAAGTCGAGAATTTTTAGGGCGTTCAATTTAAAACAGGCAAGTTGGTATCGGCTTCCAGTATAACCGAAAGTGCTACTATCTTGAAAATATTTTAGGCGAGCTGCTCCTATCGACATTAGTTTATGACCAAATTTTCAAAATTTTCCAATGTCAACTTTTCGAGATTTTGATCGCCGAATTTCGTCGTGGGACACCTTGTATATATATGTAAATATTGACATGATATAATTAACTTAAATAAGGGAAGAATTGCAGACAGGCGTATCAAACAAAAAAGGGTCAATGCAAATCAATTTCACAGCTTTACAGTCTATAAAAACCAAAAGTTAAAGTTGTGCATTTTAAAAGAATCAACTGGTGCGATTTCAAGTACTCATAAAGAAAATGAAATTGGGTATAACAAAGAAATAAATAGTTATTAAGAAACTTGTAAATTTAAAATGTATAAAACTTTGTAAATCTTAATCTATCTTGAAATGGTAAGCTTCCTTTTGTACAAGTGCAACAGTTAAAATTAGTGTGGGAAATCCATCGTTGGCAAGTTTCGAGGTGGTACAGAAACAATATTTGCTCAAGAACACTTCACGGTGAAAAGAATTCTGTAAAATGGAAAGTGCGGGTTTCCATACCTATAAAGACAAAATTGTTAAAAATAAGCCATAGACTTGTAATTAAATGGTGAAAACTTTACAAATTATTAAATTTTAATAGAAAAACAAACCTTATAACAAAATAAAACATTAAGAGTAGCAAGTTTAAAAGGTTTGAAACAAAGTCATAGAAAAAAGTAAATAAAAATGAACTTTTCAACATTGCTCAAATTTCAGTGATCGCTTTTGAAATATTTAAATGCGAATACAAAGACATTTACATAAAGTAACTTAATTAAGAGCCATTCCTGAACTTGACGTCCTAATTTAGTTTTTCATGTGAGAAATACTGGCTGAAGTAAAGTTTGTGTTAAATCCAGGTACTTTCTAAGTTTTTTCAAGTTTAAAAATGTATTGTTATACATATTTTGTTTCACATTTAATACTGGAATCTCTAGGAAGTTTTATGATGTCTTTTCAGGAAGTAAAGCATATCAATAGGGGCTACAAAGGTCCAGAAGTTACATGTAAATTCCTGGAAAGAAAATCACGCATAATTATTTAAAATATAAACAAATAACTTTATATTGTATAGATACAGTTAAAATAAGTAAGATAGAACATTTAAAAGGGTAAACGAAACAAAAATTGAATGTAAATTAGGAAATAAGAAAGATTTTAAATAATTTATAAAAATCATGAAATAAAATTTCATAGGTCAACTATATGCATGAAAGTCACATATAAATGATCAGTAAGAAAAGGGGTAAATAATTTAAATGCTTAAAAAGAATTAAGAAGCAGCGTAAAGAAAATTTAAATTTGAAATTTTATAAAAATTAAATACATTTTAATCAAGTGATATAGAAATGTCAGAAAAAAAGTATAAGTCTTGGGGTAACCAAGCAAAAGGATAACAAGTAAAAAAAAATTCGAAAATACACGACGCTTTTTAAGAAATTGGTCCATTTAAAAGGAAAAGTTTTATAAATTATCGAAGAAACTACTCAAAAAACCGGTTTAAAATAAATAAAAATTCAAAATTAAGTTAAAGAAAAGAAACAGTAAAACGTCAAATGAAAATAAGGCAAGTCAAATTTCCATACATTTCCAAATAGCAGTAATTTACGACACAAAGCATAGTTGCATGAACATGAACGTTTGTTTCACGAAAATAAACATAATAAAAAAATATCCAGAAATAAAGCAAAATTATTATTGAAAACTGAAAATAATATTGGTAGTTGTTTTACGTGATAACAAAAACATATCCGGAGGAGAAGAGCATGCAAAGGCACTCAAAATTTAATATTTATGGAAAGAAGAACACAAATTATAATATAACTGTACAGGTTAAGTTCAAAACTTTAAATTAGCCACGAAAGAACAGCACAGATAATAGCGACATCTATTAGTGGAACTGGAAATTGCTAGCGAAGAAAAGAACATAAAGGAAACTGGAACTTTTAATCACAATAAACAACATTTGACTTTTATTACTTTATTTTAAAAAATGTCCTTTCATTAACAATAAATTTTAAAATTTCGATTCACAAATAAAGGAAAAGGCCTGTAGTTTAAGTTATTTAATAAGAATATATGTCCATTTATCACAAAGAGTTTACCCTTGTCAAATAAATTTGTTATATTGATTTCATTTTTAATTATTTCATTAATTAAGTCACATGATCTTTGAAACGACTGGCTAGTGAGTGAACTCGCACTGGCAGAGTCTTTTAAAAACATGCTCAACTGGTAACTGTTTGTTTATCCCTAGCCAGTGGCGCCCATAAATAAATTTTTCTGCCTACCATAAAATTTTAGAATAAAAGAAAAGGTGAATTAATAAAGTTGAATAAAAAATTAAGAGAGGGGATAAACGATGATTCTCATGAAAAACCTTCAGGATATAAAAATGTTGCTCATGTACTAATGAACATAGCAACTTATTTCGACGTATTTTGAAGCCACGAATCCGAACTTGTGTTCCAATTTGCTCCATGCCATCAAAATTCCTCGTAAATTAAAGAGAAATCAAAAATAAATAAAATACGGTTTTCGTAAGCGAAAGTAACATAGTTACCAGAAAAGTCTTTTATAGCAGAAGTAAGTGTAGTTGACTCGTATTTCGATCTTCTGTATTCCAACCTGAGGTCAGAATTTCGAATGATCACGTCAAAATATTTTTTAATTGGAGAAAGGAGCGGCAAATTTGGAAACTCCGCGTCTTTGGTAAAACGAAAAATAATACATGGGGTGCCCCAAGGCTTAGTATTTCACCCCCACCTATTTTTAATATATGTAAATGATTTCCCCTATTCAAACCTATATTGAACAACTTTCTGCAATGGCGTGTGAGGTGGAGTCAGAACAGTGGAGGCAGAATAGTTAAACTACTATTCTGCCTCCAAATAAACTTACATTAAATAAAGAAAAAACAGTGCATAGAATCTTCTCACTTCGTAATCATATAGGGCACAATGTTCCCGTCCTCCAGGAATCAACAAAGTTCTTTGGAGTCTATTTAGATGGCAAACTAACATGGCAAGTACATACAGAAAACTTATCGAAACAGTTAGCAAAAATACATTTGTCTTGAAAAATTTAGCAATTGAAGTAGGTTAAGATTATTGGTATAGAGCCAGTACTTCGCACCTCTTATGGATATCAGCATAGTTTTTGTTTAGAGTTCTAATGGAAAAAAGATTGCGACTTAATGTTGGATTAATATTAATTTTGTTTTTAACTGAAATAAAAACGAATATGGAGACAGTTTATATCATCGGGGATCCGGCAATCATTACGTGAGAAAGGAATGACCGATAGGATGGACTTCGGAAGTTGAGACTGCAAACGTTATACGTAAACCGCTGGTGAATGAATCAAAAATGCTTCTTCCTTGTTCTCACATTAAACTTAGATGACATTTCGTGACAGCTCTGTAGAGAGAACGTGAATGTTTTAAATATTTGCGTGATGCTAAAATATCAGAAGAAATCTTCAACGGACCATAAATACATATGCTACTGAGGAGTGAAATCCTAGTTAACACAAAGAGTGTCATTGATAAACGGCACGTATAAGTATTCGCTCTGTTACCGAAAACTTTTTTGAAAATTACAGCAATCCAGAATATGAGGCAATAGTCGAGAAAATGATGAAAAACTTCAAAAAATTGGAATTCTTAATGAATTTGAAGTTAGACTTTTTAAATTATCATCTGGACTATTTCCAGAAAATCTAGCAGACCACAGTGAAGAACAGGGAGTCGGATACCAACAAGGCATCAAAAAGATGGAGCGTCGATATGTAGGGCAACTGAATGTCAACATATTGTCTGATTTCTGGGAAATGCTCAAAGGTGACGCACCAGTGTACTTTCAGTTCGAGGACGTAAGCTCTGTCGGCATTCTGGAAATTCTTATTTCTTTGAATTTAGAAATCAACAATGATGTGTTGGTTCTTTCTGGATGACCCATTCAAATTCAGGAGCTACATATAATAGGCTAGACGATAGGGAGGAAAAATGCTAAAAAATTAATTTTTGTCTCATAAGCGAGATCATTGTTGGAACAGTTTCGTTTTAGGGTGTAACTAAGCTCCCTAAGTTTGCTTACAAATTAGTGAACCACTTGATTTTATAATTAAGAATTAGTCAGTAAAATAGACCCGTTTCTATATTTCTTTAAGTATCTCCGTTCCTGTTAACTTTTAGTATATGCATTAGAAAAATTATTCGTTATGAAATTCTCTTAAAGACGAGCACGATAGAGGTCGCTAGGTGTAATTGTTAACTTGCAAATGGCTTCAAAATCTTTCAAAACACGTTATTTTCACTATTTCATTACTCGAAAACAACTGCACATAGATGGTGTCTATATTGTCCCGATAATGTACAAAAAATTTTAACAAGGTCGGCTTAATACTTTTTGAGTAATTAACGATGAATTTTTTTTAAATCCTTAATTAACAATTCTGCCATTTCTGGTAAAATCTATTTATAATTGAGAAACTTATTTAGAAAATTCTACTTTTTGAGTAATTAACGATCCATTTCTTTTAATCCTTAATTAACAATTCTGCCATTCTTTGTAAAATCTATTTATCATTGAGAAACTTGTTTAGAAAATTCTAAAAATTATCAAAAATAATATACCGTTGAAATTTTTGAAAAATACCAATTTATGCCTGACATAAATGAACAACTATAACAATAAACTTTGACGATTGTTTCTCAATTTTGTTAAACACAATCAAGGACTGAAATATTTTTGTATTGAAAGTACTAGTATTAAAGTTCAACCTCTATAAATTTGACCACTGTATGACGTATAACACACCCGAATTTTTTTAAAAAGAAATTATCTCGGTTCCTGCGCATGCTAGGACAAACCTTTTTCCAATTTGTAAAAAACTGACAGCTTTTTAGATACGCAAGAGCGGATTCTCCAAAGTAAGGTACAAGCGTAGAAAATTTCATAATATTCCAACCGGATATCATTTTTCAATAGTTTCTTGAATTTTTTAAGTGAGTTTCCCAATTATAAATTGATTTTGCAAGAAATGGCAGAATTGCTAATTAAGAATTAAAAAAAAATAGATAGTTAATTACTCAAAAAGGTATTTTCATCTGGATATTCGTTAGAACAATTTTCCTAATGTATATATATAATAAAATTTGCAGGAACGTAGATATTTAAAGAAATATAGAAAAAGGGCCCATTTTACTCACTAATTGTTAATTATAAAATCAAGCGGTTCCCTAATTTGTAAGCAAACTTAGGGTGTTCAACTACAACCTAAACGAGGCGATTCCAACAATAATCTCGTCTATGGGCCAAAAATCCAATCAAAATCCTTCGCCATCTAGCCTATTTTTTTATTGTGGGGCCTAGGTACATCCTCTCAAAGGATATTCATAGTCCAAAAGAGAATTATAAGGGCAATGTTCTCACTAGGACCACTAGAATCCTGCAGAGGAACATTCAGACAATCCAAAATATTGACCTTAACCTCGATATTTATATACGAAGCAGCTTCATTCGCTCACCAACACTCAAGCAAATTCAATCGCAACCACACCGTTTACAGTCATAACACTCGAAGTTCAAATGATATCCTGATAAACAATTATAATCTGTCAAACTTCCAAAAAAGTCCTTATTACTGCGCTGCAAATATTTACAAGTTGCCCCAAAGGATTAAAAATAATAACCTACATAAGTTCAAAACAGTGTTAAAAAAATTCCTAAATGAAAAATGTCTGTACTCACTACAAGGATTTTATAGTCTGGAGTAATATCGACCTCAATAAGAAGCTCTGTTCATATTAATGTAACGTAAATCTCCTATAGGTGAATACACATGCGTACATATGTGTGTGATTATACTGTGTGTGTATGTGTGTGGGCATACGCGTGCATAGAAGCATAAGTATATAAATAATGTGAAATTGTATGTTAGTCAAATTGCAATCTTTGTATTAGTAATTTGATTGTATTTATACCCTATTTAATATACTTTTATTAAAATACGATATACATGTATATTTTTTGTTCATACCTATGACGCTTCATATCTGTTTCGTACAGTTTCCTTGAATAAAATGTATTTATTTATTTATTTATTTATTTATTTATTTATTTATTTATTTATTTATTTATTTATTTATTATAACACATGGTAATGATAAAATTACCTATCATCATGATCACGGCAATGTACGCATTGGTACACTAATCGCCACTGCCAAAGCACCAAGTTTCCGAATTTTTATCATCCTATTGTGGTTATAATGTTTAGTGATCATTGAAATTCTACCCACAGGTTCGATACTGCGGTCTAAATACGTGTCAAAGGCACAGTTCTACTATGAAGGGATTTTCAGGTAGCCATGTCACTTTCTCTTCCGAAAACTGATTTCATCAATGTTTTGATGAATTTTGATGACATGGTGAAATTGAACAACGAATATAATGGTACAGCAGCCAGCGTGTACTTACCTGACACACTTGTGTAAGTTACAGGCATAATCCATATTTTACCTTCGAGCATGGCAGACAAGAAAAGTGGTGGAAACTTAATTTATAAACGGAACTAGAAATTTTTAAAAAAATTGCTTTACATTTACTAATCATGGATTAAAATAAGACACCTTGCAAGTTTAAAATGTTTGCCACTGTTTGTACCTCCCATAGCTGGGTCCTATGCCTGAATCTGTACCTACACTAACCGGGATGTAAGTGGTAACTAAGTGGTATATACTGGATAACAAGTAAATCGGATTGATATTTATTTATCATGCCCAGTGACCTATCGTGCAGATAAAATGTCTGTCGCTGGACCTCCACTAACCGGAAGGTATGCCAATTGTATTTTTAAATTCAATAAGTGGCACATAATTGATAAAAATAATTCGCTTGAGACAAATGCTTATAACAACTGAAAAAGACATGTTGTTATTTAGTAAAGTTCCACCATTTTTCTTGTCTGCCATGCTCTAAGGCAAAGGATTAATCATATCTCTATCTAACACAAATATGTGAGGTAATTTGTACGCTGGCTGTACTAAGTACATTGTTCATTGGTATATTATCAACAATTTTTTTGTGTGGAGTGGAACTATATACAATAATTATTTTGTAAGACATTCACGTATTTTAACATAACAGCTATCAAATAGCATAAATGATGGAATAGCCATATGTGGATATTAAAATCTTTAAAATAAACATTTTGTTTTAGAGTGAATATGTTCTCCAAAATTCTTTTGGAGTAGTACACCTACTATTAATAGGAGTGCATTTATTGATATTTTACTGGCATGGTAATGAAATTATTGTAAAAGTAAGTATATTAGATACGCGACATTATAGGATTATAACACAATTATTTAAAGTCAGACATGAAACTCAATACCAAACTGCGACACTCGCTTAGGTCTTTATAGATTAAGCTCCCACAACACAAAAGTCTATGGCGTATCGCTTGCTGAGACATCAATATCAGATATTGGTAACTGTTAGATTACATAGTTTACAGGCAGTAGACGAAGCGTGTTTTCGGAAACAGCTACATTAGGGCTAGATGTAAATTGTATATTTTCTTGGGTTCTAGCTGTATCATTATACAGCATTCTTCGACGACACTTTCACCTACAACAGACAATCGCCATTGTCGCATATGCATCATAAGAGTACGTGTTCTTGAAGGTGGTGATATGCAATTAAAATGTCACATAATGTATTCTTCGCCATTTCAAAAAATACTGACCTTGTACATGTACATGTACACATTATAACGAGATCTGGAACTAGATTATATCTGGTGAGCTTATTCTGTTAAAGGTTCTGGAACTAAATAGAGGTAAATAAGTAAAACAAGCTAGTTAGAATTCAGAAACTCGAGACTGGGTATATATTGGGGGTGAAGGCCTTACAATTTTCTATGGCATCTGCCACTCCTACCACCGTCCCCACTACATTACCATGAAAGGTTTAGGTGAGGTAAACGGTGGTAGATAAGGGTTAATAAGTACAGAATGTTAGTAAGAGTACAGATACTTAGAAGCTGTTGCATATCCTAGAAGTCAAGGTCTAGAAATGTTTTATGACATCTGCCAGCCCCACTCCATTATTAAAGAAGTTAAATTGAGAGTAAATGAATAAAAAAAGTTAGTTATTAGTTAAGAGTCAAGACACTTTGGATTTGGTGTACATACTAGAAAGGATGGTCTCAAGTTTTTTAACTCTTAACTTCACTCACCCCCCATTACCACCTTGGGACAGACAATTTTAAATATTACATTATCAAAATTTCTTGAGCAATTATTTATACATATTGAAGTGCTTATATAGTGTTAAGACCTTCTCGCTTAAAGAGACTTGGATGAGAAATCTGGATGAGGAAGTAGTGATTTCCTAAACAGCGGTTTTTTAATAGATCTAAGATTTCGTATACATTCATAAATATAGAGGATTAGGCAAATGATATATTTTTACTTCCCTCGCATACCGAAGGGAAGTATTGTATTCGAGAAAAAATCACCCTCCGAGATTTTTACGGATTCTGACGTTTCAGAACACGTAGATTACGAAAATATAGGTTTTTCAATTCCGTCAGTCTGTCTGTCTGTCTGTCTGTCTGTCTGTCTGTTGGTGCATTTACTAAAAAACTACTTGACGGAGAGCAGTCAAATTTGGCAGGTAGTTGACGCTACTGTCAGCGCAGAACTGGTAGAAATTTCACTGGAAAATATACAGGGTGGACCGTCTAAACGGAATAAATAGTGAAAAAAATTTTTTTTCGCTCAAATTTAAAATTTCCACGTTTCATGACGCGCTAATCCTATTTCGGGAAAAAAAATTTTTGAAAATATTTTTCACCAACATTTTTGAAAAAATTTTTACCATGATAAAATTTTTTTTTTTGTTCAAATTTAAAATTTCCACGTTTCATGACACGCTAAACCTATTTCTGAAAAAAAAAATTTAGAAAATTTTTTTCACCATTTTTGAAAAATTTTTTACCAAGATAAAAAAAATTTTTTTTTGCTCAAATTTAAAATTTCTACGTTTCATGGCATTCTAAAACTATAAAAAAAAAATATATTTTTACCAACATTTTTGAAAAATTTTTTTCTACTAAAATGATAATTTTTTTTTTTTCAAATTTAAAATTTCCACGTTTCATGGCATTCTAAGCCTGATTCAGAAAAAAAAAAATTTGAAAATTTTTTGAAATTTTTTTTTACCAACATTTTTTAAATTTTTTTACCACTAAAATAGATGGATTTTTTTTATTTCGTCAAATTTAAAATTTCCACGTTTGATAGCGTTCTAAATCTATTTAAAAGAATAATTAGAAATTTTGTTTACTATTTTTAAAACATTTTACCACTAAAATTGAATTTTTTTTCTTTGTTCAGATTTAAGCTATCCACGTTTCCATGGCATTCTAAAACTATTCAAACAAATTTAAAAATGTTTTTGAAAATTTTTCAGAAAAATTTGAAAACATTTTTAATCTATTTATCACTACTATAGAATAGACGAAAAATTTGGTTTGCTCAAATTTAAAATTTCCACGTTTCATGACATTCCAAACCAAATTCGGAAAAAAAAAATTTTGCAACATTTTGTTACCAGTTTGGAAAAAAAATTAACACTAGAATAGATGGAAACTTTTTTACTCAAATTTAAGTTTCACGTTTCATGACATTCTAAACCTATTTAAAAAAAATGTGTAATTTTTAAATCTTAAACTTCTTTTACCACTAATATAGAATAGACGGAAACTTTCCTTTTTGCTCAAATTTAAAATTTCTACGTTTGACATTTTAAAGCTATTTCAGAAGAAAAAATTAAATTTTTATTTTTAACATTTTTGAAAAATTAAAATAAAAATGAAATTTTTTAACCACCACTATACTTCCACTCCATTACGCGAATGTTGGATTGATGTGACGGATGGCAATAATATCTGACATATACACCTATTATACTTTTATTGAAAAATGTACAGGGTGGTCATCCCAAGAAATAATTCAGCATGGTGAACATTTGTAAAGGTATTTGCGCAAGCCTGCCATATGTGGCACCTGTTTATTAGTATTGAGCTTTTGCTGTTGGATGAGCAAACTGTATATTTTTTTGACCAAAACTTATCAAGTTTTCTTTGTAATAATAGCAATAACTATATTCCGATTATTATTCTCAATGTTATTTCGTAATTATTAATTTTTTAGAGTGACCGCCATGCACAAAAAACGAGGGAAGTTCTGTGTAAAGACCTTTACCGATTTTTTAAAAGTAGCTCAAACCGAGACCATAATATTAATATATCTAGATGATACTTAATTATAGCGTTATATACTTTTTGCTTTAGAGTGAAGCTGTAGCTGCCACTTTGTATGAAATGGAATGGTTTGATTTTAATTACAGCACAAAAACTATGATGCAAATTATGATGGTTCGTGCTCAGAGACCATTAGCTATTACCATTGGTCCTTTTGGAGAAGTTTCCTTGGAAATGGCTTTAAAGGTACAGTAAGTATACCTTAGTAGTTTATTTATCTTAGACTGATTTACAGCATACCAATTCTTGGCAGGATGACATTGGCATTTGAATATTTATTCGGCAGATTATACACTGACAGACATAAAAAGTGGCGCACTCGTAATTTTACTCAAGTTAAATCTGTCATAATTTCTAAACTACTTGATTGATTGCCACGAACCTTTCTTATTTTGAAGAATGATTCCTTAAGATCATCATACAGGCCCGAACATTTTTATTGATTAAATTTTTATAAGTGATATAGGGAAAAATAAAAGTGACTGTTTTATTCCGAAACTTTAAAACACCCTGTACATTTATTCGGCACTTGGAATAAGTTCAAAATACCTTCGGCATTTCAAGCGGAATTCAAATTAAATTGTTGTTTTCTTGAATCATCTCTTTATCTTGTTCTATGGGGTTCATATCGGGAGTTTTTGCTGGCCATATCATACAGTCTATGCCAACTTCATCGAGATATTAATTTACGATGTGAGCAGTGTGAGGACGGCCACTGTCATGAACTAGTATAAAATCGTTCCCCATAAAGGATGTAAATGGAATTACATAGTTTTGTAAAATGTTCTCCTCGATATGCCCGTTGGCCATGAGGGAATTGCCTGGGAGCCTGTAAAGTTCTGTGCGAGCTTCTAATGAAATTCCTCCCCAGATCATTACGGAATCACCGCCAAAGCTTTCTTTTGTGCTGAAAAGGCTCTGCTCCTATCTTTCTCCAACTCTTCTCCATACCCTTTGACGATCATCGGATGAAAACAAACAGAATCGAGATTCATCAGCAAACAGGATCCGAGACCAGTTTTTTTCATTCCAATCTGAGTGTTCTCTAGCGAAGTTGCGGCGTGCCCTTCGATGTCTTGCAAGTAATCTTGGTGCAATTGCTTTTCTTCTAGACCTTAAATTGCCTTCCTTCAATCTCCTAATTACTGTACGATCACTTACAACTCTTTCTTTTACTTGCCTTAAATGAATATTTAATTGAACTGCTGTATGAAAGCGATTTCGTAGAGTTTGAAACCGAATAAACCGATCATTAGTAACAGTTGTACATCTAGAGCGTCCTGATTCAGCCCTTCTACGACAATGACCAGTCTCTTCGTACCTTGCAATTGCCCGACGTGCAGTCGATTCGGGAACACCAACTACCTGGGCAGCATATCTTTTACTTCTTCCGTCTCCTACTAAAGCCATAATTCGGGCTGCTGGCTCCGATGTTATCTG
Source organism: Stenurella melanura (assembly GCA_963583905.1). Lineage (NCBI taxonomy): Eukaryota > Metazoa > Arthropoda > Insecta > Coleoptera > Cerambycidae > Stenurella > Stenurella melanura. The sequence continues at coordinate 49,462,824 of OY757309.1, read as the reverse complement.
CTGAGGCATTACTTAAAAATCGCAAACACGACTTTCGATCCGAATCGCAACGTGGAGAAAAATCTTTTCAATGTTTTTTACAAAAACAAATTAAAAATCGTAATCATTAGCGAGTGAATGCCTATGATGTTGAAAACATTTTGACACGTGTCATGTTTTTTTTAAATTAGTGTACACCTGTCATGTTTTAGAATAATAGACTGACTGACGAATTTTCGCAATCTACATGATCTGAAATGTGAAAATCCGAAGAAATCTCGGAGAGTGATTTTTTCTAGAATAGAATACATCCCTTTGAAACAAGAAAATATAAAAAATTATAATAAAATAGGAGAAAACCCTAAAAATATTGTTATTTCAACTTTGGCATCCTTGTTCGATAAGTACTATAAAATACTTATGAAAAAAATACAATTTAAAAGAAAAGAAGTGCCCTACGATGGTTTGCCCAAAACTGGCAGGCAAAATACGATTTTCACATTAACGCCATCTGTTATACCAACAATTTAACTAGCCGCCATCTTGGATTTCATGTGGTTATCTATAGGCTAGGAAAAAAATCAACAGTACACGGTTGTAGAGAATTTAATTGTGAACAATTCAGTTTTTTAAAATTTAGATCTGATATAAGGAAGCTGGAATATTCAAGAAAAACTTGACAAACTTGTGAAATACACAAGATTGTTCAAAAATAGCCATAAGACTCCCAACACGAGCGCCTTCCGGCAAACTGTATCGTTGGAAGATTAGCGAGAGAAGTGAGCCTTGATGTTTTGAAACAATTAAGAAATGAAAATTGCTATTCCAGCAATTCTCCCTAGATCACTAAAATATCTGCTCATATGACTCTAATACTGTATTTTCGTTCCTTCCATTCTCAAATCACCGACAAACAACCCATAACGTTTACCAAAAAACAAAACTTAAGTGCTAGAAATTTACCAATCAGCTATTCAGATCCGAGGGAAATCTACAAGAGTCTCATTAGAAAGCCAGGCACCCAACCAATTTCTCTCCTTCCCAAATCATAGACTTTCGATCAATCAAGCGAAACATATTCATGAAAATTCTTCATCTCCCAAAAATAACCACTCCAATTTCTCATTTCCCGAAGACAACTACACCATGACAGTAAGAGGTGCGGATGCTCGGCAGTTTATAGATTGAGTTCATATCTTGACAGTGGTGATTAATCTAGCAAATGATGACCTCAAGAAACTGGTTAAATAAATAAATAATTGTTAACATTATTTTCAGATATTCAAAGGCGTTTATTCGTACATTACGTTTCTCCAAAGCACATATGGTGTTCGTGAGTGAAGATATTATATCGACTCTTCGCATTTGAAAACAAAATGGATATCCACTTAAGATGTTATAGCAGTCACACAGCAGTCTAGCAGACAATGTTTATATTTGTTATTATAATATTTAAAATAAATGCTTGGGTAATTGTCAACAGCTATTTTGTATACCTATATAACTGAAAAAGTTACGAATAAATACTCTACCTCTAATTATCATCACCACACACAATACGCACGAGACCAAGTTATCTAACAGCGGATACGTTTTTTCCATAATAATATTTCATGAGGGTGTCTGGTATTCTTAAATACTCTACGCGGGGCTACATAATAAATATCTCTTCGTTTTCTAATTCAACAAATGTAAATTTATGCTGTAATAGTATAGATATTGAGCAGATGCAGAGAACTAAGTGCTGAATTAATTGATAGAGAGACCTAAATCAAATGGATCTATTGAAAAGAACAAAGTATCTGTTCGGTATCACTACAGGTTTAGTTTAGTGGTTGTAATATATTTTTATATTGTATCAGAGATGCTTGTAATGTTGTAATTGTCAAAGTTTATGTTTTCATAATACAAAAGTCTATTCATATCCTATTATCAAAAAGAAGTCAAGTTATTATTTATTATACGTTGTTCATGCTTCAGATATAATCTGAACAGGTTATTCATGCTTAAGATATAATCTGAACAGGTTATGGGCTCAGGACGGTTGTAGCTGAGTAAAGGGTATAATATTCGTAGCTGTTCGATCTGTTCGATAATTTCGATAAATTCTTGTTTTTTTATTGGGCGATAGCTGATGCTATAAATTTAAAAGCGCAAGTTGAAAACGACAAGGCGCTGAAAATCGGACAAGATGGAAAAGACAAACAGGATTGTTTCTCCGGCATCATGATGTTCTTGCGATAGTCACAGGGGAGTGAGCACCTGATGCTCCCGCACAGGAGGTGACAGCAGCACTTAAAAGGAAATATGAGATTTCATTAAGTGCATTTGAATAAAGCGATGCATTAGCCCACTTGAACCTTTTTGGGAGCTTGAATGACGCCAGTGTTGAAGTAACTACAACTTGTGATACTGTCAAAAAAACATGGGAAAAATTACCATAAATCTACGAACAATATTTTGGCTAGCGTGTAGATCGGTTGATGGAGCAATTTTTTACACTGGAAAATGCATAGATGGAAGATACTGCTACTCATGTTGGTAGGTTACAGTGTAATTTTCATGAACGATGAAATAAAGGAATTGGATGGCAATGAAATATCTGACTTAATGTTGATGGGTCGCATTATGTCAACGTGGCCTATTGAGAATTTTGAATTTAAGAGTATCTGAGAATCAGTTCCTGTGGAAGAACGTACAGTTGATAGAGCATTTACGGTTAATTGAGATGAGATTAACTAACAAAAATGAGTCAACAGCGTTCTTAGCAACATCTGATTTAAGGAAAATTGCTAGTGGTAAATTTAACAGGAAGGTCAATTTGCAAATAAATATCCAGGGAAATCGACCAGTAAAGCTTCAGAAAGCCTTAAAAACTTTTTCAGGGATGGTGATGCGCATGTTTGCATATTTAATAGTATTGACAAATCGGATGTGTGACTCGATACAGGTGCAACAAGTTACAGCAAACAAACAATATTTCCTGGCGTACGAGGCGTTAGCTCTGCCAAGACAAGTGCGTGTTGGTAAGAAAAAATGCATTCCAGCCTATGGCAGTGGGGCAATAAACTTAGAGATGCGCATCAATTCAAAGTGGCATGGAAATCACCTGAAAGATGTGTGGTATGTTCCTAAATTAGGGAGAAAGTTGTATTCAATAGTTCAGAACACAGATCTTGGATACAAAGGTTCACGTATATATTATAACCAGATTTAGAACAAGATTAAATTTTGAGCGTATTCCGTTGAAGAGTTGGGGCAAATAGGAGTGAATACGTAAACTTGAGATTTGGTGTATATACTAGAAGTCAAGGTCTTTCTTGTATTGTGGGGGTGTTGGTGCCATGCGCACCAACACCTCCCCCTCCAATACTAAAGTGTTTGACAATTATATTTGGTACACATATGTATTATAATCAGGTTTGGAAGTGGATTCTACTTCGGGCTTATACCAATTAAGGGGTGAGGGAAAATAGGGGTATTTGTGGGGAAAAAAGTGAAGCAAGCTGGTGCGAATCCAGATACTTTAGATTAGGTTTGTATACTAGACGCCAAGTCGTCAAATGTTCTTATGACATCAGCCACCCGCACCTCCACCCCAATTCCATTATTAAGGCGGTTAACACAACCGTGGCGAGTACCATTTTCATGACAAATACTACCTTTTCTAAAAGTTTCGAACTAAAAAGAAAAACTATCTGTGTAATTAATTTCCAATGTTGCATTCTTTCGATATCCTGAATTCTGGTTATGCTTGCAATTAAAATCCTAAAATGAATTTATGTAAGAAATAGACAAATGCATTTATCTTAGAAATAGATACATTCATTTTAGAATTTTAATTGCTAGCCTAACCAGAATTCAGGTTATCGAAAGTATGCAAACATTTGAAATTAATTTACAGATATTTTTCATTTTAGTTCTCATAGAGAGTTTTCTCTACTGTTCGTCAAATCCTATGTTTTATTACAATTATAAGGAGACAAAATATAATTTACTTTTAGTACGAGCAAGCTGTGTCGCTTGAAAATTAACGGAAGAAGTGAGCCTTGAAGTCTAGAAACGATTAAAAAATAACATCAATTTTTTAAGGCCACTGGAATTTCTGCTCATATGACTCCACTAAAATATTAAGAGAAAATAATTTTGGATTGATTTAAACTTATAAATAATAAAATATTTTTGACGGCGTAGAACTAATTTAGATGTAAATATTATATGAAATGGTTCGTCAGTAATTTAGCATCAAATTTTTCCTTCTTTACATTATATATCAGCGTGACGCATGACGGTGTGAAGATACCAGGACAAAGTAAAAAAAATCCCAGCTAATTTTGTTTGTAAGGTTATGAATATATGGAACTATGTGTATGATTAGTTTTATCATTTAATAACTTATATTGTATATTTCAAAGAGCATCGTATCTGTCAGCAACAAAACAGGGGTAAACAACCAATTTTTTAAAACTACAATATTAATACTATGTGTTGCACAATATCTTAAATCAAAAAGAATGAAAAGTAGATCAAAGGGCGTATGGTTGTACGAATTGAGCAATTTCCATAATTAATATTAGTTGTTATTTATTTATTTTCTACAATATGCGATCTACGACCGATAAGCGTTTCACCCATAGTACCTTATTTAATTACATTTTAACATGACAATTACATATTTAATTTTTTGAAAAGTGATTTAAATTAATATCTAGAATTACTACAACAGTAGAAGGCCATTTTCCAATAACTTATTAAAGTTGAAGTATTTTGTACTATTTCTTTCAAATCATGAAAAAACGTGTTATTTACACTAACAAATTTATGTATTTATAAGTACAAACATGATGTATATTAAAATATGATAAATACCATAATGAGTTCCTAGAATATAAAAGTTTATTATTAAATTTGGCAACATTTCACGTTGCGTTCTTATTTTTTAATAAATAATAAAAAATCGTGTACAAAACTATCCAGAGTAACGCCACTGTAAGACAACTCGTACTGGCGGAACGCCAATTGAATTTTATGGCTTTTATTGTGTCCCTGTACACCAATATCAAAATAATTGAAAAAGAAGTGGTACGTCTTTCTTCTTCACTACGCGGCAAGACGATTCAATATTTAATATATATCTATAATAGAAAATTGTCAGTAACAGTACAGCTTCAATGAAATAAACCTGCCTTTGATAAAACTATCGCTTATTTTATGCTCTACTTTTTATTCTTTACGAACCTACTATAGACACATTTACCGCAATAATAATAATAATATGTATACTAGGGTAGTCCTTAGCTATAAGAATGGGATTTTCTTTTTGTGTTCTAATATCAGAGAAAAAATTACAAAATTTTGAGTTGCTCACTCAACCTTCCCGTGCCTTAAAAGGAACTAATTTTCACATGTATTTCTCTTAGGTAAAATACATTTTTTTTATAAATTTGCGATAGAATCGTCAAAATGTTGTGGAATAGAAATCGTCTTATATTCACAATTGTTTTCCCGCGAATACGAATCAATAATTCTCTTTTTTTTTTAATTAAACACTCATAACTCTTTTACAGGGTAACAAAGTGAATGCATAATGGTAAAAGTAGATTATCTCATAATTCTAACGTTTATTACCATTTATTTGAGATTTTTTACACGGATTATTATTGATTAGTAAAAAAAATTCAATATAAAATAAAGAACTATAATAGTAGATATAATACAAAATGCACCAGATATATTTACAAATATGGCGGAGGTGCCGGTGAAAACAGATCCTAACTTTCTAATATACGATTCAAATGTACTGACCCCTCAATTTAACCGCGAATATTTCAGAGACGGACGAGCAGAAAAAAATGAAAAAATATGTGTTTATTATGAGCCTATTCTAAATCAATTACTGAAATTTGAATAATGTACATCGGACACTTCTGAACTTATGCGAAGTTATATTGAAAAATGTCCTACTTTTTAAGGAAATTTTGACCATATCAGTTTTAAATCCACTGTATCTTGGAAAATATGCCCACTATGTAAATATTAATTTAGACACTGATAAAGCACGGCATTTTTTGTACGATAAATTTTTTCATAATTTTTTATTTTAAAATTTTGCAGTTATTCTCAAAAACGTGACGTCATGTTTATTCGGTTATTTATCCATGTATTTAAAACTTTTTTGTTAAATAGTTAATTATATAAAACGTAAGCATTTTCAGAAAAAATAATTGGTATACAGGGTGTTTCAGTTAAAAGTCTCCAGGCCATTATCTCTAAAATTAATAAAGATATTTTATTTTTGTAAATGGCAGATGATTGATACCAAAGAAAGGTTTAAATAACGGTGATTAGAATTTTTCCTCAACAGCACACAGAGATGGCGCTGCGATGCAAAACTATTTTTTGATGGCTGGAACCTTGAAACATAAGTCATGTGATTAAACAATAATTTGTGAATAATTTTGATGGTATAGAGAATTTACAAAAAACAAACCGTTTTGGAGTTACATGAGTTTCTTTCATTAATGCCAGTACACGTGAATTTTGATAAATCCCTATAATTTATTTATTATTTATTATAGAATATTGGTTACCAAACACTTTTTTTCAAGATAAGGAAAATGATATAATACACTATCATAAAATTATGCTTACCACTTCCGGCCAAACCGGAACTAACATGATGAACCAATATCCATATGTTCCTACATATTACATTTTTTTTCTAATAGCGCTTCTAATAAAACGGCTCCCAAAACTTAAAGTAAGTAAGACAACAAAGAAAATACACACTAATTTAGAATGGTAATGAAAAATCTACTTAAGAGATATTAGTAGGCTTTGATTTAATTTTAAGTTTGACAGTTGTTAAACAAAGTTTGTAGTTGGTGCATTTCAATCATAGTTTCAAACAGAAATAGTGTACTTAGAAACAATTCAAAGCAAATTAATCCAAATAAAGCTATAAAAAAAATTTTTTAAAAATGGTTAGATACACCAATGAAGATAGGTTAAATATGATTTCAATATACGGTGAATGCAAAAGAAATTCCCGACAAGCAAAACGATTGTTTTGTTTACGATTTCCAAATAGACCTACACCCGATAAAAAAACATTTATCATGCTGTTTAAAAATTTAAGAAACTGGGGTAGTTTTAAGAAAACTATTCGTAACAGAAATAGGCCAGTTAGAAACGATGAAAATACAGCCTTGGTGTTAAATAGTGTTGTCAACAATCCTCAATGTTCTCTCCGGAAATTGGCATCGGAAACTAATCTGTCGATATCTTCGTGCCATAGAATATTAAAATCAAATAAATACCATCCATACAAATTAAAATTGATCCATCATTTAAGGCCTGGTGATTATGAACGAAGATTACATTTTCTAGCTGAATTTTCAGTTCTTTCTGAAGAATGCCCAAATTTTTTAAAAAATGTGCTCTGGAGCGATGAAAGCCGTTTTCACAACAACGGAGTTGTGAGTAAGCATAACTGCCGATACTGGTCACAAAATAATCCTAGATGGATGAGAAGGACCCGAAATCAGGTAACTTTTGGAGTTAACGTGTGGTGTGGAATATTAAATTCATATATTATTGGACCATATCTATTCCATGGGACTTTAAATGGAAGAAAATATGAGATATTTTTGAGAAATGTATTGTCAGGATTATTAGAGACTATCCCTCATAACCAGGAGAATATTTGGTTTCACCAAGATGGTGCACCACCCCATAACTCAGTACTAGTCAAAGATTGTCTTAATGAAATGTACCCTCAGAGATGGATTGGTACTAATGGAGTAGTCAGATGGCCAGCACGATCACCTGACTTGACTCCATTAGATTTTTACCTTTGGGGGTATTTAAAAAGTGTGGTGTACATTGAACCCATTGAGGATATGGCCGATTTGTATAATAAAATATATGCAAGTGTTGCTGCTATAAATAGACATACGTTACAAAAAGTTTGCAATGAAGAGTTACTGAAACGGTACAATATGTGTATTCATGAAGAAGGGAGAAATTTTGAACATTTAATATAATAAGTACCTACTAATAAGAAAGAAATTAGTTTAATTTCATTTTTAATAATATTTCGATAGTTTTTAAATGTTTGTTTATAAAACTTTTGTTTACGTTCTTTACTGAATTGTTAATATAAATTTAGCCCATTCTAAATTAGTGTGTATTTTCTTTGTTGTCTTACTTACTTTAAGTTTTGGGAGCCGTTTTATTAGAAGCGTTATTAGAAAAAAAAATGTAATATGTAGGAACATATGGATATTGGTTCATCATGTTAGTTCCGGTTTGGCCGGAAGTGGTAAACATAATTTTATGATAGTGTATTACATCACTTTCCTTATCTTGAAAAAAGTGTTTGGTAACCAATATTCTATAATAAATAATAAATAAATTATAGGGATTTATCAAAATTCACGTGTACTGGCATTAATGAAAGAAACTCATGTAACTCCAAGACGGCTTGTTTTTTGTAAATTCTCTATACCATCAAAATTATTCACAAAGTATTGTTTAATCACATGACTTATGTTTCAAGGTTCCAGCCATCAAAAAATAGTTTTGCATCGCAGCGCCATCTCTGTGTGCTGCTGAGGAAAAATTCTAATCACCGTTATTTAAACCTTTCTTTGGTATCAATCATCTGCCATTTACAAAAATAAAATATCTTTATTAGTTTTAGAGATAATGGCCTGGGGACTTTTAAGTGAAACACCCTGTATATCAAACATTAATATAGTTATCAAGCGTAAAGGATAATATCATTGCAAATTTGCAAGCGTATTATCTATTAAGCATGATAAATAAATTAATATTTGGTATATACCAATTATTTTTTCTGAAAATGCTTATATTTTATATAATTAACTATTTTAACAAATTTTTTTTAAATATATTAATAAATAACCGTATTAATATGACGTCTCGTTTTTGAGAATAACTGCAGAATTTTTGGAAGAAGAAATTATGACAAAATTTTCTCGTACAAAAAATGCCGTGCTATATCGGCTTCTAAAATATTACACATTACATAGTCGGCATATTATCCAAGATATAATGGATTTAAAACTGGTATGATCAAAATTTCCTTAAAAAGTAGGACATTTTTCAAAATAACTTAGCAGAACTTCAAAAGTGTTCAATGTACATTATTCAAGTTTCAGTGGTTGATTTAGAATAGACTAACAATATACACATAGTTAAACACTCAGTATAAATAACGCTGTGTTCTTGGAAATGGCGAAGGATCCGGTGTAATTTCACATATTAAATTAATTTTTGTCTGAGATGTAGTTAAACAGTTTTAAAACATATATTGAACTTGATAGTTCATCAACTTAATATTGTAATAAAAAAAATTGTAAATAAAAGATGAGTGAAAATTTTAAAAACCCCGATACAAAGAGCAAACCTTTAATACCGGGGACCGCTGCTGTCTATATCCACAGAGAAAACTTACTTTACATAATATAGGCACATATTTGATTTTATGCATTAAGTTACTTCTAGTAAGTATGAGAGATGTTAATTTCATTGGTACCCAACGCATTTATGATTTTTTTTTTTCGAATAATAATGATATCTATAGTAAGACAAATAATGTACTTACCTACCTACCTACCTACCTGAATACTGTTAATCCACGGTTCAAAAATAAATTTACAGAAAAATAAATAGCCAGTGTTTCGAGCCAGTGAAGATAAATTATTTGTTCCATTTTACAGGTTTATTTTTCGTGTCGGGGGTTTTTAAAAGTTTTAATGTCTGTTTTTACAGAAATTACTTAATTAGTCACATTCTAGTTTGTGTTGATATTTTATTGTCTCAAATTGATTAAAGATTTATAATTTTAATATTAAGAGTTCGCAAATTTAATTTGCAAATTATCTAAACAATTTATTACACTTCAGAACAAAGACAAATGAAAAAGTTCATAATTTACAAGACAAAAATTACCACAAGACTTCCATGGAAATTCTTAGCCTTTTCAAAGTTTTTCTCCGTTTTTCTGAACCTCTTCAGAAAGAACTTCTGATGACTTCCAGACTATGGGCGAAATCCTTTTCAAAAGCTAAGTATGTCCAAGACATGGAATGATAGACTATCGATCCTTCCTGTGTAATTCATTTGAACGTAAAGACAAGAAATGTAAAGAAACTCAGGTTACGGCTTTCTTAATCTCTAATACAACCAGATGTAAGTTGCCAGAGATATGCAAACCTTTATTTTCAGTAAAGTTTAATTTTATATTGAATAGATAGGCTTTATGTTATCATTTTTAACTTAATCTTCATGGCCGTAAGGAGCTATATGCATTCTAGTTTACTTTGATGGTCGTAAGGAGCTATATGGATACTAATATTATAATGAGAATTGTCAAATAACCAGAATGCAGGTTACCGATAGAACGCAAATATTGGGAATTCATATTTTAAACCGTTTCTTTTCTGCTGTTTGCCAAGTCCTATAAAAAACATGTTTTAATACAAGTATATGCAAGTCAAAAAATAATTCACTTTTAATCACCCCTTTTGGGGCACGGGAAGTGATAGAGCTAGCTACCCTGAATTGAATGTAATTTGTATCCTTTATATCACAATAATTTAAGGGGGTGGTTAAATTTTAAAAGTAGAAATATAGGGACCACCCTAGTAGTCACTGACATTTATCATATTTCAATACCATCCTGCCCATCAGATGTCCTCGATGATAGGCTGTCTTGGGGTTCTAAGGGTGGAGTTGGAGGAGGTGTTGTCGAATGCCCCCTTTATGTCGAGGAAAGCACTCAGTGTTTACGTTCCAGTACCTTCTCCACCTATGGATGAGGTGGTGAAGTTACTGTGAAGAGTTATCCATGGACACATGCCTGCTCCGTATGCAAATTGGATTTGATATGGTGGACAAAAACATCATCCCTAATGTGTCTGTTCAGCATTTTTTTCCTCTCAAGTTGAAATGATGTAAGGCCAATGGGCTTTAGGCACTTGGCTTGGGTGTATGAATGCCGCCTAGTCCTTGGTAAAAATACCACCCTAACTGATTTCCAACTCTTTGGTATGTGTTTCAGCGTTAGACTGACCCTGTACAGCGTACAGAGCTTAAATGCAAGTAGGTCCATGCCCTGCTGGATATTTATTGGCAAACTGCCGTCGGATCCCGGAAATGTATATGGATTGAATTGATGTATCACCTCTTTCGTTACTGACTAGTCCACCCTGGTGGTATTGCTTTCAGTTGCGTATTCTTAGTCATTCTACAAGCGATTTTCCAATTATGGTGGATCCAGGAAAGTGCACGCGGAGTAATTACTCCATGGAGTAATACTTCCATGGCTTCCTCTCCTATTCGGGAGTAATATCCTGTCTCTGTTAAGAGATAATTTATTGAGCAATGATAGTCCTCCGAGATAATATTTTCGTATTCTGGCACTTTCCGGGGTGTTTTCAATACTTTAACACTATCTTCCCCAGGATGATCTCTTTACCTTTCTCATTGCCCGATTGTATTCAATTAAGAAAGTCCTATATTCATCCCAGTTGGCTGATTTTCTTGGAACATTAAATTTTCGTCCCACCTCTTCCCCCATTTTGGTAAGGTCATTATTCCGCACATTCCTGGTGGATTTTCTTACCACCAGATGGCAGTTATGCTCGTATAGATAGATACTTGCATTCGGTATTTGTTAAGTTACAATCTCCACATCCTTCTTTCCCAATGTTGATCATAACCGCCTCAAGAACCTGGACGAGCTCTATCCTATATCCTTCCCAGTTCATCCTTTGAGAGTTACGACATGTTTCAGTTACACAGTTCATTCCTGTTATATAAAATCGCATACTTCTGTGTTCCGAGGCTAGCTAGATTCCACGCGCGTGTGTATTTTTATAGCTATCACTTCTTGCCTTTAGCTAGTTACAACGGTCGGAGTATGACCTACAAGTACTAAGCCAAAATTATTTTGCAAAATAAATTCAAAAAATAACCTCTCGAATTGATGTTGGTGCTCCCCAAACCGTGTAATGCTCTTTGAATTACACCCGATGATAACCTGATATTCTCTTCATTTTCAGCTCTTCATCAGTTCCTGCTCTACCGCCTTGGTTGGTGGTAGCCCAGGGTCGTCATGTGGAAGGTACGCATATCCCAGAATTAACTTACTCGACATACCCCCACATGATACTTTGATCTTAATTGCCACTAAATCAGAGAACAGAATTTAGTTAGTGATATTAGCGACTGCTAATTTTTAATAAGAATATACGCTCTGGGAATCACAGTTAATCTACTGTAAATGAGATCTGCACCGCCCTCCCTCAAACCTCTCGTGCCCTTTATAGTCTTCCAGGATCAGTGCGATATCAGGTCCTTTCATGACCTTACCAAAGACCGACGTTGCGCCACGTTCATCCTAGGTGTTGATTTTCTCTCTCTCCTTGAGTCTTCAAGGAAACCCTACCTAGGCTGTAGTATGGCCTGAAGTCCAATCCTTCCAATATTTTCAGCGAGCTGTAGTCAATAGGGTAGGCCAACATATGTCCCATCTTTTCGACATTACGAATCATCAAAAGCTATACCTCCGTTCTCAAGCCTACGCGGTGTTCTGCCTGTTGAGACGGACCCTGACTTTTTGTTCATCCACTGACTTAGCAGGCGGAGACGTTCGATCGCTTGGTGTCAATCATAGTGATGGACACCCCCTCCTCCAATACCTTCATCCCTCGGTGTTATCAGGTGTGCTTTTTTCCGATCCAGCAAAATGTCAATATGGCTGTCATTGATGACAGTCACCCTGATACTGATACCTCGCTACCTGTTTCTGAATGCAGTCGTAGTCGTGCTCCTTCAACCGTTCACGTACCTGCAGCCATCTTAGCCACCTTCAGGAGTTTCCTTCATTGAGTTGCCAGATAACGCTTCGGAATTGAGCCTTTCAGTGCCAAGTCCGCCTGAGCTACTTGACTGGTATTGGCTTTGTCGCTCCTAGTGCAGTCCATTGCTGTATACACCGTATTAGTGTGTTTAAACGAACCTATTCTTGAGGAGATCCCCTTTTATGTGGAGGGACCCCTCCTCAAAGAAATTCCTTGTGTAAAGGAACTGCTCCCTAAGGAGCCCTCTTGCTTAGAAAGGTCGCTTTCAAAGAGATCCCCTGTGATTTCGGTTTTGTTTACTATGATCCCACAAGTAAGTGGGAAAGGGTGATCACACTCACGGAGACACCTTGGTACGTGGCACCCTGTGCTCCGAGGCTTGTCGCTAGTGGTCGGACATTGCCTTGACCATGCATTTCATTGGCGCGCACAGTACCTTGGGATTGGGTAAATTTTCATAGTGATACTTAAACCACGTCGCCCAGGCGATAAAGCTAAGACCCTGCATGTCCTTCTGAGACACGTGCCTTCGACCTTAGCCAGAGGGATGTTGCATCGACACCACCCGGAGATCCGACTGGCCAGGTAGGTCAATCTCCGATCCCCTAAAGGGAGTCGGTGCCAAGAAGCAAGAACTTGATATTTAAGTTATATTTTTTGTATTTAATTCATTTATTCATCATATATGCTCCTTCTGTGTACCTGTAAATGGGTAATACATATTGAGCAGTGTAAATAAATAATAACTAGTTTCGACTTGCCAGCAACATTTTTCTTTTTTAGGGTAAATGGATCTTGGTCTCTTGTATTACCTTAGATATTCATTGATTTTGTGTGGAATTTCATCTCCTAAGACGATTAAATTTAAGAATATGTACACGATTTACAAAAGTGTAACTCTAGCATTCTATGTCTTGGTGCTAATTTCTTTCTGCGTGGGCAGCTATATGGCAGCTATATGGCACGATAAGAGTAAACTTATTGCATCTGCAAATGTGGCTCTTATTTGTATAATACTTACTATAAAAATCCTTATTTGTAAGACCAACGGTATTAGAAAATTAATACGTCAAATGGTTTTTGTGGAGGCTGAATTGAAAGCCAAAGATAAGAAAATCTTGAAGATATATAAACACCATTTGTGCAACGTAGCAAATATATTCAAACATTTAACATAATGATATTAATTGGGGGTACTGTTGTATGTTATGGAATACCTTTTGTGAAATATATTATATTATGGGATGAAAATGTGAACAACTCGGCGATAGAGAGACCCTTGCCGATATTTATGTGGTTGCCTTTCAACCAAAATAAGCACTATATAAAAGTTTTCTCCATATTATTTTGTCACAGCATGATAACTGCATTTTATTATTTTACCGTACAAGTACTTTTCATAATTTTATCGCTCTATGTTAGCTTCCGGTTACAGGTATTGGACAATAACTTAAGAAACGTAATTCAATCTGTAGAAACAAGTAATGATGTAGAAATGTCAGATGAAGATAAGGACGGTTCGGAATTAGCAATTAGGTTGTGCGTTTTGGAGCATGTCAAGATAATAAGGTGAGGCCTATTGCCCTGCAGTCATGCAGATCGTACCCCGTGAAAAAATATTTACTCTAAATTATAAATATCTATATTGAAAATTGTGTGTAGCGAAAGAGCAGAAATATCCAAACAATAATGTAGACGAAGCGGCGACCGTAAAAGTTTTACGTTATTGGCAATGTAGAACACACCTTCTTTTAAACGAATTTCAGAGCTTAGCTTCATTTTACTTAGCTGCTACGCCATGGAATCTTATTTTTAAGATTTTTGATTTTTCTCTTTTTAATTTTTAATTTTTTTTGCGATAATCATAATAAGTATGCGATTTTCAAGAAAAATGTAAGTACACTATGTTGTAGATAAGCAAATTCACTACAGAAAAGGCCCCTTGCTGTTTAATAAGAAATCTAGTACTTTCAGGGATATAATTAAAACACAGTGGAAACTGAACAGAGTTGAACCAATATAATATAATCTACAATAGTTGGAAATTATTAACAAGCATCATGACCATGTTTTAATAAGATGTGCATATATAATGGAGCTTTTATTATTCTATTTCATTTTCAAATAGACTGTAGGAGTAAAATAACGTGTCTGGTTTGGAGTGATAATTTCGTCCTGATTATCGATATTCTAATTTCATTATGTTTCCAGAGTGATTTGTTATTGAATAACGCCTGCATAATTTTTGTGGTCAGATTTTTTCTTTCTTTATTTTCATGAAAAATCACTCCTTCAATTAATAAAATTATTGTCTTTCTGTCTACCTATTAACGTGAAACCTACATGACTCAGAAAATTATTATTAAATCTGCTGGCAAGAAGGAAACCTGATACACTCTTAGTGATTGATATAAGATGAACGCAAACTAAAAAAAAATCGCTGCCTAAGGAATCACTGTTTCCACATCCAAATTTTCCATCCAACTATCTTTAAAGGAAAACATCTTGACCATATTTGCACTCTGGTATGTTGAATTAATTGGTCATAGAATTTCAATAATAATTGAAGCAGATGTCATAACAAAATTTGAGGTGTTATTTTCCAGCATATATGCCAAAAATGAAGTTTCTGAATACTTATTAGCTTGCCCTATTTATTTTCCCCAATTTACATCCCCTCTCCACGAACCCCATCAATTAGATGTCATTACATAGATACGTCTGCCAAATGAATGTCTCATTATTATTTTATCAACCTCTTTAACAATGGAGTGGATGTGCTGGGGGTTAAACATATTATAAAGAAATCTGAGATCTTGGCTTCTAGTATATACCCCAAATCTTAAATTTCTGTATTCTTATCAGCTTGACTTACTCATGTTCCCCGATTTACCTCTACTTACCCCTCACCCCTTCAACGGGATGGTCTCAAAATATAATCTAGTTCCAGATGTCTTTATAATACATATACGTGTACTAAATTTTAAGTAAATATGGCAAATATTATTAAAAAATCTGCCTTCTAGTATATCCAACAAATTCCAAATTTTTGTACTCTAACCAGCTTGATTTAGTTATTTTCCCTTATTTACAACAACCCTTCGCCGGATAAGTTCAAAAAACAATCCAGTGCTTGATCTCGTTATAATCCATACGCGTATAAAATTTCAAGTCAATATCTTAAACCGTTCTAGAGAAAACGTGCGCACAAAAAAAAGTTACAGATAGACCGACAGACAGAAAAATTTGTTTCTCTCAAATTTAAAATCTCGACCTTTTATGATATCCTATATTTCAAGCTGAAAATTAATGTTGGGTCCTGATACCCATGGAATTACATAAAATATTAGGGGGCCAAAACTTATTTTTTATTTTCTTACACTATGAAGTAATCCTCCAATCTTATTCCAAAAAATATTTGTCATTACTTAGGGTATGAACGTATCACCGAAAAATAGTGGTGTTCAACAAATAGTTCACAAGGAAAAAATTGTTGCAAAATTAGAATAATTTTCTTTAGCCCCTATTTATTTAATTTATTGAGTGTAATTTTTTTTATAATCGACATAATGCTTTAGACCACATATATTTTATCTTCCGAATTCGGTTCATTCATATTTGAAAAAATCAACTCTTTTTTCATTTTTTCAAAATTCCTTCATAACTTTTGTAAATAATTTTTTTTTAAGTTGGCATTTGGGGTAAATTATTTTCGTAACGGTAGGAACTTACCTCTCAAATATTATAATGTCATCTAGTTGAGACGATTAGTGGCTGTAAAATAGGTAAAGCAAACTAATGAGACTCAGAAACGTCATTTTTGGCGTATATTCTAGAAGCCAACGCCTCTAATTCCTTTATGACATATTCCTCAAATATTATACTAGTAAAATTCTAAGATTAATTATTTCCACGTACTAGAGTGTAAATATTGTCAAGATGTTTTACTTTAAATGGACTTGGATTGGAAATCGAGTTGTGGAAGTAGTGATTCCTTAGGCAGCGGTATTCTTTACTGGACGTAAATAATTTTCTTTTCCTAAAGTGTTTTGCTTAAGTGTAAAAATTTCTTGAATGTCTAAAAGGACGCAAATTATCTGGCTTTTATAAGCAGTACCTCAAAAACTATTCATTTTTGGAGGCTTTTCCTATTGGGAGTTTTCATCAGGAACATAACGACTGTAATATACAGTCCATCTCAAACGTATAGCATCCTAGTCGTAAAACAGAGACACACTCGATTTAATGAACACATGACGTTAGTCTACTCAACGTAAACTGATGAATTAGAAATTTGCTTTTACGCCAAAGCCACAGATAATATCTTTAATTTATATTTCGTGAAAATTTCATTGAAGAATGTTAAGAAACAAATAAGTTGTATATGTTCTACTTTAGAATTGTGCATTTTCTGAACGTGTTTGAATAATGTAGATAAATTAAAAAAATACTACACTCATTTAAAAAACTCTAATGTCATTCGAAAAAATATGTTTTATTCTACTTATAATCGAAAAATTAAGACTATGCTATTATTATTACTTAAGATATAGCGAATTGAACTCCAAAATTTGGAGGTGATTGATCGATGAGAAATATACCCTCTACTTTGATCGCAAGGCATCTTTTTCCAACAAAAGTAACTGCAATAAGATGTTAATTGGATTAATATTTCATTATATAAGAATATACAAGCAAAACGAATTATCATTATAACGACTCCCGGCAAAGATATGAATAAATCTGTGGATCAACTGTACAAAGTTCACTAAGTCATCTTCTGACGCTTTCTCTCCTTGATAAATTTTTTTATGAATTTTGTGATTAGTTCCACATTAACGCTCAGACTTTTCTCTACATTTTATGTTATTTTCATTTTCTTAGGGGCTCTGGATAGTAAGAATTATCGATCGATGAGCGCGGTCATACGAAACTCCTGGAGAATTCTCATTTTTCACGCATTTCGAAGCGATTTAAAACTATAAGTGGAAAACTTGATTTATCTTCTAAACAGCTTAAGTAAGAGAAACATTTGTAAAGACCTTTTTTGTAGAGAAAAAGACGAGTTACAACTTTTGTTGGGAACTTCTTTCTCTACTTTCATTATTTTGGCCGCTAGAGCAAAAGAACCAAAAATCAAAAAGTTTTTCCAAATATTTTTGAATTTTCCCGGAACTTGGAAGCGCAAAGAATGCATCATCTCATTCTCCAGGTTATTACCTACTTAAATCCCAGAGACGATCCTTTTATTAATTTTTGTTATCCTAAATTGTTAATTTGTCTGTACAGGTATTGGGTATTTAATATTATCTGTGAATTTTAGTACTTGGGTACAGTGACAATTTAAATAATCATTTGAAATACAAGGAATGTGTGTACATTTATTGTTTGAATATTTGGTAAAAATTTGTTGTAGATACTAAAACACATAAATTTGGTTTTATCTAGAATTACTGTAAGTAAATTTCCAGTCAACCACTGTTGGATTTTGGAAAATTCTATGACTAACGATTCTTTTGCCTGCTCCCAGTTATCTCCTTCCACTAATAGGACAGTGTCGTCAGCGTAAGATATGATTTTGCACTGTGTTTCAAGGAAAAGTAATTCATTAATATAAATTGAGAATAATGTTGGTCCTAGCTAGGTGCCTTGTGGGATTCCATATTGAATTTGATTTTTGTAATCAGCTATAAATTGTCCAATTTTTACACACTGTTGTCTGGAATCCAGATAGGTGTGAAACAATTTGTTTACTAGTCCTTGAATATCGTATGCCATTAGCTTTTCTATCATTTTTTTATGACAGACAGTGTCAAATGCCTTGACTAAAGCAAAAAATACTGCGATTTGCTTTTTGTTATTATCTAGTGAATTGTACAAAGTTTTAGTTACTTCATACACTGAATCTTCAGTACTCATATTTTCCCTAGAACCAAATTGAGAATTTGATAACAATTTATTATTATTTAAATGTTTCACCAGTCTGCTTTTCATACATGTTTCTAATAACTTAGCAATGTTATTTATGATAGGTATAGGCCTATAATTTTCCATTGCGCTTTTGTCACCTCTTTTGTATATAGGAGTTACAACTAATTTTTTTAATTCCTCTGGAAAAATACCTTTAAGAAAACATAAGGTTAAAAACATAAGTTAATGGTTCAGCTATGTTTACATTAATATCTTTCAAATTTTGTGTTGTAATTCCGTCAAAACCAGGGGTAGGATTCGTTTTTAATTTTCCTATATTTTTAATTACTTCATCTTTTGTAATAGGTGACAGCGTTAAATTATTACATATAATTTGCCTCTTTTTAAATATTATATTTTGGTCAAATTTTTCAGCCGTACTCTTACAAACATTTATAAAACAATCATTAAATATTTCACACACAGCATTTTCCTCGGTAATGTAATTTTTTTTTTTTTTAGTTTATAATTTACATAATATATTCTTTCATTTAAACTTTCCTTCACCGTTGCCCAAATCCTTTTAATATCATTTTTGTTTTCATTTATTTCATTACAGTAATAGTTCTTTTTATTAATTTATTTGTTTTATTTCTGTAATCCTTAAATCTTTTTAAAAGACTTGGGACTGTACTGTTGCTGCAGCACATTAAAATATGTATATATTTCAGATTTAAATAATTTAATGTAATATTTTAGCTACATGAAGACATTAAACAAGAATATAAGTTACTTCGTAATGTTGGAATTTGTTTGGTATTCTGCCCAAATTGTTTTAATATTATATTTTGAAGTAATATCGGTAAGTTTTGCTATTTCCGTTTTCTGTTGGTGATGTACTAATGGACGGAGTACCGTACTCCGACGTATTTTGACGCGCTGAATGCGAATTCTTGGTCCAATTTGCTCCACTTCATCAAAATTCTTCGTAAATTAAAAAGAAGTCAAAAATCAATAAAATACTATTTTCGTTGGCGAAACTAACATAGCTACCTGATAAGACTTTTATAGTAGGAGTGAGTGCAGTTTTGACTCGTATTTTGACCGCCTACTCCATACCCCAACCTGAGGTCAGAATCTCGAATGATTACATCAAAATATTTTTTAGCCGTAAAAAGTTGCGATAACTTTGGAAACTCAGTGCAAAACATGAAGAAGAATTTCATAAAGGCATCAAAGAGATGGAGCGTCGGTATCTAGGGCAGTTGGATGCCAACATGACTGATTTTTGCAGGATGCTCAAACGAAACGCATCAGTGAAGGGGAGGAAAGTCCGTTATCATAAGAAGAAATAACATTTTCGGGTGCAAGGACATAAGCGCTGCCGGCATTCTGAAAATTTTTGATTTTTTGAGTTTAGATATCAACCGCTATTAGCTGGTTATTTCTGAATAACCCATTCAAATTCAGGAGATAAATATCACATATAGTAAAGGTAGATGTGCATATCATCATGTTGACGGCAACTACTCTGATTGGTATATTCTTCGCCACTTCCAGACCGCCGAGTTTCCCAATTTTTCTCAACTTACAGTGGGTAATTTTTCATGTGATCATTAAAACTCTAGTCACAGGTTCGAATACAGCGGTAGAAATACGTGTCAAAAACACAGTTCTACTATGAAGGATTTTTTAGGTAGCTATGTCACTTTCTCTTACGAAAACCAGATTTCATCAATCCTTCCCTTTTTTAATATACAAGAAATTATGACATTGAGCAAATGGAACAACGAATATAATAGTATAGGAGCCAGCGTGTAATTACCTGACATATTTGTGTAAGCTTGAGACATGATCAATCCATTGTCTTACCATGACAGACAAGAAAGTGATGAACATTTTTCTTAAATTTATTTTAAATTAATTATTTAAGAAAAAATCAGCTTGACATTACTAATAATGTCCTAAAAGTAGACATCTTGCAGGGTTAATATGTCTGCCACTGTATCACCCGTAACTGGGACGTGTGCCTGCGTCTGAACTTCTACTAACTGGGATGTACGACAACAGTATTTTTGTAATAATTAATTGGTAATTAATCGATAACAAAGAAATCGGCTTGATGCATCTATGTCATGCCCAGCAGCATGACGTGCAGATAGAATGTCTGTCGCTGAACCTCCACTAACCTGAATGTATGTCAGTTGTATTTGTGTATTCGCTAAGCGCCAAATAATCGATAGAAAATTCGCTTCATACAAATGCTTGTAACAACTGCAAGAGGCATTTTGAGTTATTTAGTGAAGAAAATTTCTCATACCACTTTGTTTATTTTCCATGATTTATTGTAAAGGATTGATCATGTCTCATACAGAAGTGTCAAGTAATTGCAAGCTAGCTCCTGTACTATAAGTACACTGTTCATTTTTTGTGTGGCTGTGGAATTATTTTCATTAATTATTTTGTAGAAATTCGCGAATTTTAACATAACAGCTATCAAATAGTATTCGCGATGAAATTTTCACGCAATTTTTTGGTGCTCCCAAATAATTGAATTATTACAACAGTTTTACTTTGGACAACATATGAAATAATGTACAATTTCATTGCCTAATAATATAGCTTAAGATGAGAAAATTGATTCATTTGTCAGTATGATAAAATTCTGATGAAAATTAATTAATTTTCAATTATATAAGGTACATGGTCTACCAGATAGTGTTTAAAGGGAGAGTATTTTATACTTATAGTCTTGTTACAATTTTCCTTGACAAAAGTAGTTTACTGTACATTGTACAATTACAATATGTATTCACCAGACGTTATTGAATACTGTGATATTATCATTGGCAATTTCAAGTTAAAAATATTTCTGGGACCCAATTTTTATTCTTATTGATCCTCTGATTACTAATAATGCATGTCGGCTAATCAAAAAGACATATGTGGATATGAAAGTTTCTAAAATAAACATTTTATTCATTTTATTTTAGAGTGAATCTGTACCCCAAAAACTTTTTGGGGTAATACATCTGGTACTAATAGGAGTGCATTTAATAATATTTTACTGGCATGGTAATGAAATTATTGTAAAAGTAAGTATTTTAGATAAGAATTGCAAACGAGGTATTGTAGAACTATGACACAATTATTTCAAATCATGGAACTCAATATCAAACTGGAACATTCACCCAGTTCATTATCGGTTGAGCTCCCACAACACAAAAGTCTATGGCGTATCGTGTGCAGAGTCATCATTTTCAGATACTTTCCATCAGAAAATGATGTAGATTGTTCATTTGAGAGATTGAGTTTATATCTTGCGGTGATTGGTTTAACAACGACAAAAATGGTTAAATAATTTTAATTGTAAACATTATTTTCAGATATTCAAAGGCGTGTATTCATACATTATGTTCCTTCAAAGTACATATGGTGTTCGTGAGTGAAGATATAATATTGACTCTTCGCATTTGAAAACAAGATGGATATCAACTTAAGATGTTATAGCAGTCACCCAGCAGTCTAGTAGTTAATGTTTATATTTGTTATTATAATATATAGAAATAAATGATTGTGTAATTGTAAACGGCTGTTTTGTGTATGTATATAACTGAAAAACTTAGGAATAAATATTCTACCTCTAGTTAGCTTCTTCACGCACAATACGCATGAAAACAGGTTATTATACTCTTTGCCAATACGAAACGAAGAGTATATTGCATTTGATCAACACATTTCTAAATCCGGTAATATTGGTCCTAGGGAAACAATTTTCATATCACTGTGTTGGTGATCGAACTCTGAACAATTTTCAAAATGTCCGTCTGTCCGTCCGTCTGTCTATCTGTCTGTCTGTCTGTCCGTCCGTCCGTCCGTCCGTCACGTCTCTTGTAAGCACGATAACTTAAGAATAAAAAGTCAGATTGCACTGAAATTGAACAATAAGTTAGTGTTAGCTAGAGGAAGAACCATACTGTTTTTGAACAAAATCAATCAATAAATAAAAAGGTTATTAATTATTTAAATTCTTTCAATTTGTACATTTATATTATATAATATTGTTACATTGCAAAACCGGTAATAGTCCCAATTCATATATCTTATATCAAGTTAACAGCAATGTTGTCACAAAAGCGATAAGATTATGGAGATAAGGCCGTCATTCGTTAATATAAATTAACGTTATTTTACTATTCACATTATTTTTTAATTAACATAAATAACTGCGAAGAGTATTCTATAGAATGTGCAACAATTATATGAAAAGTGCAGTAAATCGCCGAAGTGTATAATGGTTAGCTTATTTAACAGTGGATTTGTTTTTTCTGTAATAGTATTTAATAAGGATGAAGGGCCCCTAGAAAAAGTAGTCATATAGATTCTTGTTTGTGTAGTCGATCCCCATCACCAGTTTTTTTTTTTTAATGACATGAAACTAATTACACCCTGTATATGTACAGTCCTGGTCACAACTTGCTTTCACAGAACGCGGGGTGACCAATTCACCTAGCTGGAATTAGATAAAGTAGATTAGGTCCTTATTAAAAGTTATGTTTTATATTTACGGTAACTTATTTTCGGCTTTTATATAATAGACCGGTAGCACGGGAAAGATTCTGGTGAACAATTAGCTAACGTCTGCGTCTCATGGAGACCTTTCTTAAGCACGTAAAATCGACTACGAGATATTTTTTATCATTGCCACTGGCACAAAACAATTTTTAATTAATTTTTTATTTTGTAAAATAAATGCATTATTTTTATCAATTAGTTTACGTCTGCGATGTTAATATTAGTTTACTTTAGGAAAAAAAAGTGACGGAAAGCGCAATCGCAGAAGTGTAGGTGGCGCACTAGTCTTTGAAATCGGCAATCGCATTTGTATCGAAAACCGGCTTTTACAAACAATCGGTTCACGTCTGCGAAAGGCGTCACCCGTTATAAAATGTCTTTTTAAGTACTTGAACAGTCTCCCAGACGATTTGGCTGTGTATGTGATATTTTTATACATTTCCGATATGCTATCGATTCCGGTAACTTTGTACAATAAGCTCACTTTTCACACAAATAGATATTCAAATTTTTTGATATACCGATACTTATGGACGCATTCGCAGACGTTGCGCGCATGTATAAGTGTAAGTAAAGAAAAAGTTAATTTGTAAAAAATAACACACATTTTTTACCGATCAACTCATGTCTGCGAATAACTTGTTTATTGCTATAATGGTATAACAATATTAAAATATTTTTCACAGACGTTTAGCGTCCGCATAAATATTTTTAACATTAAGATTAAGAACTTTGAAAACCATATACACAGTGGAACGATCAGTTTACGTCTGTGTGTGCAAACCGCGTTAATAATTGATTTCTGTTTACTCATAGTGAATTTTGCAGACGCCTACTACTTACATATATTTCAATAAAATTAATGTATCAGGTGCTCACAAACGTTCCGCACGTTATCATTTTAGCTAGTGTATTCTATGGGTCTTGCTTTGTCATGAAATGTATTATAATTACCATGTATACCTATATAAATATATGAATTGTGTGTAAATACCGTCTACACTACACATTAGAGGTGTTTTAAAACCTCATGAGCCGTGACCTTCATATGCGCAGAGACATAATTCGTCCCGTTGACTCAGTTACACTTCTTAAAAATATTACATTTATTGTTAACAATTTATCCCGAGCTCTTGTTTATGTATACAGCAAGGCAGCCTCCAATGTCTTCAAAAACATACTTATAACTCATATTAAACTTTGCCTTGTGCGCATTTCGCGGCTCATGAGATTCTGAAACACCTCTAATAGTTTGAAACATCTGTGTAAAACATATACCGAAGAATTCGTAGTCTCCTGCCCAATTTCAATGAGAGCACCCGTTATACTCCCACCACTGATCGTTGAAAGGTATTCCCTTGATCCGGTACTGGCGGTACTGCTCCTTCTTGGAGATGTTGTCATTTTTCCTATTAGTCCTCGAGCGTGCTAGGTTCAAAGAGTTTAACAAATAGAGGAGACAAGCTCCATAAGCGTAATGTATAAGCAGCGCCTTCCATCGAATTAGCAGCATTGCGGGAGCGTTGATTTTGAATTAAAAAAAAACAATTATAGTACATGACTTACTTCGGTTTTACTGTCACAATTTTCATTATCATATACGTATCTATTGATTAGTACAAGTTTTTTGTCTTATATGTGTGGAGAGTCTAATATAATTAGATGCAAGTTAACAACAATAATTTACTAAGTGTACCACTGTTGATTAATTTCTGTAGGAAATATAGTTGATTTTTCTGCACAAATGGACATTTTTTCTGGTAACACCCTGTAAAATATACTAATTTTGGGCTACCTAACTTAAATTGTTTATATTTACTTACCTGTCTGCTCTGCTAGCATTCCATTTTGCCACCCACCGCTCTTCTTCCCTCCCTAAAAATCTCAAAAATGAGCATCGCTCTTATGGCCCCGTTCTACGTCCAATTCAATGCCCAAAAGTTTTTATTTTTTATAACCATTCAATGATTTTAAGCAGTCAAAACGTAAAACTTCACTATTGACCTACCCCTTGCCGCCCCCGTAAACTTAGAATGCCCGGACAACTTTTGTTCGATACACAAAGGTCCAAACCGAACATTAAGTTCGACTAATCTTAAGCTCCACGAACGATAAAATAATTGCAAAATAATGAAGCAAATACAAGCAATTTTTTTTTACCAACAGATGAGGACGACAGTATAATCGCTGTGGATGAGGATGAGGAGAGCTGTGTTGAACTGGATGATGATGATGACAATGACCACGAATGAATGAATGTTTTACTCGTGTTCAAGATAATTTACAAACACATGTTTTTTTTTTTGTAATGCAGATATCTTTGGTTTTTACCACCCATTAGTATAAGATCCCTCCTATCTAATCGTTTATTTTACATCCTGGCGACAACGAAAATGCTTTCAACAAGTGACGTGGGTGTTGTCGCGTCCATCCCCCTTATCTTTACCACACTTCATAAGAATTGGTTTTTTCTTGCCATTGTCACGGTAGTAAATAGTTAAATGTTTGTTTGACCGACTATAAAATCAAACAAAAACTCTTTCTTTGAAAGTATTATTTTTAAGCGACCGCAAATAAAATTCATGCGATCGTACTCATATAAGCAACTATGCACAATATACACATCTGCGAATAATCACGTGGCCTAAAAGTGACGTACTTTGTATAAAAAACCATTCGCAGATGTAAACTAATTGTTCAAAAAAAAATTGTGTTTTCACAAAGTAAAAGCGTACAGACAAGCGTCTGGACTTGTTCTACGCGTCTGGGAATAATTTGATAAAACACTTTGAGCTCAAAGTTTTTGATAATGCACTTCGCAGACGTTAGCCAATCGTACAAAATTATCGAAATCGGTAGCATAATCGAAAATGTATAAAAACATCACATACACAGCCAAATCGTCTGGGAGATTGTTCAAGTACTTAAAAAGACATTATATAAGGGGTGACACCTTTCGCAGACGTGAACCGATTGTTTGTAAAAGCCGGTTTTCGATACAAATGCCCGTCACTTTTTTTTCCTAAAGTAAACTAATATTAACATCGCAGACGTGAACTAATTGACAAAAATGATGCATTTATTTTACAAAATAAAAAATCAATTAAAAATTGTTTTGCGCCAGTGGGAATGATAAAAAATATCTCGTAGTCGATTTTACGTGCTTAAGAAAGGTCTTCATGAGACGCAGACGTTAGCTAATTGTTCACCAGAATCTTTCCCGTGCTACCGGTCCATAACGTCAGTTGTCGACAAGGAAATTATGTGCACTTAAAAAGGTAGGTCCATCATCCACTGGTCCAGGTGTTTAAGAATTATGCCTCTCTCATTAACTAAAATTCGACTATGAACATTTCGGGAGAGAAAATACACTTTTCATTTAGCTTCTCGAGTGTTAAGACTGTTATACTTACAACGTAGTAATAATTATTTGTGTCGTGCGGATATGTTTGTGATTTTCGGGGTTTGTTCTAAAATTAATTTGACTTAACGCCTAAATTTTAAAGTAAAATTTAATATATTCAAATTGTCGCTGGCAACTGGCGTTTAATTAATTTGCTTTCGAAAATTATTTTATTATTAACTTCATGTTCCTTAATTATATCACATTTTTTTCTACCCTTCAAGTCTAACCAGTAAATAAAATTGTCATTAACAAATTAACATTTTTTGCTTGGACAACGGTGCTTTTGATTCTTTTTGGTTATCTTGCATTATCAGTTTTGTATGATTTCAACTTAGTTTTTGAAATATACAGGCGACTGTAGTGAGAAAGGTGCCTTACCGTAATCCTCGGAGGAATGGCTCGCTGGGGCAGGAAGACAGCTCCTTCTTCACTCTCCAACCAATTGCTTGAATTGCCGAAGATTTATGTGCACTGCACTGATAGTTGTAATATTTAGTAGCAATTATTTAATTTAAACATACTCGAAGTTTAAGTTAGTATGGTTATAGCAACAGACAACGTGCCGCGATCACTGTCAATATATGATTGATTCGCTGATCGATTCGGTTTACCTCCGGGCGCTGTCGGCCCTGTTTGGCAGGTATACCAATCTCACTACTATTTACAATCAATGAAAAGAACAAAAATTAAATTAACATTACTAATGCCAGTTAAACAAAAACAAATATTTACATATTTACAAAAGGACGAAACAAGTTTCTTGTTTTGTTATATTTCTCAACCGATTATTTTCTGTTTTCTTTTTGGACCGAGCTCCCATGACAAAAAATCGGTAAATGTATTTACACAGAACTTCCCTCGTTTTTTGTGCATGGCGGTCACTCTAAAAAATTAATAATTACGAAATGACATTGAGCTTAATAATCGGAATATAGTTATTGCTATTATTACAAAGAAAACTTGATAAGTTTTGGTAAAAAAAATATACAGATTGCTCATCCAACAGCAAAAGCTCAATACTAAATAGCAGTCCATCTATTTTAGTGGTAAAAAAATTTTCAAAAATGTTGGTAAAAAAAATTTTCAAAAAAAATTTGTTTGAAACAGGTTTAGAATGCCATGAAACGTGGAAATTTTAAATTTGAAGAAAGAAAAAAAATTTTTTAATCTATTTTAGTAGTAAATTTTTTTCAAAAGTGGTAAAAAAAAATTTGAATTTTTTTTTTTAAATTAGGCTTAGAATGCCATGAACCGTGGAAATTTTAAATTTGAAGAAAAAAAAATTTTTCAATTATTTTAGTAGTAAAAAATTTTTCAAAAATTTTCAAATTTTTTTTTCCCGAAATGGGATTAGCGTGTCATGAAACGTGGAAATTTTAAATTTGAGCAAAAAAAATTTTTTTCATCTTGGTAAAAATTTTTTAAAAAATGGTGAAAAAAATTTTCAAATTTTTTTTTTTCCCGAAATAGGATTAGCGCGTCATGAAACGTGGAAATTTTAAATTTGAGCGAAAAAAAAATTTTTTTCACTATTTATTCCGTTTAGACGGTCCAACCTGTATATTTTCCAGTGAAATTTCTACCATTTCTGCGCTGACAGTAGCGTCAACTACCCACCAAATTTGACTGCTCTCCATCAAGTAATTTTTTAGTAAATGCACCAACAGACAGACAGACAGACAGACAGACAGACAGACCGACAGACAGACAGACAGACAGACAGACTGACGGAAT
The DNA here is from genome assembly GCA_963583905.1 of Stenurella melanura. Lineage (NCBI taxonomy): Eukaryota > Metazoa > Arthropoda > Insecta > Coleoptera > Cerambycidae > Stenurella > Stenurella melanura. The sequence continues at coordinate 49,434,327 of OY757309.1, read as the reverse complement.
TGAAAAACCTATATTTTCGTAATCTCCGTGATCTGAAACGTCAGAATCCGAAAAAATCTCGGAGGGTGATTTTTTCTCGAATACAATACTTCCCTTCGGTATGCGAGGGAAGTAAAAAGATACCCCATCGAACACCTCAAATATAAAAGGTGAAAATGGTTGCAAAACATGTAAATTTCATGTTACGCCCGTCAGACCATTAAAACTTTGTTAATTGTTATTATTTATGAATTTTTGAATTTAGCTAAAAAAACGTAATTTTGCATTTCAAAACACCGTCTCTCAATTTGTGGTAAATAATGATTCATTTTAAGAAAAATTGGTCTGTTTGACAATTTTTATTAACTAATGCGACAGACTCAATTTTTTATAGAACAAGTTTTTTTATCTCTCCTATCTATTACAACTGGTCTGTCTGACAATTTTTGTTAACTAATCTGACAGACTTAATTTTTTATAATTTTTTTTTCTGAAGGTGCACTTCATAACACCTAGATTTTTGTTTTAAAATGAAGTATAAGATCCCTCCTATCTACTAAAACTGGTCTCTCTGACAATTTTTGTTAACTAATTTGACAGACCTAATTTTTTTTAAATATTTTCTTTTCTGAAAGTACACTTCATAACACCTCCTTGATTTTGGTTTTAAAATGAAGTTTAAGATCTCTCCTATCTATTACAACTGGTCTGTCTGACAATTTTTGTTAATTAATCTGACAGACTTAATTCTTTATAATTTTTTTTTCTGAAGGTACACTTCATAACACCTCCTTGATTTTTGTTTTAAAATGAAGTATAATATCTCTCCTATCTATTACAACGGGTCTGTCTGACAATTTTTGTTAACAAATTGGACAGACCTAATTTTTTATAAATATTTTCTTTTCTGAAAGTACACTTCATAACACCTCCTTGATTTTTCTTTTAAAATGAAGTTTAAGATCTATCCTATCTATTACAACTGGTCTGTCTGACAATTTATGTTAATTAATCTGACTGACTTAATTTTTTATAATTTTTTTTTCTGAAGGTACACCTCATAACGCCTCCTTGATTTTTGTTTTAAAATGACGTATAAGATCGCTCCTATCTACTACAACTGGTCTGTCTGACAATTTTTGTTAACTAATTTGACAGACCTAATTTTTTATAAATATTTTCTTTTCTGAAAATACGCTTCATAACACCTCCTTGATTTTGGTTTTAAAATTAAGTTTAAGATCTCTCCTATCTATTACAACTGGTCTGTCTGACAATTTTTGTTAATTAATCTGACAGACTTAATTCTTTATAATTTTTTTTTCTGAAGGTACACTTCATAACACCTCCTTGATTTTTGTTTTAAAATGAAGTTTAAGATCTCTCCTATCTATTACAACCGGTCTGTCTGACAATTTTTCTTAATTAATTTGACAGACTTAATTTTTTATCAGTTACTACTTTTTTTTATGAAAGTGCACTTCATAACACATCCTTGACTTTTGTTTTAAAATTAAGTTTAAGACCTCTCCTACCTATTACAACTTGTCTGTCTGGAAATTTTTATTAAAAAAAAAAAAATTAGAACTTAAGTCTGACATAGTAAGAACCATTTTTTCGATAAAAAACGTATTTGAATATATAAATTGAATCTACAATACTAATTTAGAATTGAAAAAATAGATTTTCTTTAGTTAGGAACGGTCGTATCACAGTTTTTAAATAAAAAATGTAGTCGCGGAAATTTAAAAATTCTGTCGTAGTGAAAAAAATTTTTTTGCTGACAGACCAATTATTATGCATAAAAGAGACCTCAAACTTAATTAGAGAAAAAAATTAAGGTGGCGTTTTGACCCGGCCATTGTAAAAGCTTATTTAAAAATAGAAAATGTCGTCACAGCGCTTCAAATTAAGTCTGACCTGGTGAAACACATTCTTTCAATGGCAGACAAATTGCGCATAAAGGAGATCTTAAACTTTAGTTATTTTTTCTTTTTAAGGACGTATTATGAGATACCAGTGATTAATTCTGATGCATCGATGTTGCACATTCAAAATTAAGTCTGTCACATTATTCAACAAAAATTGTCAGACAGACCAGTTGTAATAGATAGGAGAGATAAAAAAGGAGAGATAAAAAAACAGACAATTTTTTTAAAATGATTCATTGTTTAGTACAAATTGCGAAAATTACAAGCATGTGTTTTGAAAGTAAAATCTTTTTTTTTAGCTAAATTCAAAAATTCATAAAAAATAACAATGAACAAATTATTAATGGTCTGGCGAGCGTAACATGATATTTACGCGTTTTGCAATCATTTTCACCTTTTGAATTTGTGGAGTTCGATGGGGTACCTTTTTTGTCATGGGAGCTCGATCTATTTATTGTAGATATAGTGTTAACGGTTGTCGGAAAGGAAATTTTATTTATTTGCAAATTAGTTAAGAAAGCTCGAGCAGAATAACAAGTATAAGATTAAAATGCGAATTTTCAAAAGTACTCAACAAATTTCAAGTTGTACAGAGCGGAAAACCGCTAAAATGTGCAATGTTATCCTAAAATTAACAATTTTTTTCTATTCTACGAAATACATAACCTGAGTATATTAAAAAAAACACTTAATTAGCTGTATTTTTTAATATGGCTCTGTTTGCTGTTTACACTACCTATGAAATATTATTCCCATTAATTTCTTCTTGTCAGCACCATCTCTGGAAGAGCAGCTTCTTTTAGCACACGACACCATAAATAATCCTTTTAATGTTTATTGTCTAAAATTTGACAAACTATCAGTAAAGATCTAAATAAATCGCATGGAAAACAAACTGTCACTATTTGACGGAAAAGTAGTAACAAGATGGCGACATGATGCCGTTTTCGAACACGTGACTTCATCTCCCTACCTTCTAACTCAATGGTGGTAGCCGATTGTTACATTACTCTCGCCATTGTACGAGGTTACGTCTCCTCAAGACCTAATGTCGTCGAAGCGTGACACCGTTGCCATGAGTGGTGCTCTCTGATTTACATTGTTTTATATAAAATTAGATGTGGCTTAAATGTTTTATTTTTATACTTACTGCATTTTTAAAATCAATAAATGAAAATGTATTTTGTATTTGACTCTCTCTTGTTCCACTTAATCTAAGATTGACGTCATGCGTGCGATGCTGCGTCGTGAATATGATAACTGAGTACACGGGTCTACTTTGATCCATCATATATACAACAATATTCCGATTACTCACTGAGTCTATCAACGGTTATTACAGTCTAGGAAGTGTTTATCAAATGATAATTTATAAGGAGACTATCTGAAAAGAAAGTGCACCGCTAGACAACAAGATACGACGGAAGGCAGATGGTAGCAATCACGGTAAGTGAACTTTTCCATACTCATCTTTGGGGGGCTGTTAAGAGATGTAAGAATCTGCCTGAGAGTGGACGTAGCCACAGATCGTGGCGAAGGAACGTCTAGCGCCATCAGTTATAAATTTTTGTCGCATCCTTCAAACGCGCGGTGCTGAGTTCATCCACAAAGCCAAGGTTTTAAGTTTTCTCTTGACATTTGCCACTCCCACCACCATCCTCACTTCATTATTAAAGGGATTGAAAAAATAAGATTGCGATTTAGTGTGTATACGAGAACAAAAGTTCTTAATATAATTTATGGCACCGATCACCCCATTATCACCTTAGGACCAATGATTTCAATTATTATTTCCACACGCTGGAGTGAGAGTATAGAATCAAGATATTTTCCTTTAAAGAGACTTCGACAGGAAATGTGAATGTAAAGGTAATCATTCCTTAGGCAGCGGTTTTTTAATCAAATAGCAGAATGTGTAATTTTAGAAAACCAAATTTGGGACCAAATATTTTTTTATTATGGCAATATATTTTATTTTCAAATATTTTAAATCTCATAACAGCGGAAAAAGTGTCACATAAATAAAATAACACTTGTCTAACTAAAACAGATTCGATTAATTGACAGAAATTTTAATGAAAATTATGGATTTGCGTAGACAAAACTAATCGAATTGAAGGAATTACTTCCACATCCACGTAGTGGATTGGAAGTATAGTAATCGCAAAAAAATTTTCAAAAATTTTTATTCGTGAAATAGGTTTAGAATGTCATGAAACGTCGAGATTTTAAATTTGAGCGAAAAAAAAAATTCTGTCTGTCGGTCTGTCTGTCTGTAACTTTTTTTGTCCGCACGTTTTCTCCGGAACGGTTTAAGATATTGACTTGAAATTTTGTACACGTATATATTATAACGAGATCTGGAACTGGATTGTTTCTTGAGGATATCCGGTGAAGGGTTGGGGGTTAAATAGGGGTAAATAGGGGTAAATAGGGGAAAATAAGTAAAGCAAGCTTGTAAGAGTACAGAAACTTGAAATTCGGTGTATGTACTGGAAGTTAAGGACTCATATTTTTTTATAATATTTTTCAACCCCCCACCACCCCTACCCCATTAATGGGGTTGATAAATTAAAGTTGAGATATTCATTTGAAATTTCGTACACGTATGTATTATAACGACGTCTGGAATTAGATTATATTTTGAGATGATTCCGTTGAAGGGTTGGGGGTTAATTTGGGGTAAATATGGGAATATAAGTAAAACAAGTTGGTAAGAGTACAGTAACTTGAAATTCGGTGTATGTACTAGAAGCCAAAGCGTCAGATTTTTTTTATAATATTTTTCAACCCCTACTCCAATATGAAAGGGTTGATAAAATAAAATTGAGATATTCATTTGAAATTTGGTACACGTATGTGTTATAACGACATCTGGAACTAGATTATAATTTGAGATGATTCCGTTGAAAGGTTGGGGGTTAAATAGGGGTAAATAGGGGAAAATAAGTAAAGCAAGCTGGTAATACTACAGAAACTTAAAATTCGGTGTATGTACTAGAAGCCAAAGCGTCAGATTTTTTAATAATATTTTTCAATCCCCACCACCCCTACTTCAATATGAAAAGGCTTGATAAAATAAAATTGAGATATTCATTTGAAATTTGGTACAAGTATGTATTAATACGACATCTGGAACTAGATTATATTTTGAGATGATTCCGTTGAGGGGTTGGGGGTTAAATAGGGGTAAATAGGGGAAAATAAGTAAAGCAAGCTGGTAAGACTACAGAAACTTGAAATTCGGTGTATGTACTATAAGCCAAGGTCTCAGATTATTTATAATATTTTTCAACCCCCACCCCACCCCTACATCATTATTAAAAGGGTTAATAAAATAAAATTGAGATATTCATTTGAAATTTGGTACACGTATGAATTATAACGACATCTGGAACTAGATTATACTTTGAGATGATTCCGTTGAAGGGTTGGGGGTTATTTAGAGATAGATAGGGGGAAATAAGTAAAGCAAGCTGGTATGAGTACAGAAACTTGAAATTCGGTGTATGTACTAGAAGCCAAGGCCTCAGATTTTTTAATAATATATTACAGCCCCCCACCACCCCTACTCCATTATTCAAGGGGTTGATAAAATGAAATTGAGATATTCACATGAAATTTAGTACGCATATGTATTATAACGACATCTGGAACTAGATTATATTTTGAGATGATTCAGTTGAACGGTTGGGGGTTAAATAGGGGTAAATAGGGGAAAATAAGTAAAGCTAGCTGGTAAGACTACAGAAACTTGAAATTCGGTGTATGTACTAGAAGCCAATGTCTCAATTATTTATAATATTTTTCAACCCCCACCCCACCCCTACTTCATTATTAAAAGGGTTGATAAAATAAAATTGAGATATTCATTTGAAATTTGGTACACGTATGAATTATAACGACATCTGGAACTAGATTATACTTTGAGATGATTCCGTTGAAGGGTTGGGGGTTATTTAGGGATAGATAGGGGGAAATAAGTAAAGCAAGCTGGTATGAGTACAGAAACTTGAAATTCTTTGTATCTACTAGAAGCCAAGGCCTCAGATTTTTTAATAATATATTTCAGCCCCCCACCACCCCTACTCCATTATTCAAGGAGTTGATAAAATGAAATTGAGATATTCACATGAAATTTAGTACGCATATGTATTATAACGACATCATAAATAGGGAAAAATAAGTAAAGCAAGCTGGTAAGAGTACTGCAACTTGAAATTCGGTGTATGTCCTAGAAGCTAAGGCCTCAGATTTTTTAATAATATTTTTCAACCCTTCCACTACCCTTACTACATTATTAGAGGGGTTAATAAAATAAAATTGAGATATTCACTTGTAATTTGGTAGACGTATGTATTATAACGACATCTGGAACTAGATTATATTTTGGGATGATTCCGTAGAAGTGTCGGGGTTAACAGGAGGACTAGGGGAAAATAAGTATATCAAGCCGGTAAGAGTACAGAAATGTGGGATTCGGTGTATATACTAGAAACCAAGGCCTTAGATTTCTTTCTAATATTTTTCAAACTCCACCACCTCCGCTTCATTATTAATGGGATAGATAACATCAAATTGAGATATTCACTTGAAAGTTAGTACACGTATGTATTGTAGTGACATCTGATTGAGATGACTGCATTGAAGGGGTGGGAGGTGGTAGGTTGTGAATAGTGGAAAATAAGTAGGGTAAACTAGAAACTTCATTTTTAACGTACATGATAGAAACTAACTCCTCAAACTTTTCTATGACATCTGCCCCAAATATTAAAATTCTATGACCAATAATTTCCACATACTAGAGTGCAAATATAGTCAAGATGTTTCCTTTAAAGTGATTTGGATGTGAATCTGGATGTGGAAGTAGTGATTCCTTAGGCAGCGGTTTTCATATTTCGAACAGACAAATTTAAAGTAAGAGAAATAATTTTCTCGGGTGAATCAAATCTTGTTAGCTGTGTACAAGATGGATTTTAATAAATTTTAAAACACTATTTACTTTCATTCAAAGCAAATTAGTGAAATAAATTCTTGCTATAGTAGCTACGCAAAAAATGGGTTCTAATCCAGGTATTGGAGAAAAATTTATAAAATATTTCAGTTCTAATCGGATATTCAGTTCATTAAAGTTTCTTTCTCTATATGTTATTAAATTATTTTACTGTAACTAATAATCACCCTGTACTAAATACAACGATTTTAAAATTTAGCATTAATTCGTTACGAATATGAGGCATTTCATAATGGAACTTAAACAGTTGTTAACACATGGCAAAATTGAGAAAATCCATTTCTTTAAATACCTTATTAGGCCAGTCACCATGTATGAAATCCCTATGTAGAGGTCCACAGTCACCCGACGTCGGCGAGCTCTAGGGGTTTGGTGGTGGAGGGTCGGGGTTATTAGTGAGTATATTGGTGAGTTTTTGGTACGTTGAGCAACCGAGGTTCGCAGTCATCTTGAAGATAGTGATAAGAGCCGTTCTTTTCAAATATCTCGACTTCTGTTGAGGCTACATCAAAAATGGATACCGCGTATTACAGGGCGTACAATTTTTTTCGTAGGACGGATCTCTTTTTATTTATTGACCGAGAGTATGGTATGAGTAATTCATATGAGAAAATTGTTTGACAGGAAAATTGTAGTGCACTGTATAATGCAATTGAAATATATGCAGCATGATTACGTAAGACAGACCGAGATAGTAAACACAGTTATTACGAATATTTCAAATTACGATTCCGTCATATTCGTAGGCAAGCATATCGATTATCTCGTGTTACTAATAGGACTGGCCCAAATTAAAAACATGCCGAAGGAGAAATTGCCCAGAAACTTTATTCCACATCGAGTACGATATAACGATATCATAAGCAACAACATCCTGTTTCTACACGAATTCAGTGGATGCACACGACTTCCTCTGTTTTTGGATTTGGCAAATCTAAATTCACCATTAATTTGAAGAACAACGATCATTTGGAAGCATCTCTGGAAATATAAAAAAAAATTCACTCTAACTTCTCGTAACCGCAGGAGAAGCATTCCTTCTTGCCTTGCAGAAGGAAATCGAAGCATAAGAAAAGTTAAATTTGCGAATCACAAACGCATTGTTAAAGCAATAAGAAAATAGAAAAACAAACCTTACATCATGTCCACAAACATTGGATACTGCATGGCAATACACTTCTAGGACGTAACTTTAAGCGCAAACGTGACTTGAAAACTTTTACGATCCGGAGAAATCCGGATGAAGGAAAGAGAATTGTGGGCTAGAATCAGAAACTATAGTAGGAAAAGCTGCGTCCAACGAAGTTTTAATATTTATAGCCTGTACATGCAAGGGAGACGTTGGAACAGCTTGTAGGTGCCGAAAAGCTGGAACAAAATTCTACGTTGTAAATAAAGTCTTGTGATAACGTTACAGATTTCCCAAAAAGAGGATTCGGAATGTGGACGAAACCACGTTAAGAAAAACGCCCCTAGGAACCTACCACCGTAGTAATGCGGAAAGGAGTTCTGGAGTCACGTGCTAACATGCCGTTTTTGCGACGCACTGTAGTGAAAGCTATTAATTGAAAATAAAAATGAAAAAAAAACGGAAGTGTAGATTCTTTCCTGCTCTACAATTTTTGCCTCGAAAATTTGTCTCGCACTAATTAAATATAACGAAAAAAATGCGAAAAACCGTGTACCGCAAGCTAATTCTAAAATTTATGTCGTAATAAATATTGTATCTATTCTACGAAAAAAAAATAATAGTACATTAAACATAGGAAATGGCGTCAATAAGAGTCCAGATATTTGAAAAAAGCAGTATTTAACACTTCTCTCAAGATGACGGTGAACTCCGGTTGCACAACGTCCCGAAAACTCACCAATACACTCACCAATGACCCCCCCACCAAGCCCTAAAGACTCGTTGATGTCGGGAGACTATTTTTTCAATTTTAATCCGGTATTGATTGAGATGTGATTAATTTACGAAATAATTCATAACAGTTAATTCCTAGTACAGCTTATGTAGGTATAAATATCCGTAATAAAATAAATGACACCACATTATAGTTGAAGGTAGTTTATAGCAATTTATTAATAATAATTAATTATCACACATACTGCTGATGTAAGTATTACAATTTTTAAAGACTAATAATATTGCACTACTCGCAGGATTGTGTTCTATTATCGGTTAATTCTGTTAGAGCCTAGTTACGCCAATAAAAGTCATTTTTAGTTGGTTAATTAGACATACGAAAAAATGCATAGGGTCCCGACCTAGCAATCTCTCTGTATTTTGACGTGCTGAACACGAATCCGATGTCCGTCTAGCTCCATCACCAACCAATTTTTTTAGTAAATCGTGAAACAGAAAATGTGAATTTTTTAGACTATTTTCGCGATTTACAAAAAATGGCGGGTGATAAAGCTAAACGAACATCGGATTCGTGGTCAGCACGTCGAAATATGTAGGGATTACTATGCCGGGTTCCAATAATAGAGAATTTTTTTGTGTGTGTCTGTGTTATGGAAGAAATTGGTTTTAATTACAGCTCATTGAGAAGGGAAGATTCTACTTTAAAAATGGTGCGATTTTTATATTGTTTTGAGACTTCATTAAATTTCAAAATTGCTCATGAAAACTGAAAAATGTCTACGGTGGTGATATCCAAGCGGTCGGAAGCTTGCAGTTCTTAACAGATACACTTACACGGATTTTTTTAAATGGCCTCGTCTATTATCAAAATAAAACCATATTCAATTCCATAATGAACTGTTGAGCCGTTTAATTGTACGCGGACCATTTTTCCGTTTCGTCGTGCATTCCAGTAATAAAAGAGTAATAATAGTAATACAGGGTGGTCAGTAAGTAATGGTCCATAGAGCAACAGTGAATTTCTTACATTAAAATATCGTAAGTTAAACTTACCTTAGTACGATCATTTGGAAGCATCTCTTAACAGATGCTGAGTGTTAAAATGAATATTATATTTTGAATTGTCTCACATAAGTTTTTCAGACATTGTTATAAAAATTGAAGTGAGATGAAAAATTCAAATCTGCTCCCATTTTTTGTGTAGATCATATAGGGTGTTATATAAGCAATTTTGAAGTTATGAATGTACTCTTAACTTTTTTATTCGTAATGTTATTGCTCTTTTTATTAATAAATCCTAAACCTCTTTGGCGAAAAAAAGCATACTTGTCATTAGTCCTCATAATCCATTATAAGAAATATTAACGTAGTAGGTGCCAATGCCAACAATACGCATGGCATTTAAACATTTTCGACATGACTGCCATTCCCTTTTTTCCAATTTTATTTTATTAATGCATTCGGAGAAAATGTAAAACTTATGTTCTCCACAGTCAGTATTGAGGAAGTAGAGAAAATAGTCTGGTCTATTAAATCTAATGCTAAGGGAGTGGATGGCATTGACTTAAATATATTATTATTGGTGATACCTCATATATGTGAATATTTAACTTTTATTATTAACATGTGTTTAACAAATAATGTATTTCCTAACTCCTGGAAATATTAGAACATAATACCAGTTCCAAAAAATACTAACCCTACTGACATTTCTCATTTCAGGTCTATAAGTATTTTACCGACAATTTCTAAAATAATTGAAAAAATTATTTCAAATCAGTTAGATGCATTTATTGCTGAAAATAAGGTATTGCCAGCGGTACAGTCTGGTTTCCGCGGAGGTCATAGCACTGCAACTGTACTGCTACATGACATTGACGATATATTTAGCGCTGGTGATGAGAAAAAAGACACTTGCTTGGTTCTTTTGGATTTTAGTAAGGCGTTTGGCACCTTAAATCATTGTATTCTATGCACTAAGTTAAAATATTTTGGTGTAAGTAAACAAGCAATTTCTCTTATTCTCAACTATTTGACTATATATCTGGCCGCCAAATATATTGTTGTAAGTTAAGTCGACACTTTAGCCTACTCGACCACTGAAAACTTACGACATAGTTTTACATATGTTGATGGTATAGAGACATTGAATTCTGTTTGTTCTCTATACAATCATTTGTATAAAAAAATGTAGGTATGTAAAAAAAGGTGCAAGTGTGATATACCGTTGGAATCGGAATTTTAACTGCTTTCCAATGATTAGATTACAAATTGTAAGTAGTAATAAAATAACCAAGTTGTTGTGCCAGAATGGCACTAGACGTAATTCGATCTCAACCAAAACCTTTTCAGATCTTCTAGAGCACTAAAGAAACCCTCATGCAAAGTATCATCCAAATCCGTCCAGTAGTTTCGCCGCCGTCGTGCTAACACACATACGCACACACCATCACCTACACACACACAGACATCTTTGAAAAACCACTTTTTTGGATTCCTGGGACCTCAATAGGTAAAGATTTGATGTTATCTCAATTTTCGATTTTGGACCAATTTTAGTAACCTCCCACAACTTTATTGTGGGGAGGTTAAAATGTAGGTATATAAAAAAAGGTGCAAGTGTGATATACCGTTGAAATCGGAATTTTAACTTCTTTCCAATGGTTAGATTACAAATTGTAAGTAATAATAAAATAAACAAGTCGTTGTGCCAAAATGGCACTAAACGTAATCCGATTTCCACCAAAACCTTTTCAGATATTCTAGAGCACTAAAGAAACCCTCTTGCAAAGTTTCATCCAAATCCGTCCAGTAGTTTCGCCGCTATCGTGTTAACACACATACACACACATATATACACACACAGACATTTTTCAAAAACCACTTTTTTGGATTCCTGGGACCTCAAAACGTAAAGATTTGATATTTCAATTTTCGATTTTGGACCGATTTTAGTAACCTCCCACAATTTTATTGTGGGGAGGTTAATAACGTAAGAGAACCGATTTTTGAATTATGCTAATCAAAATTATTGAACTTAGCCAAAATGGCCGTATTTTATATAAATATTCCTAAAACATTTTTCTTATCCAATTTACATAAATCTGGTCACTCGCGGGTTTTTGAGGTTGCTGGTTGCGAATCTGATATCCAAATTATCATAAACCAACATGCAAGATGGCGAAATTAATGGCGGCTTAAAATGCTAAAAAATGATGAAAAATGAGATATTTCGTTTTTCATCATTTTTCAGAATTTTATAACCGTCCTTGATTCCGCCATCTTGCAGGTTGGTTTATGACAATTTGTATATCAGATTCGCAATCAGACCTCAAAAATCCCCGAGTGATAATATTTATGTAAATTGGATAAGAAAAAAGTTTTACTTACGTTTTTTGGAAATTAAGATGGGTTGCGAGACAAGTGCTCTAAATAATTTTGAACGAAGATCTTGTGATTCGTGCCACTGTGGGGCGGTCAATTGAGCAAAGTAACTATGCATAGTGTTATATGACCGCCACCAAAGCTTTTAGCTTGCAGATGTATAAATTTAAAAATATTTCTTTACTTTTTACTACAATTTTTTAAATAAAAACCTTGTTTTAATTTTTTTTATATTTAATTTCATATACATTATTATTTTCAAGAAGCCAATAATTTATATTTGTCTTTTTAGGAGATGGACGTTACATTATTGTATTGCCTTAGATATTCAATGGTTTTATCTGGAACTTTATCTCCTAGTATGGATAAATTTAACATGGGTCTGTACACGGTTTATGGAAGTATAATACAAATGTTCTATACTTTGATGATATTGTGCGCATGCCTCGAAATGCCAGCTTTGTGGCACGATACAAGCAAACTTACTACATCAGTAAATATTACGCTTACTGCTGCGATCACCATTATAAAATTATTTATTTGTAAAACCAAAGGTTTTCAATATTTGATACATGAAATTGTTGTTATGGAGAACAAATTGAAAACCATCAGTGACAAAAATATCTTGAAAATATATAAATCATTTTTGAGGCGAAGCAAGTGTATCCAAATATATAATCTCATAATATGTACCGTTGCATCCATCGTAGTATGTACTCCACCTTTTGTGAAATATGTTATATTATGGGATAAAAATGCAAATAACTCGAATGTGGAAAGATCTCTGCCTTTGCTAATATGGTTGCCTTTTAACGTAAATGATCATTACCTAATGAGCTTCTTTATAACAATTTGTTATGCTGTTTTATCTTCATTGTTTTCTTTTAACGTACAAGTACTTTTCTTAATTTTACTGCTTTATGTTAGCTTCAGATTACAAGTGATAGGTAGTTATTTAAAAAGCGTGAAGCAATCTGGAAAAACCAATACTGACATTGAAATGGTCAATAAAAAGAATGAAGCTGCCGAAGCAGCGATTAGATTTTGTCTTCTGGAGCATCTCAAGATTATAAGGTGAGGAAAAAATATTTCTTTCTAATCTTGTGACCAAACTACTTTGCTCTTGTGTATTTTAAGTCGCTGAATCCAAATCTTGCATCAAAATTGTGCCTACACCAACCAATTTTTTTACGGTTCAAGTTTCTAAGAATTTGTCAAAGTACAGGAAGAAAAATTTGCCAGCAACCGAATAACTGTAAGTAAGCTATTTCTCACACTGAATACCCATATTGTAGTAAAACAATCCCTTACAGGTTATAAAACCCCCTAAATGAGAGAATCCCATAAATTACGTTAAAAAATCTGAAATAGTTTTTTTCTTGAGTGGATTTTTTTGAACTTTTCATTTGATGACAATCTACCCTAGGGTGCTGTAGAACTACGCCCAGAAGAAAATAAGACATAAGGAAATAAATATAATGAAAGTCCTGCGATTCTCAGCACATTCTGTATATCACCTAAGTAAATCTTAAGACACTTGATTACAAAAAGACATACAAAACTAAACCACTCTTAAGAAGGGATATATCCACCCCCAATTAAAGAAAATATATCCATTGCATGTTAAAGAACAAAGTAAATAATTTATTAATTTTATTGAATATTAAGTTTGCGTGACGGTGGTATGAAAAGATTTACTTTTAACTTGTTCAAAAACATGCCCTGATTATTCCAGAAAATCAAAAGTGAAAGAGTTGTTTATGTGAGAAAATTTAATTTAATTTTTTTAAGCAATAAAATCTTTTATTTTCGAGTAGTTGGCAATCTTTGTTTTTTTGCTTTTTTCCGGTAAATCTCTCTTTAACATGGTCAGCCATCATATTAACGCTCCAGTTTGCCTGATACCTTGTTTCCATAACTTTTAAATCTTGGTGAAATCTTTCTCCTTGTTCTTCACTGAAATCTCCAAGATTTTCTGGAGAGTGATCTTTGTTGTCATGAAGAGTGGAAGTTTTAAATTCATATTGCACCCTAATTTATCAAAGATAGTGACCGTCTTTTTCACTCTCTTTAATTAAACAACTTTTTTACTTTTGAATTTGTGGATAAATCAACGGTTGTTTTTGAACAAATTGAAAGCAAATATTTTCATACCATCGCACAGTGGTACTCTTGAAATCAGAAGTGCGACAAAATTATTTTCGGCAACGTAATAATAATTGGAATAATATTGAAAAGTGTTACATATTTGTGCCATTTTCGTGAAAATAATAAATTTCTACTCTATGAATTAATTTTATTTTTCGGGTTCAATAATCTTTGATAATATAGATGCTTTGTGAATCTTGCAGTTGTAAACAAGGACAATGCTTCATCTTTGGTAAACTTTTGGCTTTCATTGTGTTTGGAATGATAGGCTGGACATATTTTTTTCGCACGTGTAGGTGTAGTAGAAGGCACATTTAAAAGTATTGCACTACTTAAGATGCCGGCCGATCTCAAACTTTACGATCTACAAAACTTAATTCTTCGGGACTTAGTTGCTCTCTGAGATCATTAGTTCTTCCTTGTTTACGTAGCAGTAAAATTTCTACGAAATCTCATTTAGGCCGGACAGTTGGATTTGAACTATAAAATTCTCGACGTAATATAAATTCTTCGTTTAACCACTCTGAATTATTTGCTACGAAATGGTCGCGAACAAGTGCTTGCCTCTAAAATTGACGTGAATTTCGCATAAAACAATTTCAATGAAATTATCAGACTCAATTCTAGACGTGAAACATTATTTTTCCCTCTTGTCGGTAAGGCGTCCAATAACTCTTTTCTTGTATACCTTAAAAGAATGTTTTAATCACACAATCTCATTATTAGGAATAATAAAAGAATTATGCTACGTTTTGCTTAATTATGATTTATAAAAAAAGAGCAAAATCGAG
Organism: Stenurella melanura; assembly: GCA_963583905.1. Taxonomy (NCBI): domain Eukaryota; kingdom Metazoa; phylum Arthropoda; class Insecta; order Coleoptera; family Cerambycidae; genus Stenurella; species Stenurella melanura. Next base: position 49,419,213 of record OY757309.1, on the reverse strand, counting down.
CAAACAATTTTATAGCACCCTGTTTCACAAATATATACTGCAACTGAGTAAATTATAATCTGAAAGTACTATGGGTACGTTTGTTTATAACTCTATGTAAAGTTAAGAACAATAAAAATGGAAATGTCTTTTTATCCACATTATATACAATCGCTTAATTTTACTAATATAAAAAACAGAAAAGGGAATTTTACGAATGACAAAAATACGTATTTACCTGAATTATGGCCCTCTATAATAAAATTTATTAGAAGTTACTTAATTATTTAAATAATAGTTCCTAAACATTCATAAAGTGCACACAAAATACATTTACATTTATCAAAACTACGTTTGCAAATAGACTGCCTTATAATATGCCTGTAATACGTAAGCAAATGGAAAAAAACAGGTTTAATTCTTGGAAGGGTTGTACAGTGGAGGGTTGTAAAACAGTAAATGTAGTAAATACTCATTGAAATAAAGATTTAGTTTCACCCTTCTTGTAGCGTTTTACATGGCAATGGTACCACTGTGCATCGGCACGCCACAGAAACTTAATATTCAAGAGAACTAATAATAAATTTACTTCGCTCTTTAAAACTCAATGGATATATTGTCTTTAATTAAGGACGGTCATATCCCTCCTTAACCCTATAGTGCAGAGAACTGCCTAAAGGCGGACTTTATCTGAGAGGTAATTACGGTCACGAATAAAATTTTGAAGCTCTTACTGCATACCACCAACTATAGGAGAATTTCACTCTATACAGTGGTCAAAGCCTCGCTACTGTCACATGAATAGTTTAGCAGCAACAGTCAGTTGAAATCAGATTTTCGTTGCGAACGCAGGCAAAATTGTTTTGTGAGAGTGTATCCATTTCAAAAAATAAAAATGAATATTTGTGAAAGTCGTAGCAAGCTGTAAAATGATCGGTGGGCAGCTTCTATTCTATATTTTATGTTATTTGTGTTTGTTGAAGAGAATTTTTATTTTTGACATTGAAATCTCACAAAATATTTCTTTTGGTTTTTCATTGCAATTTCAAGGGAAACGCTTGAAATTTTTTGTTCTATAATAATAATAAGAGAACAATTTACTCTTATTTTCTTTAGTCGTGGCATATCAGCGAAAATATTTGAAATTGTCGGAAATGTCGGATGAGGAAATCAGGGAAGTAATAGATTCCTGCTGATGACGAAAGCCCCACTGATGAAAAGGAAGGTGATTTTGATAACGATAGTGACAACGTTCATTCTAATGATGTAAGTGCCGAAGATAAATTGGCTATCGACATGTATCTGGAAGGAATGAGAAGTGCAACATTGCCTGAAGTTGTCGCAGAAGCAATGATGGCGAGCATCAATCTCAGCACTTTGAACGAGTCGCTGTATGCTTCATCAGCTAATTCATCGTCAAAAGATGAATCAGCTGTTTTGTTAGAGACTCAAGTTACCGAACCACTGCCTGCATATTTGCACAACCTGTTATGCCTTCTACATCTGCTCAAACTGATGAGTGTTACGCCACTGGCCACTCAAACTTCTAGACGTCGGAAGTGTCCTCGGTTGCCAGAACTATCAGAAGAGGAGAGTGGCCCAAATGTTCCCGAACCACTGCCTGCTCAACCTGTTACGCCTTTTGCATCTTCTCAAAATGATGAAAGGGTGCCACTGACCACTCGAACTTCCAGACGTTGGAAACGTCCCCGGCCGCCAGAACTAGCAGAAGAGGAGAGTGGTCTAAGTGTTCCCATCACAGGAACGTTCATCGTCATGAATATGAAGAACAATGCCGAAGAATAGAAAAGAATTGCCAGCAAGTTTGATGAAGGAATTGATAACTCCGTATGACTGATTCCGACCAAGTAGGCCATTGATGCATCTTTCGGGATCGATCAGGCAAGAAGCAATGCAAATACCCAAAATGTACCTCCGAAACACAAGCATTTTGCACCAAAAGCAACCCCAGCCTTTGTAATTCCCCAACAAAGACATGCTTCTATGACTTCCACAACAAGCACAATATATTTGTGAATTTTTTGTGTAATTTAAATCTCTTATTGTATTTACTTTCATTCTACTATTTTGCAATTTATGTTATCTCTTGTATTGAATAAATGAAATGCACACTTTCTATTAAGTCTATGTATGTACTGCATAGGTCCGCCTAGAGACGGACTTCCTTTTCTCACCTGCAGCAGGTGAATGAGACAACAAACTTAATTTCTGATATCAGATTCGTGTTTCTTGTGCCAAAATAATCCCCCCCCCCCGAATTTATGAGTTCACAAAAAAAATTCATACAATAGAGGGTTAAAAGTGGATTATTTTTTTGTCTTTTTGTAATCAAGTTTCTTAAAATGTACTCAAGTAATACACATAATGTGCTGAGAATCCACTTGCTTATTTCCATTTCTGGTCGTAGTTTTACAGCACCCTAGGGGTAGATTATGATCAAATTAAAAATACAAAAAAATCTAGTCAAAAAAAATTATTACAGATTTCTTAACGTGATACATAGGATTTAACATTTAGGGGGAATTTCTATAACATGTAAGGGGCTGTTTTACTATAATATGGGAATGAGTGTAAAAAATAGCTTACTTACAGTTGCCCGGTTGCTGGGCAATTTTTTTCCTTTACTTTGACAAATTCATAGAAACTTGCCATTTTGACCCATTTGTGGATTATTCTTGAACCATAGAAAAAACTGGTCGGTGTAGGCACAATTCTGATGCCAAATTTGGATTCAGCGGCTCAAAATACATAAGGGTAGAATGGTCTGGTCAAGAAATTAAAAAAAAAAATGTTTGTGTGCCTGTGTTACTAATTCATTTTCTCTGTTACGATAAACTTCAAGTGAAATCTACGCCAAAGATATTATTTACTTGAAATATCTGCACACAGGCCGTTTATAGGGAAAATGGAAAAATATCTCAACAAGGTTTTAAATAGTGACTTGTGATCTTAAAGATATTATCCCTCATGCCTCATGCTAATTTTCCTACTACTTTTCTAATGGAGCAATATTAAGTGTAACACACCATTGTCAAGGACTATTTAATTAGGACTAAAATGGTGTCTTTGAATTAGTTTCCATGAACATCAATGGGCTTGTTCTATGATATTCTTTTTATATGGTTTTTATATACTACTCGATTTCTTATTATGCACTTAAAATATCATATTAGTAACATTTTCCGTTCTCGAAATATATGGGGTTGACATTAGCAATAGTTGCAGAAACAGTGAGCCCATTTGTGACGTCGCTATAGGCAACTTTGAACTCGGAGATCTACCGAGACACCGCGGCCACTAACAATCGTTCAGTAGTAAGTAAATACGTGGAGTTTAAGGTCTCTTTAGATGCGTATGAGAAAAGCTCGTTTTATCGACATCGTAAATTTCACAGTGGAAATCTTAATTTCGGTTCGACCTATACGAAGCAAATATAAATATATTCGTAAAAACTGGAAACTGTGCGTGTTTTGAAAATTCATAACTAATTAATAATTAAAGTGAAAGGGCTCGCGATGTCTCTATGGAAAGAGGAAGATGGAGCTTTATCGCAATACGCGAGCGAGATGCTTTCGGGGATCTTTCAAATTTAACTTGAAAGGTCGAAAAACATGGGATTTTCAAACGCTAACTAATAAATACGTCAAGTGGACGCTCGTACTATGCGTCTACGGAAAGGGAATGGTCGGTGATGAATCGGCATCGTAAAATACAGGGTCAAAATCGAAAATTCGACCCTACAGGAGCAAGAGAAAATTGTAATTTTTAACATTTCGCCAAATCGCAGAGCGAGATAGCCAACTTTTGCGCGTTAATTGCAGAAAACCGATTAGAAATACCACCTACGATTTCACCCTAACACAATCGTAATTAAATCCCGAAGTGAACGGAACCGATCCTCTTCCGAAAAACCGACCCCTCGAAAAGCCACATTGCCATGCTCTCTTAGCTTTTGGTCGGATGGTAAACAAACAAACAATTTTCTGGAGCACTTCTACTTGTATTTGTGCATTCTCGAATTATGCAATACTTAACATTATTTTTCTTTGTACACATATTGAATTAAACAAGAAGTACGCAACACAAACAATACTCCGAAAACACGTATAATTATAACAACTCAAAAGCATCGAGTAGACTGAGATCGCTAAGTCTATGCGTATAGTGACGTAGCACCTAGCCACACCCTCGCAAGGTGGCGGTTTGTAATTGTTTTTAAGACAATAAACGTGCAAATAAAATTCTGATTTTTTACAGATCCATTATTTTGTACTTCCACTTTCGATTTACGAAATAAAAAAACTTCAAAACAAGCCTACTATACACAACACTCGAATACCAACAGTTGACGCATGTTTCTCCGATGACGATAGTATCGTTGGGATATGAGTAAGATCTGATCATATTCCGATGATGCCAACACAACACTAATTGAGTTTTAATCATCTTCCGATGATGCCAACACCGAAGGCGAACCGCACGAGTGATGTATTCATGAGCTTTAATATTTGTGAAAACTACTTCATAGGCAGCATTACACCGAAGATTCTAGCCCTCTTCAGATCGAATAAAATGGTGCTGGTTCTGTTTTGAAAAATACTTTCTTTCTGTCTGATTGCTCAATATCAAGCCATCATTCGTATGCTCATTGTTTCTCCGCAGTAAATAATTATCGTTATCATACAGGCTGGCGCATTTTTTAGGTCCAAATTATTCTCCACTATTTTTTATCAGTAAAAAATCTCCCCGAATACTTTGGGATCTTCACAGAGCAAAATTCATAAGAACCTAAATTATTTTTTTAACCGAATTAGTTTTCTGCTCTCAACCAATATTTAGGGTATGGATTGAAATAATAAGAAGTTTACCACGGTACAGTTGCCGCGTCGACCTGAAAATCATCATAATAATGGGGTAATATAATGGTGGAATAAAACTATTGGTCTAAATTACTTAAAAGTGAATTGTGTTTCTAAGGCAATTTGTAAACATTACAAAAATTGTACTAAAAAGTTTTGGATCAAATCCCTGTGGTATAGAGCTTTTGTTTAAACAAAAGAATGTTCTAAATCGGGTTTTTTCGCAGTTCTTCTCAAATATCTCTGGTTGTATAACCCGAGTCCTAATAGGGAAAGGGAACTAAATTGTTCACGACGAAATTTCGAAGAAAACTAGATCCATCTAAAATTTTTGGGTCAATTTGTCAAGTCACAAAACATAAAAATATTCGAGGAAGACGATTTCTAAACAATTAATGATAGTTTGAACAATAATGCAAATATTTTAACGAAACTTCAAAAAAATATACTCCTTGTGGAGCTAAACTATCAAACCAAGTTTGAAATTGAAATGTTTATAATAACGCCTAAAAAATAGGGGAATCAACTAACACAAAATTTAGGTGACATGAACGAAAATAAATTTTAAATTTTTTTAAACTAATTTTACTCAATTTTTCTAATGTTTCTAATTATTTTGAAAAACAAATGCATTTTACTTATTAATTTCCACCCACAAATAAAAATTCTTGTCATATATTAAAAGTACAAAAAAGAGCGAACAATTTAAAAAAGTATTTCTATATACACCAATTGCGAGCCGAGATATAAACATGTTTTGCATTATGGCCATTTATAAATAAACCAAGAGGCATTATGACTTGAAACTGAACATTCCTAATACTTCAGCTTTTGCTGAACATGTTATAATTTCTTTATCCATATAAATTATTGGAAAATTATGGAGTTGAAGGCGCATTTTCACGGCATAATTAAAATCTTCTTCTTCGCGATTCAAATTCATCGTATAATGATATATTTTTTCTTTTTAAACAATTGTGTTTTCTTGTAGATATTAGATTCACTGCCTTTTGATTTCTGCCGTTTAGTAGTTCTTGTCAAGCTTGATGTTGTAGCTGAGGTACACATATTCTTCAATCGCTTCAAACGTGGGGTTGTCCAATTGTCGACTCACGAGTTTGGTCATCAGGAGGTTAATCCTTAGGCCCAGAGTGAAACTTAATATATTTTAAGCCTCTAATTAATAACATCTTAACTAAATTGCTGATTAATTATACCTGAAAATTAATTTAAAAAATGAAACAAACTACAAAGGACTATATTTATTTTAAATGACCATGAGACTTCAGGGGTGAGTGAATAACAAAACACTTTCGATAAATATACAGAAGCAATATAAATAATAAATACATATATAAAAAATTATTAGATGGAATTGCAAAATATAAACTCAAAAATTCGCGTCTGGCCAGTTCCGCGTAAAATAAATGTTTCACTATTACAGAGTTAAATGATAATAATTTTTACAACAATATCAAAATCTATAAACTAGCTACAAATTGAAACCGACAAATTAATATTCGGTATGTTAGTTGTCGAACTAACATATATTTTCGCACTCCATGAACGAGATTTACTTGAGAACACACTGAGGTGTAAATTTGAACACTCGCGACGTTTTCACTAGTTTTCAGAGAAACCGTCGATGAAAAATAATTTTTTATAACAGAATGCAATGGCCGGAAATCATAATTCTGATTACCAAACATCCAGGGACTACAAGATCATAATTAACGAAATACGTTAGCAAACGTTTTTTATGGCGTCGGCCATTTAAATTGTAGAAAACGAAGAAGGTAGAAAGTTTATGGCGTACTTACAGTTTAATGCTTCTGTAACTTGGAACTACACTACTTCACTATATAACTCGTTAACTATTGATATCATTGATTCTAGATATCAATTCTTAAAGCTGTATTTTAGGTAAATTACTCTTATTATCGAGTGAATAAAATGTAACCCGTTACAACAGCTTCCAAACCTTTTTCAGCATAACTTGAAACTCGTCAGCATTGATTGGTGCTCATCAAGATAATGATATTAGCTAACTGAAAAATATCCCATCTGTATTGACCCCTTTTCGCTTCCATCTCAGATTTCTTTAAATGTGCTTTGACGAGATGTTATTGCAAAGTGTGATTTTTCTTTTAATGGGGATCCTCCCCGTGGCTAAATTTCGTTCGACTTTGACGTGTACTTTAGCAGCTATATCCAATTGCACTTTTATGTACCCGCAGTTTGTCATCAGATACTTTATATAGAGGGCCCAGATGTGTAAAAATCATTTGTCGCATGACATTTTGACTGATTTGCCACCATACACTGGCCGAACATAGTTCTGGTGATCGCTTGTGTCTCGGCCATGTATGAAACTATTTTCCGCTTCTTTTATTTGTTTGAAAGGCATAGAAATGGAGCTCAATTTTTGTCATCATCATTTTGTCATTTTGGGGTGTATCCTTAGAAGCATCAAATCCTCCCTGTCATCCCGAAAATGCAGCCAAAGGTGGTAGTGCCATCGTGATTAAGGAATCAATTAAACATCATCAAGAGATTGGATAAAAAACAGGAGAGTTTCAAGCTGCCTCTGTAAATGTTAAAACTAAAACATATTAAATTATTGTCTCCGCAGTTTACTGTCCCCCTAGACATGCTCTCAAAAAAGAACAATATTAAGACTTTCTAAATAATCACGGATATAGATTCATCATTGGGGGTGCCTTCAATGCCAAGCACGTTCAGTAGGTTAACAACTAAAAAAGGGAAAGAACTGTTTGAAAATGTGAAACATTGTCAACTCGTAAGGCAACATATTGGCCTACAGATCCCAATAAAATCCAAGATTTAATAAATTTCTTCATAACCCGAAATGTGTCTGTGAACCACATGCACGTGGAAGAGGCTTGGGATATGAACTCTGGTCATTCTTCTATTCTTCTCACCCTGAGTGATACTGATATACAAAAGGAAATGTCTCATAGATTGATTAATAGACAAACTGATTGGCAGAGCTTCAAACTTCAACTTAAGAAATTGTCAATTTGTCAACCCCACTAAGGAACGAAGATTAGCTAGACAACGAAGCGGAAACATTTATTGAGCATATCCAGCAAGCTGCATACGACAATACTCTTAACATTATCCCACGAATTAAAAGTAACAATTACCTCAGAGAAATTAGAGCACTTATTTCCGAAGAAAGAAGACTAAGAAGAATCTCGCATCAATCTAGGCGTGCAGCAGATAAAACTAGACTAAACAGTGCCACACAACAACTCGAAAGAGAGATTCAAGAAATTAACTATAAACCTATTATTAGTGACTACCTAAGTAAACTGTCAAATAACAGTAAAACTGACTATTCACTTTAGCAAGTCACCAAAAGACTAAAAAGACCGAGCTTCCAGAATCCACCAATTAAAAACGCAGACGATACACGGGCAAGAAGTAACATACAAAAGGCTTACAGATATGCCGAACATTTTGAAAGGACCTTCCAGCCGAATGAGGGAGGAGACCCTCTTGATTGGGAAAATCTTATCCAGGAACAGTGTGATATCAGACTCGCTACTCCAAAAAAAAATTGAAACGGAAATTAAACAAAACATCAATCCGAAGAAAGCTTCAGGGTTTGACTTAATTACTGAGGAAATTCTAAAACAGCTTCAACGTAAAGCAATCATAAAACTTACCTACCTTATCAATGCATCATTTAGATTAAAATATTTACCTAAGATATGGAAAGTAGCAGAAATTACAATGATTCCTAAACCCGGACAACCACCAAATGATGTCTCGTCTTATAGACCAACCTCCTTACTCCCTGTAATATCGAAACTGTTTGAGAAAGTGCTGCTTGAAAGATTGAAACCAGTTCTTGATAAAAACATAATCCCAGCATACCAAATTGGCTTCAGAGAGAATCACTCAACAATAGACCAAGTCCATAGAATTACTGATATAATTGAAAAGTCGTTAGAAGAGAGAAAAGTTTGTTCCACCGTCTTCCTTGATGTGGCACAAGCCTTTGATAAAGTACGGCATGAAGGACTTAATTAAAAATTTCGCAGACTTTTGCCTAAACAGATGTCACAGTTATTGAAGTCTTACATTTCAGGCAGAGTTTTCAGAATTAAGCAGGGAAGAGATGCTTACTCTGAACTAAAAGAAATTAAGACTGGAGTACCACAAGGCAGTGCATTAGGGCCAGTTCTCTACTTACTATGCACCAGTGATATTACTGAATTAGAGCATGACACGATAGCTACCTTTGCTGACGATACTGCCATAATGGCTGTAGGCAAAAATCACGAAGAAGCTGCAGCGAATCTGCAAATCTCACTTAATAAAATAAACAACTGGACTAAGCAATGGCGAATCAAATTGAATGAGACTGAATCTATCCATGTCAATTTTACGAACAAAAGAAATCAACAGATCCCTGTTAGCATAAATAATATCCAGGTACCATATACTGGTGCAGCGAAATATTTGGGTATGACTTTGGACGCTAAGCTACGCTGGAGAGCTCATGTGAAAAGGAAAAAAGAAGAACTGGATATCAAATTTAGAAAAATGTATTGGCTGCTTGGAGCGAATTCCACCCTGTCACTTGATAACAAAGTACTACTGTACAAACAAATTCTTAAGCCCGTATGGACATATGGCATACAGGTCTGGGGTTGTGCCAACAAAAGCAACTTGAAAATAATCCAGCGATTTCAAAACAAGGTACTAAGGAGCATTGTTAATACTCCTTGGTATTTTGAAAACAGTGACCTCCACAGAGACTTGAATATGGAAACTGTTAACCAGACCATTATCAAATTCGCCAAGAATCATGAACATCGACTCCATCACCATGTCAATATCGAGGCCATTCAGCTCCTTGATAACTCGAATCAGATCAGAAGACTGAAGAGGACTAAACCTTTCGAGCTAGTATAATGTTTAGATGTTTAGTTAGTACTAAAGCAGAGTACAGTGCTAATGTACACGATATAACAAAAGGGTAATTAAATTATTAGAATTTAAGGGATACTAGTGAGTATGTGAGTAAGTCCTTAGTTTGTTTTGTATAGTATTAATTTAGCTCGACACTATATTACTCATTGATCAATTCTTGATCAGATTTTAATGTCAGTAAAACACCCTTGAGGGTGCTTTATTAAAAAAAAATATTTTGTCAGAAAACGTAACGTAAGATTTTCAGGAAAATCTGAGAACGAGTTGCTATCTTCTCGATCGTTTTCCAACTGATCGTTTTTTTCTTTTTTTGTTCAAAGAGAGTAACGCATCTCTTCATTTCTTACAACTACATTTTTTCAGAACAGGCGGCGGATTTATTAAAAAACCGAAGGAATTGATCGAAATCAGTTGTTCTGGATATTTGTTTTCCAACTATTTGTAACCCGATTTTCTATTTAGTAATTTCTAATTATATATTTGTTTATTTCTCAGGATCACGAATATTTTCTTTTTGGTACAGGAAAATATTAATCTAATAGATAGACATGAAGAAGGTAAAGATAACAAATGAGAAGAAAATTTTAAGAAGCTCCTTTTATTCTATAAAGTAATATCATATCGACCCCAGAGATTAGTATTGAATCATTTTGTTACCGCATATACTGGTATAGAACATACATCCTGAAGAGAGGTCGAGCTAAAGGCGCAGTAGCTAAAGCTGAACCAAAAATATCTAGTCTCAAGAGACCTGCTCTCAGCGTGTAACAGAGAAGCATTGCAGGCATCAGGCTGATCAGTCAAAAAGTCTAAAATTTTGTGCTTGACTGCACCAGAAATAGAGATATTTTGCTTTATTAATAGGTGGAAGTGGGATTTTAAAGCCTTACAATCTGAGTAACCAGCTTAACATGCCGTTCAACCTCACCATAACTTACGGCAGGGACAAACCTGTTCAAGATTTGTATCAATATTTTTGAACGTGTCATTTCACGCACACATTGGGTAATCATTGTTATCAGCGGCGCTTTGTACCGTTCACCACGTACAAGTGAATATAACACTTGAAATACCACTTTCGTTTCATATTATTTGAGTTCCAGTACGATGGGAGAAGTTCAGAAGAAAATGTGTCCCATGAACGTTGACGACATACAGTGAACTCATCCTGTGATTTCCTGAGATCATTTGCATCCCACAAATTGTATCATTCAAATCAAAGTCACATTCCAGACATTATTGCCGTAGCTACTTTGCACAATCTTTATTGATATCAGTACTTCTCATCCTTTCTATTAGCGTAGCTGCTGAGACCTTTGTGAAGAGCACCATCTAAGAATCCCCCTTGTTACTTGAATATGTAAAACATATCCATGTAATAATTGTCTCTGGAAGGATAATTTGTTTTTCCGCAGGAAGATATGCTATAAACTGCTGTTTTCGAAGACCATGTGGTTATCATGACTTGGAATGCAATTTCCACACTTTCACTACTGATATCAGCTCTTGGCTCAACATCCCGTTTGTAACTCAGCATGAATTTCTCGATCCATTTCTTTCGACACATGATATCAGCAGCAAATATGCTCTTTTCGTCCTGTAGTGCAGCGGTTCGTTGAAAGACATCGTCCTGATAGAATCGCTTGTGGCATTTAAAAAGCCTTTAGCACGATTTGCTTAACATACACGAAATAGTTTATTTTGTCCATAGCTACTAACACTGCACACAAATCACGCACAAAATTTTAGACGCATAACGCCTACAATGTCCCGTTGGTGTAGGCTGAGAGCAGGTCTCTAGCGGTTGGATATTTTTCAGTTCAGCATTAGCTTCTATGCCTTGAGCACGATCACTCTTTAGGATGTATGTCCTATAACAGCACATGTGGTGGCAGAAAGATTCAGCAGTAATCTCTGGTGCAGTAAGTATAATATTATCCTATGGAATAAGTAAAGCTTCTTGTATATTTTCCCGATTATTTCTGGCGCTGTATGTCTTGAGCTTGATCTTCTTTTTCTTGCAGATAATGCAAAGTTGCATTTCCTCTTCGTTTGTTATCTCTACCTTCTTCATGACTATCTGAAACTATTAATATTTGCCTATAACAAAAGTGAATATTATTGATCCCTGAAAAATACATAAGACAGAATTAGAAATTACTAAATAGAAAATCGGATTACAAATAGTTGGAAAACAAATTTCCAGAACAACTGATTTTGATCAATTCTTTCGTAAAACCGTCCTATTCGGAAAAAAATATTATAAGGAATCAAGAACTCCATTAGACGTTTCGAATAAAAGAAGAGAAAAAAAACGATATGTTGAAAAATTACCGACAAAAGACCCTTTTCTCTAATTTTTTTGTTTTTCAGAAAACATTTGCGTTTCCGACAAAATGATGATCACAAAAAATGTGCTCCTTTTTAGATCTTTCAAACAAAAAGATAGAAACGGAAAATTGGTTCACGGCTGAGAAACAGGAGATCACAAAAGCTGTGCTCGGCCAGTTTCAACAGTATATGGAGACTAAGCGATTAAAATGCGAGTCATGTGACCAATGATTCTCACACACCTGAACCCCATATATAAAGTACCTGAAGACAAACTGCGGGTACATAAAAGTTGCAAAACTGGAGCTAGCGCTATGACTAGTGGGGAGTGGTGTGCTTATAGATGTTTATATATGTACAGAGTTTATAGATATAGATACCTCATGAGATTTGGTCTCTTAGAGAAAGTTGGGCGTGGCAGTTATGTAAACTGTATTTTGTTTTAAATAATTTATTGTAACATTTTAGATACATCCAGATATTAAACAATAGTATAAGTTTTTACGTGATGCTGGAATTTATATGGTATTCTGCCGAACTTGCCTCAATAGTGTTTTTTGAAATAATGTCGGTAAGTTGATGTTGATGTTTTTTATTTTGTAGTTATTTGTCTACGATTCATGAGTAAAAATATATTGCTAGAGGTATTATGAGAAATAAATCCTTTTGCAGATATTACGAATTCATAATTATTAATGTGTAGAATCATTTTAATAAGGTGTCCAGAAACTCTCGGGTCAAAAGGAAACCTCAAATTCTGTAGATGCTTTTATGTCGTTTCAACGCAAATCACCTATTCAAAATTGCTTCCATAAGGAGCTACTGCTCCCTGTCATAAAATCATCTTCAAAACGCATTTATTTAAAACGATAAAACTTGGTACATTTATTAGGTTGAAAGTACCTACCGTTTACAGTAAATTTGATTCTTTCATTGCAATCATAAACAACTTATTTGAAGGAGAGGAGTAGGCGGGAGGTCACAACACATTATTGTGACAGTCGTCCTTTACGTAATGTGCCTGTTGTACCCTATAATATCCATGTAGGTGTTTACAAAGTTGTATATTTCTATTTATCTGTGATCAGATTTTTGTAAGACTTGAAATAATTAGTGGTAGTCTGACAATATACTCAATTTATGTTACAGAATAATATAAATCAAGCATATTTTAGGAATGCACAGGTACATAAAAAGAGTGATCTGAACCCGGGACCCTATATAGTAATGTAACATATGCAGTAAAAGGGGTTAAGAAATTATAATTGTTCGTCATAAAATAGGGCAATGTTTATAGCAATTTAAGGTTTTCACTCCCAGACTTTAAAAGGTTCTAAAATATTCGTCACAATGTAATATTATTGGATTTAAAGAACAGTAAACAAACTTGTATAAATTTATAATTTAATGTATCGGACGTATCGACGACAAGAACTTTGTAAAATCTTGTGTATTAGAGTTTCCAAATCTGAATGAGTTTATGGAAACTCCAATATAGACCTTCCTGGATCTAATAGCGTCAAGACATGGGAAAGTTGCAGCCATTACTAAATTATTTTATTAGAAACGTAACAATCAGGCGATCAATTAATCGAGAAGTAAAAATGCGTTTCGGTGATATGTAAATTACTTAGGGCCGGGTTATCTCATAAATACTGTACTTGATTAAAAGAAGGATGCCCCAAACTAACTGTATATTAGGGAAAGCGAGATTTTGTCCCTTATATCATAAGAAGGAATATAAACACAACAGGGTTTTTTATCGCTGAAATTAGCTATCAATTTTTTATTTCGGATTACGTAAATTGCCCTAGAAAACCAAGGAGTATACGAAATTCCATGCCAAGATTGCAATAAATCATACATACGACAGACCAACAGAAGTGTAAGTATAAGAAGGGAAGAACATAGGAATGCAGTGCAAAAAGAGGAGAAAACATCGTCCCTAGCACACTACGCAAAAACTACAGGACACAAGATAGACTTCGACAACACCAGGACAGAAGCCAACATCGAGCATTGGAGATCAAGAATTACCAGGGAGGCCATTGAAATTGTAAAGAGACCGCAAAATCTTAACAAGCGGGACGATACTCAGAGATTACCCACTGGAAGGAAGCCCACACTGTCAGGAAGATATATAACGGAAAATACACGACGACCCATGATAAATAAACCGATCGCAACGAGGCACCGTCGAATATTGGCAACTCACGAGGAGACACCACAGCCGGCCACAAGAGGACTCATCACGAAGAGCCGGAGCCAAGCGCTGACTAACCTAAGTGAAACACGACAAGCGCCAGCGACGACTAGACACGAGGATGCACGACCATTAACTAGAAGTCACGTGAAACATGGCGTTTCAGGCCTCTTGTCGGGTTAGCTCAGGCGCCCGCTACGCCTCCAACAGAGAGTAGAGGGCCAGTTCGAGCAACGAGGAACAGCAGTGGTAGCGGCAGCAGCAGCGGTAGCAGCAGCCGCAGTGAAAAGAATTCAGCAGGAACCTGATGATGGCAGATGAGATTCCACAGAAACGTCGTTCAGAAAACCATGGCTCCAATAGGAGCCTACCAACTACACGGGAAAACACCCGGAAGCACACCAACACTTCTAGCTAAACGGACATCGGATTCGTGTTCATCACGTCGAAATACATAGGGATTACTATGTCGGGTCCCGGGTTCAGATCACTTTTTTTGCGTGCCTGTGATAATTAGCGAGAATTTTATGCAAAAAAATTTAATTCCTACCTGTGATTTCGCGATCTACTTTCGCTAACTGCTCTTTCAAAAATTATCATTGTTTAATTTCTGAACAAGATGAAAACAGAGGATAAAACTTACGAAATGAGATGTGTATTTTTTTATACCTATGACTAGTGTTTTATTGCAGACTTCAACCTTACAAAATAATTTTACTTTACATGTATAAATACTGTTCACGAAGTGAGAATGATAAAGTTTATAAAACGAACCTATTGTTGCAGATTAAATCTGCAGACCTAATGGCTTTGGGAATAGTACATTTTATATTAGTATGGGTGCAATTTATAATATTTTACTGGCATGGTAATGAAATTATGGTAAACGTAAGTATTTTACATAAAAATCGCAGGTGCAAATGTAGTAGAAATTACAGCATGATCACTTTATGTGGACAATTGTTTTTGTTGGTTCCAATACTGAATAGTTTTATCGCGGTGCCAAATATAAACCCTAAAATGCGTGAAAATAACTATGGCCACTCCCGAAATCCCACAAGGTTAGTAAAAGTGGATCCCAAAATCGAATAATTACAAAAATTTATCACTGTCTTCCGCACTTGATCTTCATTTCGATTATGAAGAGAAACATCTTGGTAGAGTAGCCAGTTTATAACGCTTGAAGCTCATGTAGGTGATCTCTATATCTAATTCTTTTCTTCCCGCCTCCAAGGTCATCATATGTATAACTCCGATCCTACTCATAAGAAGAGTCAGATGTATTCTACTTGAATTTGTTACAACGGTGAGGACAAATAATAATAATAGTATACTTGGAACTTGGTCTATCATTAACACATACTTTTTTAAACTTCAGTGACCTCCAAATTCACGCTGGTCGGGAAAAAACTCTTGCAGCTCAAGCTGTACTTTTGGCTTCTCAGTATGATCCGTTTATAAAGAAAACACATTGAGAATTACTTGCTATACGCTGCACGTAAATATAAAATCGTCTCATTAGTCTTCATCCATACCAAAACTAAGTGAACTATTTCATACAGTTCATGTTGGTTGTTTGGGTCTTTTGCCTGAAGGTACTGACGGTTGTTGTTAAAAATACATTTTTGTTCTAAATATTGTCTTCTCTCTCCCAGCTTTATCACAGAAAAAAAGAAACAAACCAAAATTTTTCAAACTTCATAAACATAAAAATATTTCTAAAGTCGAGGCAAACTGATACAAATGATGCAAGGATAAATTTTACAGTAAGGTTCAAATCTTTTAAAAAGTATCTTGGGATCGAAATGTACGTGATATCCTCAGAAACACGTCGCTCTATTGGAAAAGAGGAACGAGATATGCTTACCATCACTGAGAGCCGAATTCAGTAAATCAACGCAATGTTTCGCAAAACAAATTGTAGAAAATTCAAATCTTTGTTAACATCATTAAGTAGGTGAGAAATCTGGTGGGCATTAAGCTAGATCTAGATTCATCTTAGTCATCAAGTTAAGAAAAGACGAACGCCGTTAGTGGAAGACCTGACCACCAGAAAACACCGTGGCGGGTCGATGACTGGCTGATCATACAATTTTACATGACCAGCCTATCCCAAAATGAAATAAATCTCCGGTGCATCGCATATATGTTCTGCATAATACGAAGAACAACGATGAAAAGCAAAGAGCTACTTTGAATAAAGAACAATAAGATAATCAGAAATAGAAAATTGGTAACGCAGTACTGTTAAGTGAATCTGTTGTCTGAAGAGTCATCAAGATATTGCATCCCAAGTTATTAACTTCATAAAATTAGTGCTCAGCAAACCTTGAAGTATCTAATGGACTGGTTGTATCTTTGGCCTACGGATTACACCCCTGATGATTTCGAGTACTGGCTACAGTGAATCAAGCCTGAGTACCTACCAGATTAGTTAACTTTGAAAAACTCATCTGAATTATTTACATTGTTCAGTATTTCGATCGTATTTTCCAGCGTTTTGTCGATGTTGGCTAATTGAAATTACTTGCATTTTGCAGTAATTCTATGGCGTCTTTCAGTTCCCATTTTATACTCTGAAGAATTTATGTTGCACGATATTTGCAAATCACAACAACTCTTGGACACTCTTTGTCTCTAGTATTCTAATTATGTTCAATATGAATCAGTTTATGTCTGTTTTGTGTTAATATGGAACAGTATATAAATGTACTAATTTTAAGTACAGTCACATTTGGTGTAAATTTATACTCTGCTCCTATACGAGGTGTAAGTAATATTCAAGAAAAATTTAAAGTGCTTTGAAAATTTTGTTGGATACTTTTACCTTTGAAATCCGAGAACAGCATAATAAAGCCATGTATTGTTTCATTTGTATATCCTTTTGCTTTTTTACTAGTATTCATTGAACATGAACTGATTTCAGTTGTAGCAAGTTTATATTTAGCTATGACTTTTCATAATGTTTGTTTCAGAGTGAAGCCATATCTAACTCTTTGTATGAAATGGAGTGGCTTAATTTTAATTACCGTACACAAAGTATAATTCAAATCATGATGATTCGTGCTCAAAGGCCATTAGCTCTTACTATTGGTCCATTTGGAGATGTTTCCCTGGAAATGGCTTTGAAGGTACTGTAGGTATATTTTAAACACTTAGTGATTTATTTATCTTAAACCGATCTGTAGAATACACATTTTTTTGAAAATAATCTTTCATTCAAGTTTTCCTATTTATTTCCTTAGAGTACCTAAAAAGAAAATTTTTAAAGTGCTTCTGGTGGTGTATTTGCAATTACTCTAAGAGATATCCATTTTCATTAGCTAATTATAAGGCGGATTAATATAATTATTGAAAATTTGCACTATTTCTTGAAGGTTATTTATTATTTCATTATTTATTCTAGGAGTGAGTGTAGAGACGCGTATACTCGTACATCGATACGAAAATGCAGCAACGTCGGGCGCGGTTATTACTTGGCTGGGTGATCCTCTCTAGGGAAATACAACGTTCTCGCTCCGCCTTCTAACGGCTTGTATATCAGCGCATACGTAGAAGGTATGTAACTTTAGGCGGGGGTTACATAGCGGATATACCATCCTTCTGAGGTGATGTAAAATAATCGGTCTCTTGTCTGTTAAATTTTAGACAAGTAATAAACCCCTACTCTTCGATAGAGAAAGAGTTCAGCAACATTTTCAGGTTGGGGGTTGCTCATCTTTGGTGTTTGGCATTACTAGCGAAAATAGGCCGACATTAAATAAGTGAAAAAAAATCGCGTATTCTAATCTTAGTTAGTTCATTTGTTCTATTTTAGTATGTATCTAGTAGATATACACCGAGGAAATAGATAAGTAAATACTATTTCTATTAGTAAATTAATTTTAAATATTATTTTCAGATATTGAAAGGCATCTATACATACATTATGTTTCTTCGACATACATATGGTGGCCCTAAGTAAAAACATAACACTGATTTTTCAAGATGTGGAACTGGTGGTATAAATGTTGTAATCATTTGCTTACAGAGCAATTATTAATAACGAAAATGTAACCGTAAAGAAGATTTATGATAATCTCTAGAGTCATGACACTTGATTTTTTTATTGACCTGTTAAAAAAGGCTTCACTATATTATGTTCTCAAGTCAGCCTCTTCACCCAAAAAGTTCAACGTATATAAATGTATGAAGCAGGCATGCTTACTTCTGCATTGATTAGTAATAATTATTGTCTGTTGTAATTTTGTGATATATAAAAATTAAACGATGTGCACATGTGGCAGATTATAATGGATTTTTTTGTTGGGCTATAAAAAAAACCAAAAATTTAAATATGAAGCGTATATAAGTGTATGAAGGGGACGTGCTTACTTCTGCATTGATTGGTAATAATTATCGTCTGTTGTAATTTTATGATACATACAAATTAAATGATGTGCACATGTCGCAGATCATAATTGATTTATTTGTTGGGCTATAAAAAAACAACAAAAACAATTTCTAACAGTGTGGTATTGCTAAGATATGAAGTGCCGACAATTTAATCTTGTTAAAAAGTGGAGTACTAAATGATGTACCAACGTCTGCCTCTGGGCCCTATGGTTAAGTTGTCTATCAAACCCAAAAATATAGCTAAGTTATAACCTTAACTTTTAGTTATATTAAATCCTCAATTACAATCAAAATAGAGCATAAGACCTCAGGGGTCAGATTATCCTTGATAGCTTGGCTTAATATTGGTTATCACTTACCTTGGCAATACTTAATAACAAGAAATTACCAAAAAATAAATACATAGCTCTACAAGGCTCAACAAAAAAGATAGTTGGACGCCACCTTATTTTTAGTTACTGGAAATCAAATAATACACAATTTCTGCTCACTTTAAACTATAAATTGGCCCGGCAAAATAAGGAAACACTGAGCTATCCCAGTTTAAATGAGTGGTAGCATAATGAAATTAAACAACTACTAAAACAAATAATCTATTACATTCGGAGTTACAAAAAAACAAACAAAATACTCTAGTCAAAAATAGTATTACAGAGATGAATCGATACAATATTTCGCCCGGCCTTAGCTCAATGACCGTTCTAGGAAAACTTATAACTTACTCACTAAAATTACTAGGAACTGTACAACAAATGTCATTTTAACAAGGATTAACCAGTTAAACTAATTACATACATTGACACGGCACTCTAAATTTTAACCATCAAAGGTTTCACAACCGAATACCAAAATTGGGGAGACATACAAAAAGCTTTCGTCGCGTAATTGTTTTTCTATTTTTCCTGGATAGCCTTAAATGTTGCTAGTCATTACACACTAATTAAGCCACTATGTATGCCTCTTGGGGCATCGAAATTGTCAACAAATCACGTCAATGTGGCCAATATCTACGACTAATATGAAAGCGGTCAAATTGTCTACCGATCTCACTTGGGAAGGAAAAATAAATCACGAAACCAGTTCCTGAACGGCACTAAAAATTTTGTTTCTCCACGCGCGTAGCCTTGAGCTACCACAACTAGTACATAAAATAAAGAACTTACAGTTTCATTCCTGGACACATGAAGGTCAATGGATGTATGGCACTCAACCAAAATGAACGTACAAACTACAAACCAGGTACTTAAAATCACCAATAATCATCGATGGCATCAAAGCAACTAATTCAGATTAATCACGCAATTTTCTGCTATTTAATACAGATTCATTCTGTCATTTAATTGACTATTAAATATTTGCATTTTGTGATTTACACATTACTCTGATGCACAATTTAACATAAAGCCTTGCTGTAACTATGGGCAATGTTACACTATAACAGAGAACATATAAACTAAAATAACTACTTTACCGATTCTATTCGCAGTTACTCTTCAATATATACAGATGTTTACAAATATATGGCGGCTTTTTCATTCTTACAGCCTACCGGCCAACCGCCTCTACGCCATCTTTTTAGCGTCTACTTCTTGCCGACTTGGCGTAGGAATACGTCCACTTACTATTGGCTAAACTTGGTCGTACAAGCTCCCACGCTATTGGTCAAGCATTTGTCATGAGTAACCGATACAATTTAAACGCGTATAATGCTAACATCAATATCTTATAATTTAAATTTAAATAGTAAAAGGAATAATCGCGCGCTTTATCGTTTTGGCACACGTAATTGAGATTTACAAATTAAATTATAGTGTGTCTCAAAACATGAGCTTTACAAAGTAGACGTCCTTAGCACGTATTTTTCAGACAAAGATCATTCAAAATATTTTTAGTAATCAAACTATATTACTAATACTAATTTGTATTAATATGCATGAATTTTTTATTTCTTCTTAGATATTTGTTAATATAATTGTTGATTAACATAATAATAATTATAATTTCCTTCTCTCTCTTCACATAATTGTATTATTTCAAGCCGAAAATATATAATTATAATTAATACTTCTTATGATTAAGATCATATAATTGTGGTTATTTGTGCTTATTTCATTAATTAATAAATTATAATTATGCAGTTATACATCATATCTCGCAATACCTTCAAATTTAAATTGTTTGTCACAATGTTTTTTAATATTAATGAATCTCTTGTACATCTTACGTTCAGAAAGGTATGCCGATACGTTTGATATTTTCATCTTCACGCAATTACAATAATTAAGTTAGTGAAAGTACAACAATTGAGTTTTTTTTTCATTATTACCCTTATTAAGAATACAGAGATTGTATGCCTATTATATTTTAAGATTCTATGTCATCTCCTTGACATGATAAACGAAGAGGCAGATATGAGCACATAACGTATGATAGCTTTTTTGTAATTTAAAATTATTTTTCAGCGCCACTATTACAGATTTTCCGATTACATACAGTCAAAAATCAGTTACCTTCTTATCCGCCAGTTCTCTAATCGTATTGGAAAATGAAATGGACATCAACTTAATATATTAGAAAATCACTTAGTAGTCTACTAATTAATGTTCATATTTATTACTATTTTGTATTATGTTAAATACTTGTGTAATTTTAGTAGATTAGATATTTTGTGCATCTAAATAAATTTTTCATTTATAATTTTATAAACTTTCAATCACACACACAATATGCATGAGATCGCGTTATTTCACAACAAAATTTATTTTAAATCGCTTTTATAGTTTGTAACTTTAAATGTATGAAAATCTTACAACTCAATTTCCAGCCACTTCCATATGACGTATTGAGTTCAAATTTTGCATATGTATATATGGTTCACATGACAAGTTGACATTTTTATTAAAAAATCTAAGATGGCGGACAGTTTATTATCATTTAATATCTGATTTTATTAAAAATTGGTATTTGGAATTTTTTGAAGTTGCAGATTGTAAATAAGTGATGGATGCACAAAAATTTCAGCATCAATATGGCGGCTAATTTTTGCAATTTATGGTCTGATTCTTCTGAAAATCGGTATCGGGATTTTCTAGGTCGTAGATAAATATTTCGAAATGCAAGCGTTCAAAATGGTAGCAAGATGATGAATCGATTTCGTCACTTATGGGTAGGGAATTTTATCGGACAGACACACTATAATTGGTCTCAGATTAGAATGCAGTTGTTTACGTTATGAGCTGGAGTACAGTTTGCACAGGTACATGAGAATTCCCAAGTAAGTGAAATCCCTATCGAGGCCGTCTCAAGGGCATTGGTACACAATATAGAAATTATCGGTTTAAATATACATTCATTTGGCATTTGGCTATTTTATAAATACATTGAATTTATTTAATTTAAATTACAGCATAAATGTTCTTAAGAATAAAATAAGAATTCTGTTCTGATTTACTAATTTCCCCTGTGTAAACTTGACTTGTAAGGTACAATGTCACACGTACACCATCTTTACAAGCACTGCATTTTAAACTGAGATAACCTATAGCCTAATTAAGACAAAGTTAAAGAGAAGGAAATAAATTTATAATATGAAAAAAATAAAAAAACTTTCTTTTAAACACCAGTTCGTCAGTACGGACTAAGTAAGTACTACACACAGCTATATAATTTTTTCTCATGCAGCAAAGTATTCACACAACTTGCAAGGAGAGCCATTATAAGGATATAGTTTTTTCAGCCGAGGCTTATTACAATTAATTTATGCTGTATATTGTATTGTTAAATAACGTGCCTTGTTCAATATAAATCACACACACAGCCATACAAAAGAAAATAAAAAGTTCAGACCAGCGAGCCAGACTCACGTATCCCAATATATTTTTTGCCACTGAATCCGAATCCAAGAACAAAAAAATTCGTGAACCCCCAAAATCATTAGCTAGAGCCAAAAAACATCCCTGGAATGACGTAAAAAGAAGATTAAGGTACGAGAATAGTTGTTACCTCTTAATCAATCGAATTATACAAATTAAGGTTAAACAGCAGCGTACATACAATAGATATGAAACACAACCCCAGGGAGGGATGAAAACGACCCCCATATAGGTATAAAAAAATCGATCCAAGACAGCAATGACTGCTGAAAAAGCTCGAAATGTCAAAGTTTTGTTAAAATAATAGGAAACTGCATCAGGTCCGATGTAATCTTCAAAAACTGCCCCTATTGGGTTAAGAACAACCACCCCTAAGTTTAAGGGACAAGAGAAAAACAAGAAAAAACCTAAAATCCAACAGGATTTCTATTTTTATGGATGATTTGATTAACTGAAATTGCGTAGTACTCTAAAATAGAACTTACGTACCATCAACGTCCTATAGTGTCAACCCTCAGAGGGTGTGAAAACTATCCCCTATATAAGATTTAATTATAAAAAGTTACAGTGACTTTTATAAAAATTCGAAACACCTGCGTTGTGTGGAAGAAGAAACTAGAGTATATTCGATGCTGTGTTTGAAAACCACCCCTACGGGGTGCGAGTTACCGCCCCTATACCCTAGGATACTGGATAGATAGAGTGAAATTAACCGGATGTACATTTTTATGGCTGTTATGATGTGCAAAAATCGTGATGTACACTTAAATTTTGAAACTTATGTCCTATCAGTGTTAATAAGTAACATCCCCAGAAAGGACGTAAACTACCGTCATTCAAGATGCAACGAAAAAGATGTTGCAGTGACTACTGAAGTAAGCAACGGTATAGCTTTTTAAGTAGTCATTGCAACATTTGTTTGGTGGCATCTTGAATGGCGGTACTTTATATTCTTTCTGAGGGTGTGACTTAATAACATTGGTAGGACATGAGTTTCAAACTCAAAGTGTACAACACGATTTTTGCCAATCATAGCATCCATGAAAATGTAAATCCGGTTAGTATGTTTCTGTTTTCCCAGCATCCTATGAATATAGGGGTGGTATCTCGCAACCCTGTGGGAGCGGTTTTCAAGCAGAGCGTCGAACATAATCTAGTTTCTTCTCACACAACGCAAGTGTTTCGAATTTTTATAGAAGTCACTGTGCACAGCCTAACAAAAAAAAAGTTTGGGATCTGGATAACTGACTATGGTATTCCCATGTATTTTTGGACGCTAAATCCGAATCCGAGGTCAAAAAAATTCCCTTCAGTTTTTGTGTAGGGTCAAGAACATCCCTTCAATAAGTTAAATTTATGAATAAATATCATTATGGAAAGAAGTACGAATGGATACTTTCTATATCTCGTACTCTTCTTATTTAAGGCCAAGGGTTTCAGGAAAAGGGTATCAATTCTCCCGAAGCGATTAATACACCCTCTGCACCCCTTCTATACACTTCTGGATATAGAACTCTGTCAAAAAAGCTTCTAGCTTGCAAGCTCTTGAGTATGCAAAAAATATGGCAGAGGGCAAATGCCGCCCTGGAACCACGCCTTCAGAAGGGTATAAACTACCCCTGCTGAATGAGAAACATAGGAGTGAAGGGAGATCTGGGGAAGCAAGTGTCTCTT
This sequence comes from Stenurella melanura, assembly GCA_963583905.1. Taxonomy (NCBI): domain Eukaryota; kingdom Metazoa; phylum Arthropoda; class Insecta; order Coleoptera; family Cerambycidae; genus Stenurella; species Stenurella melanura. The sequence continues at coordinate 49,394,914 of OY757309.1, read as the reverse complement.
TTTTTGTTTTTGCTGTAGAATGGTCGCAGTGCATTAATGAGAGCCTCCTTAAATTGCCTTGACCGCATTCTGAAAGGGGCGAAAACTAACCCCAAACCCCCAAAAAGGGTTTAGTCCAGTCAGTAAAGACAAAAAAAGTGCAAAACCTCGAACTTCGGTTAGGAAAAATCGATTAATAAACGGCATTCGATTTGTAACTGATAATATTGCAAAGTCTACGTGGTTCGAAGGTGTGCTTTCACCCTGGGGTGGATGCCTTTCCTTTTCGGGGATAAAAATTAGTAAGCTGAAAATAGTCACAGAAATCGATAGAGGGATGAATTCTAAGCAAAAAACATTCTATGAAAATGTTTGGATAAATCAATATTTTTCGAGTTATTCGCGATTGAATATGTTGATTTTCCATCTAAGAAATGCATGTTTTGAAGCGATTTTTGAGGAATAACCGAAAATTGAATTCGAAACTTTTAACGTTTAATAACGGAACAACGACGATTTTTTTGGAGGAAATCTTGTCAGACCTTTTTTAAAGTACTTGAAAAGACTTTTAAAATTAAGTTTAATAAAAGTCGTTAGGGTGAAAACTTACGGAGTTATGATGAAAATGAAATGGTTGTCTCGTTTCTTCGGAGAGAATATCAGCAATGCACCAATGGCTTAACTTCCCTAATTTTTAAGATATCTGATCGCTCCAAAAACCATTTTGCAGGTAATTTCAGTGGCGAAACTTCCTTGAATCCTTAGTTTAAATTTTGCACTTTTGCTGAATGTTCATAGTTTCAAAATCTACAGTAAGTATTTTTTCTAAATTTTCATGTGAGAGACGATTTCTTTTACAGTAAATATCCACTGTAAGGTCGAAAATGATCTTGCGCATTCCACAAAAGTGAGGAAAGCATATCTAAAGATATTCATATGCATTCAAACACGGCATCTGAATCTGTTACAATTTATTTGCTAATGGCAAATACGACCGCCAAGTCTGGAACAGTAACCCACTTTTTTATATAACCTCACCAGTTGCACCCGGAATTCATTATTTGTTTTTTTAACAGTATCTACTTTGTTAAATGTTTCTTCCAAGGACAAATTTGGACATTCACGGTTTTCTGTAATTCCTGTCATTATTTTAAAACGTTCGAATATAAATTTTAAATAATTTTTATTTAATATTTGGAATATTCATTAAATTCTTTACATGATTAATCGCAGTAGCATCTTCATTTAAGGTGTCTATAACGTCCTTTAGTGAGTTGAAGTTAACATGGTAGTAACATGCCCTGTTTATCCATGTTCCCCAACGTGTAATCACTAATTTTTGAAGAAGCGGCAAATTGGGACATAAATAATGACTTTATTATAATAATTATTAACATTCTATGCTCAATTATTTCCACATACCATAGTGAAGTGTAAATATAGTATCAAGTTTTTTCCTTTTAAATGAACTTGGATGGAAAATCTGGATGTGGAAGTAGTGATTCCTTAGATTCCTTTTATTAAAGAGTCGTAAGCAATTGCATAAAACCTTGTATAGGGTGAGTCACTAGTGCGTGAACGGTCAATATCTCCTCAACCGTTTGAAATTTGAAAATGCATCTCGGTTAAAAATTGTGAGAGGTCAAGAGAAGCATATTATTGCCACGAGAACCGCTAAGTTTCCAAAATTACCTACTTATTAGCATATTCTCTGTAGGTAGGCTTAACTGATAACCAAATCTAGTAAATTAATTTTCATATCTTTCCCAAATTAATTTTGTGTATTTTATTTAACTTATAGCATATTACAATATATAACACAAGCTCAGTGTCATATTTCAAACACATATTAATTAATAAAGTTCACTTAACTATAAATTATATTCTACCTATATGGAAAATGGTGTAACAAAAGTCATGTTAAGCACGGCCCTGGTGAGTAGGAAGCAGCCGGTCTTTTAGCATTGCAAGTCTGCAGAGGTACAATCACCAAAAAATATATATAATATAGCTAATTACACTTACTAGGTAACAGTAGGTATCTTTAAAATAATTAATATAATTAAACCATAAATTGACATTTATAGATATTGTTCAAAATGTCCACCATTTTTTTCTATACACAGTTCGGCTCTGCGTACAGTTGCTTGAATGGCTCTACGCAATTCAGCCGGCGTTATTTCATTAAGAGCCCGTACAACTTTATTTTGCAACTCTTCACGGGTATTTGAAGAAGTTTTATAAACATTATTTTTGAGAGTGCCACATACATAATAGTCGAGGGGTGTTAAGTCAGGTGATCTAGGAAGCCACCTGATATGACATTGATTTTCGGTAAGGCGTTCACCATGCAAGTTGTCTAAATATTCCATCACTCTTCTGGAATTATGTGGGGGAGCACCATCTTGTTGGAAAAACAGATTTTGTATTTAGGCAAGAGGAAGTAAGTCAAGAAATTCTGCTGTCTGGTTTTGTAAAAACAGTAAATATCGTTCGCCAGTAAGTGTTCCATAAAAAAATATGGGTCCAATTATTCGATCTCCAAGTACTCCAAGCCAACAGTTAAACCCAATTCTTTCCTGAATATTCCCCCGCCCTGCCAACCTCGGATTTTCTTGAGCCCAGTACCTAGTATTATTTCTGTTAAACATACCTTGGTTCGTAAATCTACTTTCATCTGAACATAGAATATGAAAAGGAAAACCTGGGTTTTGTTGTACTGCATTTAAAAACCAGTTGCAATATACTAGCCTCCTGTCGTTATCATCCCCATAAAGATGTTGGTGTATTTGGTATTTATAAGACCGAAACTTATGTTTCTTTAAAATTCTGCAAACCGAAGACTAACTAATGTCGCATTCCATTGACAATTCCCTTGTTGATGTTGTTGGGTGTACCATCAGAAATCCTAATACATCAATTTCTTTGTCCTCACTTACAATAAATGTTTGATGGTCATCTTGTTGATTGGGTTCGTTTCTTAATTCTTGTTCCACTCTGGCAAACAAGTGTCTGCTTGGATGACGTCTGTTGGGATATCGTTGCTGATACAGTTCTGCAGCTGCAGTTGAATATTTGAGATGCTCTCCATATATCAGAAACATATTGACCTTTTCATTTCCAATAAAATTATTCATTTTCTTTAATTTTTACTCAAAGTGATTTCCGCAACGCTTTATTTTGTATCTGTCTGACAGCTGATATTGTTTCATTACATTCAATGGCTACTATGATTTTTCCAATGTTATTAGGTTACCAGATTCACACAGAAATGTGCCATTTTAGTTTCCAAAGCCCACTAATCTATTATCTATTAGCCGCATGTTTCTAAAAGCTTGGTTGAATTGTATTTTGTCTGAAATCTCAAATATTTCTGAGCGGATTTTCAAAATTTTGGTATCATTAGATTCGTATGAAAATGAGGTATTTAAAAATGTTGGTGAACGATTAAATTCCCATTTGAAAAAACCGAGTTAGTGGGTAAAAATCACATTTAAAAATTTTAAACGCCTCTAGAGAATTAAGTAATGCAATCATATTGCTCTTTTTATTTTTATAGTAACGTAGCACACAAACTAAAATATATTTTGGGCACCACAGCACTCTGGATTCAGAAATAGATTTTTTAATAAAATTTTTAATGTTTATCAAAAAGTGACCAAAATGGATATGTTGCATTCAAAATTTCCTCTAGATTCCAAAAATGTAAAAATATATAGGGTGTTCGATTTAAAAATCGAAAGTTGTGGGCATTTCCGGCCAAACTGGATGTGCACCAAACTTGATTTTTTATTGAGAAGATGGCATTTTAGTCGTGTAATAAGGCCTCCAAATTTCAATTTTCTATTCAATTCGTGACTCACCCTGTATACATCTGTATAATAACATACGAAGTTATGGTTAAAATTCACGTTACAAGAAAACGGGTGCAAGAATTTAAAAAATGCTTTTAAATTCATTTTAAAATAAAAGTTTATTTAAATATATAACAATCATCGTCAATATCTTCATTGATTACCACAGGACAAAACCATCTCTACCATTTAGCTCTCTGTACGCCAGTACTGCTTTTGAAGCAGCTTTTTTATTTTTTGTGTATTTAGAGAAAAAATGTTTATTTATGTTTTTAAATAAAATTTTAATTTTTTTAATATGTTTCATTCAGTGTTTGCTATAATAAAATAACAAAATAAGCAATAAGTGATCGGTAGAGGTCTCTACTTTTAATTTGCGTAAACACTCTTGCTCAACTTGCACGAGAGAGAAAAATATCTGTTGGGGTATTTACTACCAGCTCTGCACTGACGAAGGCCAAAGGCGTATACGGATGGTATAATTTACGCTACACAGGATAAATTTTTCTGCTGAGGCTTATTGCAATCAATCTAATGTGTATTTCGCATTTTAAAATATGTGGTTATAGACAGGAATCTTTGTGTATTTAATATATGCAACCCTCAGGAAACCAGCTCTTATTTGTTGTGGACTGTAATATTTAGTATTCTAGATCATGAAATTCTATAAAATTATAAGTATTTATAAGTATAAGTAATTACAATAATTAATAATAAAATTATAACACTAAGAAATTTTTAGACTACAATAGTAATTATTGTGCGAGAAATATATTTTTTTACTGGAAGAAATAAAAAAAAGAACTAGAAAAAACCTAAAAAAAAACATATTAATATTAAGTAAGCAAAAAAATATGTATTTTATGTACAGCTCGGCTCGTTGCTCTAGGATGCTTTGAACAAAAACAATCCAATAATCAGGTTTTCGATTCAGGGTCATTTTCTAACCGATTTAAATAAGAATTAAATTTAAAATTTGGCATCCTTATTTATGATCATGAGAATTATGTTTTATGTTTTTCGAAGATTTCGACCCAATATGCAGACTATAACGTAAATAATAAAAAAGACGAAAAAGTACTGACTGCTGTGATTTACTTATTTATTTTTTTAAATTACGTACATCATTTATAGTGTGAGAACCAGCACAGTATTGTAAATAAAATTTGTTCCGAATAATTTGGTTTTTGACCCATTATGGTCCGACCAATAGTACCTGAGATATTTACAAAGAAAGAAACAAAGCAAAAATCGCTGCTTAAGGAATCACTACTTTCACACCCACATTTTCCTTCCAAGTCTCTTTAAAGGTAAACTTCTTAACCATATTTGCACTTTAGTATGCAGAAATAATTGGTAACAGAATTGTAGTAATATTTGGGGCAGATATCGTAAAGAAATTTACAAAAAGTTGCAATTTAGTAAGCTTCGTTAAGACATTGAAAATGAACTTGGCTAACTTTCAAGACATGATATTTACTGAATCTGCAGGGGATGGACATAAAGAAGAGTTTTAGAAATATTCAAACTTTTATTTGCGGATAAAAAATTTAAAAAGTTACACAACTAGGAGTAATTGTAATAGACATTACATTAATATTCCACAAAAAAATGGGTTTCCTAAAAATACGAGAACATGAATTTAGCTATCAAAATTTATCAAATACACAAGTTTTATATCAACGATGCTAGGCGTCTGTCGACGTCGAGAAGTGTGTATGCAAGAATATGAATTCAGGTATCAAAATTTATCAAATACACAATTTTTACAAAAACAACGCTAGGCGTTGAGGCGTAGAAATGAAGGAATATGAATCTAGGTATCAAAATGTATCAAATACACAAGAACATTAATTTACATATTAAAATTATTAAAATACAAAAGTTTTACAAATTCGACGCGTCGAGACGTAAAAATGTAAGTACATGAATTTAGATATTAATATTTATCAAATACACAAGTTTTACAGAAACGACGCAAAGCGTGGATCGGCGTCGAGACGAAAAAATGGAAGAACATGAATCTTGGTATCAAAATTCATCAAATTCAGACATTTTACAAAAACGACGCCAGGCGTCGGTAGACGTCGAGACGTAAAACTGCAAGAATATGAATCCGGGTATCAAAATTTATCAGATATACTAGTTTTACAAAAACGATTCTAGGCGCTGATTGGCGTCGAGACGTGAAAATGCAAGATCATAAGTTTAGATATCAAAATTTATCAGACAAGTTTTATAAACACGACAAGTCGGTCGGCGTCGAGACGAAAAAATGGAAGAAAATGAATTTAGGGTTCAAAATTTATTAAATTCAGAAGTTTTACAAAAGCGACGCTAGGCGTCGGTCGGCGCCGAGACGTAAATATGCAAGAATATGAATCTAGGAATCTAGATTTATCGAATACACGAGTTTTACAAAAACGACGCTAGGAGTTGATCAGCGTTGAGACGTAAAAATGCAAGAATTTCATTCTAGGTATCAAAATTTATCAAATTCAAAATCAAATTTGGATCTTTAAAAAAGTATGAGATAAAACAGCACCGAACGTTTGCGTGTCCATAAAAACAGCCGAATTTCCAAGCGTTACATAAATCGCTACTGGACCCCCGTATTACCGTTACATCTTCTATTTGTTAAACATATTCAGTGTTTAAAACTAAGGCATTGGTTTCTAGCACATACGCCAAAAATGAAGTTTTTTGGCATTTACTAGCTTGTTCTATTGATCTTTCCCAATACACATCCCCCCTCCACCCCTTTAACAAAAAAGACATACGTGTACCAAATTTCAAGTGAATATTTCAATTTTATTTCATCAACCCCTTTATTAATGTAGTGGTGGTGGAGGGGGGGTGAAAAATATTATAACGAAATCTGAGGACTTGGCTTCTAGTATACGCACCAAACCACAATTTTTGGTATTCTACACAGCTTGCTTTACCCCCCATTTACCTATACTTACATCCACACCCATTCAACGGAATCATCTCAAAATCTAATATAGTTCCAGATGTCGTTATAATACATAGATGTACCAAATTTCATGTGTTTATCTCAATTTAATTTTATTAGTAATGGAGTGAGGGTGGTAGAGGGGTTAAAAATGTTATAAAAATCTAAGACCTTTACTTCTAGTGTGTACCCCAAATCCCAAGTTTCTATACTCTTATCAGGTTGCTTTATTTATTTTCCCCTATTTAACCCCCAGCCCTTCAATGGAATCATCTTAAAAGATGTCGTTACAATACATACATGTACCAAATTTCAAGTGAAAATCTCAATCTTATTTAATCAACCCTTTTAATAATGGAGTGGAGGGGTTGAAAAATGTTATAAAAAAACCTAAGGCCTTGACTACTAGTATATACACCAAATCCCAAGTTTCTGTACTCTTGCAAGCTGGCTTTACTTATTTCCCCCTATTTACCCCAATTTGACCCCCAACCCTTCAATGGAATCATCTCAAAATATAATCTAGTTCCAGGCGTCTTTATAATATATCCGAGTACTTCTTTCCCATCCCCACTTTTTCAAAGGAGTAATATCAAAATATAATCTAGTTTCAGATGTCGTTATAATAGTCGGGATAAACTAACATAATTTTAATCAGAATACGGAAAAATAGAAACCAGAACTAGCCCAACGGGAAATGGTTCGGGGGGTTACTAACATGAAAAAAAAAATAAATGCAGTTACTGACCTTGGGGACTAACTTAAGGGGGGGGGGTAAAGTGAAAAAAATTCAAAGTCAATAGTTTGGATGCGTATTACGAGAAAATTTGACGTCGGAGATAAAAATGTTCAACAGCATAGTTGTAGGTAATAAAAAGATCTTTCATTTTTGTTAAGGGTACTTTTCATCATAACCTCAAAATTATCGAGAAATTTAAAAATTTTCCAAAAAATTATAAAATTTTCGTTTTTATATTATAACTTTTATAAAAATTAATGAATTGTTATGAAACTTGGTGAAAAGATACCTTTATATATTATAAATAACCAAAAAAATTTTCAAAAGAAAATAATGGAAAATTTTTTATTTTGAATTTTTTCAAAAAAAAAAAAGTCCTTTTTCCAGACGAAAATTGTATGGTGGAAAATCATCGTAAATAGATTTTTCAAAGCTCATTTTGTTTGTTTTTTCGTCTACTTTTTGATAAATCAGTGACACAATATAGCTTCTATTTAAGAATATGCTAAAAAATGCAAAAAACGAAAAAAGTCAATTTTGAAAAAAAAAAATTTCAGTAATTGTTGATAATTTTGTTTAAATTTCAAAAAAATGTTAAAATTAATTTCACCAATCGATTCTACGTGAAAAAATATTTAAGAAACTGTATTTTGTTGTTAAAAATTACTCCAATATTTAGGGGTGGTAAAGGGTTGCTTCTGGAGGGTGAATAAAGTAATGATCGTTCTCATGCAATTTTCGGCTAAAATTGACGTTAAACAAAAAATTAGTAATCAATAAAAGTTGTAGATTTTGAAAAATTCTTCAAGTTTTGTAGAGGTCATTTTTACCATAACCTCAAAATTAAAAAAAAAATGCAACAAATGTATTTTTTTACATTTTTTACTTTTTTAAACTTTCTTATTATTTCTTTTCTTCTTATTTTTGTGTACTTAGTAGACAAAATGTGTGGTTGGATAAAAGTATTATAGTTGTAACTTTAATTTGGAAAAAATGTTCAAGATTTTGAGGAAACTCATAGGAAGTTCATGAGGAAAATATGTATTTATTTTGTTAAAATATGATCAAAACTTAAAAAAAAGAACTTTTTATTATAAAAAAAATGATTAAATCTTAAAAATACACATGCAAACTACACTAATCTTTTTCTTTTATTTACATGAATCAGTTCTTCTTCTTCACCCTCCGATTCTTCGCTAAACGGCGAATCTTCACACTCCATCTCTTCTTCAAAATAATCTTCGACTTCCTCATTGTTTATATTATTTTGAGGACTTGGCTCTTCGTCTTCACCATCGCTTACATCTTCTGAAACTTGTTGTATATTGCAACAATTACCAGAATCTTGACAACTCGTGCAGAGATCTGTACATTGTAAACCAACTTTTCTACATCCGCATCTGTTCGTAGAACAAGTCGTTTTGCAACTGCAAGAGACTGTTTTTAACAAGGTTTCTGGTATAATTGGCATTTCCGTAAAGCGAGGCATTAATAATTTACAATTAGAGTGAATAACTTCTCTCCAACCCCACTTGGTTGGATCAAGTTTATTTCCAAGCCACGTTTGGATTTGAAAATAGACTCTATAACAATGCAGCGTTCCCCTGCCAACAGTTGGAGGCAAGTTTTCTAATTTAAGCGTTTTTTTTTTGCAGTAAAAATTTTATATCGCTGGAATCTCAAATCATCGAGCGATATATTACTATTTTTACATTTGTAGATGGATGAAATTATTGCACGACCGTTAATAGCAATGACGTTCGGGGTTGAATTCGGCTCATAAAAAGGTTGTACTAACTCTGACAAATTTGACGTTGAAATGATTGAGTCTACTATTGTTTTTTTTCCTTTGCCTGCAAATCCAGATGTTGTATCGCATCCAGAGAAGCAGTGTATAAATGCAATAATAGATCGATACTTTTCTTCTTTAAAACTGTTTGAAGTATATGCTGCATCGCTTACATTGCCTGAACCTGGTTTCAGAAAATAAATGTCTTCATTTGTCGAGTTCAATTGGTGGAGTAAAACTAAAAGATCAATATCCTCTCCAACAACAACGACTGTTTTATTTTTATTTTTTGCGATTTCTAACTGAGAACGCACGTGCTGGGACAGCTGCGTAGCAATGGTATGGCGGAAAATAAAAGCCTCGTGTATAACAAATACCCATAGAGCCTCTATGATTGAGAGATAGGTGTACTGTCTGTAGTTCTGATCATGCGCGTTAATCTTTCCGTATATTTTTTCTAATTTTTAAAGTTTTCTAATATCATTACTATAATACTTTTATTCAACCACACATTTTGTCTACTAAGTACACAAAAATAAGAAGAAAAGAAATAATAAGAAAGTTTAAAAAAGTAAAAAATATAAAAAAATACATTTTTTGCATTTTTTTTTAAATTTTGATATTATGGTAAAAATGACCTCTACAAAACTTGAAGGATTTTTCAAAATCTACAACTTTTATTGATTACTAATTTTTTTGTTTAACGTCAATTTTAGCCGAAAATTGCATGAGAACGATCATTACTTTATTCACCCTCCAGAAGCAACCCTTTACCACCCCTAAATATTGGAGTAATTTTTAACAACAAAATACAGTTTCTTAAATATTTTTTCACGTAGAATCGATTGGTGAAATTAATTTTAAAATTTTTTTGAAATTTAAACAAAATTATCAACAATTACTGAAATTTTTTTTTTCAAAATTGACTTTTTTGCATTTTTTAGCATATTCTTAAATAGAAGCTATATTGTGTCTCTGATTTATCAAAAAGTAGACGAAAAAACAAACAAAATGAGCTTTGAAAAATCTATTTACGATGATTTTCCACCATACAATTTTCGTCTGAAAAAAGGACTTTTTTTTTTGAAAAAATTCAAAATCAAAAATTCTCCATTATTTTCTTTTGAAAATTTTTTTGGTTATTTATAATATATAAAGGTATCTTTTCAACAAGTTTCATAACAATTCATTAATTTTTATAAAAGTTATAATATAAAAACGAAAATTTTATTATTTTTTGGAAAATTTTTAAATTTCTCGATAATTTTGAGGTTATGATGAAAAGTACCCTTAACAAAAATGAAAGATCTTTTTATTACCTACAACTTTGCTGTTAAACATTTTTATCTCCGACGTCAAATTTTCTCGTAATACGCATCCAAACTATTGACTTTGAATTTTTTTCACTTTACCCCCCCCCCTTAAGTTAGTCCCCAAGGTCAGTAACTGCATTTATTTTTTTTTTCATGTTAGTAACCCCCCCAACCATTTCCCGTTGGGCTACTTCTGGTTTCTATTTTTCCGTGCTCAAATTTAGTTTGCCCCGACTATAATACATACGTGTACCAAATTTCAAGTGAAAATTTAAATTTAATTTTATCAACTCTTTTAATAAGGGGTGGGGTGGTGAGGGGGATGGAAAATATTACAAAAAAGACCTAAGGCCTTCGCTTCTAGTATATACACCAAACCCCAAATATCTGTACTCTTGCTTCAATTATTTTACCATTTACCCCTATTTAACCACCAACCCTTAAACAGAATCATCTCAATATATAATCTAGTTCCAGATGTCGTTATAATGCATACATGTACCAAGTGAATATCTGAATTTTATTTTAATAACCCCTTTAATAATGGAGTAGGCGTGGTGGGTGGTTGAAAAATATTGTTAAAAAATCTTAGGCCTTGGCTTCTAGTACGTACACCGAATTTCAAGTTTCTGTACTCTTACCAGCTTGCTTTACTTATTTTCCCCTATTTACCCCTATATAACCCCCAACCCTTCGACGGAAACATCCAAAAATATAATCTAGTTTGAGATGTGATTATAACATATACATGTACCAAAATTCAAGTGAATATCTCAATTTTATTTTATCAATCCCTTTAATAATAGAGTAGAGGGCGATGGAGGGATGGAAAATATTGTAAAAAAATTTGAGGTCTAGGCTTCTAGTACATATGCACCAAATTTCAAGTTTCTGTACTCTTATCGGCTTGATTTACTTATGTCCCCCTATTTACCCGCAACCCTCCGCTGAATATGTTAAAAAAATAATCCAGTTCCAGTGTACAAAATTTCATCTCAATGTATTAAACCATTCTGGAGGATAATGTGCGCACAAGAAAAAGTTACAGACGGACCGACATCGACAGAACAACAGACAGACCGACAGACAGACCGAGAGACAGACCGACAGACAGGACATTTTCACTCAAATTTGAAACCTCAACGTTTCATGACATTCTAAACCTATTTCAAGAGAAAAAAAATTGAAATGTTTTTTACGATTACTATACTTCCAGTCCACTACGTGGATGTGGAAGTAAAAATGCCTTAAAGAAGATGAAAAAGAGATGGTTTCCGTACCACGGGCAAAGCAAAAAATTTTTCTACAATCTATGATGTCCAGAATAACTTTAAAAATATTGTTATTGCAAGACAATTCCTATTTCACAAACATTTTTGCTTATTTGCCTCCATTGTTAATAGATATTGAGGTCGAAATAAATTGAACTAACTAATAACGAAGATAAGCGTATTTTAACTGATTTCAATAAATATATATATTAACCGGATGACTACTTGAAAGTTATTCTGTAACGGTTAGTAAACTTTTTTAATTGAAAATGTTTTTTTTTCATATAAAAAATTCACTTTATAACATTTGGAGAGCACATCATACAAGTATTAACTCTAATTGTACTTTAATTAATCTTCAATTATTAATAACAACTGTCACATTTGAACCAAATCATTATCTTATTTATTTAGTTTTAATGGATTCGATAAATGTTATGTAAAATATTAATAAGCATTTTTCTGTTAAACGTTCATTGCGATTAGATGTTTTGTATTGTAATTAGAAAATTGTAATATAGAAAATCACCCTCATCGAGCCTTTATTATTTAATTAGGAACGAATCCCTCGGATCTGAAATTATATCTATACGAAAGAAAATTTTTACTACAATGTTGAAGCCCGGAGTTATCTGTATATTCAGCAGAACAATTAAAATTAACAATACGTTTTATGTAAACGATCCCACATTTTAAGAAAATTTCAATTATTTATGTTCTTGCATTAAAACACTACTTTTTGATAAGCTACAATTTAAAATAATTTTTCAAAATTAACTAAATTTAGACGATAAAGCATACGATGCATAATGCATAACTTGCGGTGCAATATATATTAAAATGGGGCTGCCAGTATTGCCATCAATTTGAAAGTTGGCAACCTATTTTCTACAGTTAGAGGATGTAATAAGATGTAATTTGGTGTCGGTTTAAGATTTTCAGGAATGGAGCTAAGTAAGCGTCTAATAAAATATAATTAATTGGTTCAAAATTTTATTTGGCAACCCTGTGTATTTGAAATCTCTTGGACCTCCGAAATGTTCTCATTTGCACAGTGCTCAAAATTCAGTAGTTCGGCCGCCAGTGGCCTTTGAATTCTAATAATATAGAGATCTTATAGACCAATTGATTTTTTACTCTCTATTTGTTTTAAATTATTTTAACCGTTTTTATGGTAGATACTAGATACTATCGACAATATACGTAGTTTGAAAAAAGCGAATCTATTAGGTTGCTATGGATTAGAAAATAAAGTAGAGTAAAGAAGTTAATATGTTACGTACGACGAAGTTTTCAAACGTCAATGCAGTGAAGTAAGTCTGAATAACTTTCTCGCTTCATAGTCCAATAATTATAAAGGTTTCCATAATGAAAAATGTTATCTGAGATTTTCCTTCAGTAACTGTTTGTGGAGGGATTATACTTCACAAAATCACAGAAATCAGTTCTGGGGATACCGCGCAACCCCCCCCCAAAAAAACCACCCCTTCGGTGAAAGAAGCCTTATTTTACTGATAACTCGTTAACCGTTGATGATATAGAAAATTGCTCATCGTGAAAAAAAGCTTGACTAACCGCCTAAAAGGAAGTCCTCTTGTAATTGTCTTGTATATGCCATGGTTTTCTGCCATGAATTGCTCGAAAGCCAAACATGCTAGGAAGAAAAATCAAAATGGGTTTTAAAGGGATATAAAATACTCTTTTGTGTTTGCATTTTTGATGGCTATTGATATTTATTAGTATAATAACAATATAATATAGTTACCTCTTGATTTTTTGTAACTATTCACAGGCCCATAAAAAATAATTGACTTTAATGTAAGTTATAAATACGTTATCTTTTAGTTCAAGGTAGTACTTTAATGCAGAAGAAGTTAAGAATAAAAATATTCACATTTACAAATTTACCAGCATGTTGAAGTTAGCCAAATTTTGGCCAATTTTTTATTGTTTCCTAAAAATAAAAAAAAGATCGAAACATCTTGAAAATTTAGCTCAACATTTTTTTTTGAGTTTGTATATCATATAACTATTGTTTCTAATCATTTAATTGTTAAAAAATTGTATTAAAAAATATCAAAAAATTGAATATGCAGCCTTTTTTGGATTTTTTTTGGCTAAATTTAACATGCTGCTAAATTTGTAAATGTAAATATTTTTAGTCCTAACTTTTTCCGCATTGACGTACTACCTTGAACTAAAAGATAATGCATTTATAACGTATATTGTAGTCAGTAATTTTTTATTGGCCTGTGAATAGTTAGATGCACAAAAAATCAAGAGATAACTCTTTTTTTATATATCCTCTTTAAAACTCATTTTGATTTTTCTTCCTGGCTTGTTTGGTTTTCAACTAATTCAATTTTTTCTATGGGCTGCGCGCAAAAAATTTCAAACGTAAATTCGCGCGAATTAAAAATACAAATTTTGCAATTTTGGTCAATATCGATTTTCTCGAAAACCATGGCATATACAAGAAAATTACAGGAAGACTTATTTTTAGACAATTAGTCAAGCTTTCTTTTTTATAATGAGCTTTTTTCTATGTCTTCAACAGTTAACGAGTTATCAGTAAAATAAGGCTTTACCCACCGAAGTGGTGGTTTTTATGAGAGTTTGCGCGGCACGCCCAGAACTGATTTTTGTGGTTTTGTGATGTTTAATTCTCACAATAACAGTTACGGAAGGATATTCTCAGATAACATTTTTTGCGAGCTTCCGGTGTATTCTTTACTTTAGCGACTGGACTATCATGTATATTTTACTTGAGATAAAATTTTCTAACTTCTGGATGGAAATCTAGAGAATCATTATTGTTAATATTAACAAATTAAAATATTAATAACATTAATACTTAGCTGAGGTTAAAATAATAATAATGATATAGAGAATAAAACAAGCTAACCGTTTTACTCTTCGCCGATTTACTGCACTGTTTATATAATTGTTGCACATTCTATAGGATACTCTTCTCAGTTTTTTTTGTAAATAATAGTTTTAGACATATTTTGTTTAATTACAAAACATACAAAAAATAATTAAATAATTTATAACATTTTTATTTATTGATCGATATTGTAAAAAAATAGGGGCCTTCCTCTAGCTAACATTAACTTACTGCCTAAATTTCAATACAATCGGACTTCTCGTTCTTAAGTTATCGTGCTTACAAGAAACGTGACGGACGAACAGCCAGACGGACAGACAGACGGACAGACGGCCGGCCATTTTGAAAGTTGTTCAGAATGCGATCACCAACACAGTGATATGAAAATTTTTTCTCTACGAGCAATATTACCGGTTTTAGAAATGTGCCGATCGAATGCAATATACTCTTCGTGCTGTATTTCCGAAGAGAATAATAATCTAAATTGTCTATGAGAACTCTACTTTCTTAGACCTCAAACGCCACTGGCCGCCGAACTATTGAATTTTCAGCACTGTGCCATGAGAACTTTTGTTCTGCGTAATCTGGAGAACATTCCCTTCAAAACTTCAAAAATGTTGACAGAACGGCCTTTTCCTATACTTTCGGCGGTAATTGGATGCTCTCATGTGTGAGCTAAGTAAGTATGTGAAGTGGGTTCACGTTTCATCAGGGTCTCTTAAAGCAACCCAAGCGTTAAATACTACTTTTGCCATAAACAATAATTATATAGCAATTAAAATGACGATTATAAAATTTAGCTTTTCTTCATAGCGAGAATGAAGCATGTGTGAAGATGTTGCCAAATCTTATGAAGTTGGCAGTATCAATTAAAAAATCCATCCGCTTGAAACGCCTTCGGTAAATAATAGAGTAAAAGATTTTAATGTTTTATTGATTTAGACGTAAATATTTTATAATATAATTCGTACATTATTATCAATTTACTTTTTGCCGTATCTTATTTATAAAGACAGTGTACACATAACATTACAGTTAATGTCAGCTTATGGTAGTTTATCTGTAATAATTCATTATTTACATTGCTTATGTAAGTATTATATTTGTTAAATAGTGCTCTTCTTTTAACTTAATGTATAATGTTATTTTCCTTGTATTATGAAATAATCAATGAAATTCAGAATACATGATATATTTGTTACAATTATTACTGAATGCATTCAGGACACTCATTTACAATATGGTTAATACTCCACTTTTGACATGGATGATCATATTGTCTAAATGTTATTTGTGGCATTGTCTTAATTTTTTCCTTCTTTAATTCTTTGGGACTTCCTGCCACATGCATGTTTTCCTTTTAAGCGGTGCTCGGGGAATCTACAAAATATCACAATTAACCAGTATGTTATTGGTAGATAACCTCTACGCCTGTGACTTTTACGTCAAAGGATCAGTTAAAGGTTGCTTTTTTTACATAAACAACACAAACAAATTTATGGTGCTCGGATAATATAACCTAAAAAGTCACTTTGTCGAGACCCACCCACAGGCACGTCATACACAAACAAGAGCCCGTCACGTATATGTATATATCTTATCACAGTTTTAAAACTATCTGTTTTAAAACATTATAGTTAGGGCAAAGGTAAACCAAATCCATTTATCTTTAAGACTAATTTACTACAGATGTTGGCTTGCTTCATTAAAACTCTAGCAAGCAGTTGGTTTTATGAAGGATCGACCTGAAATTTAGTAATTTCCAAGCACATTAGATTTATAGCCCAGCATCAACAACCACCTCAAATTAATTTCATAAATCAATGATAAAACCACAACATTTGCTTAATCTCTATAAAACTTGAACCTCCTAACTTGAACTTAACAACATTAAGTTTTATTGAGGGCTTGGTAAATACCTTGATAAGTCAATCATATGGCAATAAAGACTAAAAGATAATTTAGTTTCAATGAAAGTTCTTGAAGGCCTTTTTAAAACTTTCTTTAAGATAAAGCAATCTTCAAGTGCATTTGGCATTTAATAAATCTGGCATAAATCGGTGGTTTATGAGGTGGCCATTATAAAACACTGATACAACCTAAATAAATCAAAAAAGGAGTTAAATTGTTACTTGGGTGGCTTCTAGTATATACACTAAATCCCAAGTCCTTGGTCTCTTACTAGCTTACTTTACCTATTTACCCCCCAACCATTCAACAATATAGTCTCAAAATATAATCTAATCCCGTTATAATACGCGACAAACGTCGAATCAATATCTTAAATCATTTCAGTGGAAACGTGCTCATAAAAAATAGTTACTGACCGACAGACCTATTTTTGCTCAAATTTAAAATCTCGAAGTTTCAGGACATTCTAAACCTATTTCAACAAAAACACTATTTATATTTTTTTTACGATTACAATACATCCACCCTGTTACGTAAATGTGGCATAGCTAATCATGTATCGCTTTTGGTGTATCGGAATTTACAGTCTTCAGGCGCAGATTCACAGAAAATAAATTTGTAACGCCAGTTTTGATAAGATTATACCAAATTCCAGAAAGGGAGTGCGTGAAGTACTTGGGTGCATGATTGAATAAACGACTAACGTTTAACCAACATATAAACGAAACTATACGGACAGTCTATTCCAAGTTTAGAAGTCTATATCAACCTTTGGCCAGAAACAGCAGACTCAGCAGAGAGAACAAGTAATTCATTTACACTGTCATTGTGAGAAAGGCGCTTGTATACGCGGCACCAGTGTGGTGCAGCACGTCTGTCACGATAATAGAGTTTATGTGCTTCATCTCAAATCCCTCACAATACACTTCCTTCAGAGATCTCTATGCTCCTTGTCATGACATAGTGCAACTAGCGGCCTACATCAAAGTTACATCTCAAAAATTCCACCAATCCAAACTTGGTGATAGCCCTCTTACAAACAACATCACTCCAATTAGACAACCTACTAGCCTGTAAAATATTCTCTTCTTAACTGTAAAATCCGCCAAACACAGTGTCTAATCTTTAACTCTTTTCTTTCACTCCCTCGTTTCTGCTTGCTACTTTTTATTGCTTTTCATGATCATAATTTATAATAATAATCACTTAAATAATTTGAAACAAAAATTGTGCAGTTTAGCATAGTCGCTCTCTCTCGTTATTATTTCAGCGAACGGGTTTCTCAATCAACAATTTTCCCGTATAGATGAGCTACATGCATTCTAGATATTTTATCTCTACACGCGCTTTTTGCATTATGTACAAATTGTTTTAAGTTTCGTTCTTTTACATATCACTAAGTTATTTGCTATTTAATTTGCATTCAGCAAAGAGGGGTTAACAGATTTATATTAATTACTCATTAATCTGACCTGGTTCGCCCTATCTAGTCCTTTCATTTCCATGGTTGTCTGGCTGGCTCCAGAATGAGCACTTGGGAAAGACAAATTATTGTAGCATATTATAATTTACAATAAACTTGTTGCACTAAAGCAGCCACTCACCTCAGAGCCACACACATCAAAGTGCAAGATGACTACTCGTTCCTGTCGCAGAGTCGGGGCGTAGGTTCGATTTGAAAATACTATTTATTGCCAGGCGCCACTCTCCCTGATTTATTAATGTTAAAGCCCTCAAGGAGAGGAAAGGGACATAAAAGAATTTGTGGCTTAATTAAATTTGAATAAAAGAATTTATTACATACATACATAATATGGTAAAAAATTCCAGTTAAATAATTAAGTAATAAATATTCACAACCTTCAAATAAATACTAATATGTGGTAAATAAAAATTAGCACAAAAATCTTCACATAAATAAATACACATATATATATGTTGGATGGTAGCTTAATTCGCTGATCTTTGAAACCAAACCCTCGTATGTTGAAGTTTATAAAAAAAAAGGAAAACGTTTAAATACCTCGGTGTCCAGTTAAAAAAAAGAAGTAGGTAGAAGAATGTAAAGTTACTTCGTACTGGTGGTAAACTTTTCCACAACGCCCTGTACTCCTGTCATCCACCACAGTCTGTCTCTCTATCTCATATGTAGTTTCATTAAACCAAAACTAACGGCACATACAGCCCTTTCGGCTTCATCCTCCAATTTGCAACATAAAATTATCCGTAACAATGGATGAATGTGTGTATCCACATAACCATAATTATCTGACCCTCAAGTTTCTTTTATCTCTGTGCCCCATACAAAAAAGCCGGATGTTATTGGCTTTTTCTCTTCATCAGCGTGGTGTTTTCTTTTGAGGAGCTGGGACCAAAATGGTCTCTCTGTTTCCCCTCCAGTGATCTTTCCTTCATACCAAAAAAACTATTTCCGTTCAATTACAACCTCTAGGAAAGTGTGGCTGCTGAATCTCCATCTTTGTCAATGACAATCAACAATCCAGCCAACACACAATTTCTAGGGAATTCGTCGCGCTGCCAACATTGTATTGTTGTAACATAAATAAATAAGTGAGGAAATTTAATAATAAGATGTTTGATAGTGTCTTTCTAAGATACAAAACGATTTTAATTTAAGACTGACTTCAAAATAATGACAAAATTAATGTATGTAGGGTTGCCTACGGTTGAACCTTCGACAGACGGTGGTGGATTTATGAAGATATTTCATTGTATGTATTTATTTCTTTTTCTACAGAGTTTGGCCCTATTCATGTTACAAACTTGATTCTCTCCGTTGCAATCCGTTTAATATTGAGAAAGTAAAAAGCTAGAGACAAAAAAAATAAAACCGCCTTTAATACTACACCACAAAACCGCCACTAAATATTATGAAATAAATTTCATCGTTGTTCGCTTAATTGAACTTTATTACCTAATATCGATTTTGAGATCGAATAAAAATTAGATCAATTTTGTTATTTGTTGATTTCTACGCCGACGTCAAAATCGATATTTGGTAATAAGGTTCAATTAGACGAACGATGGTAACATTTCATTTCATAATTTTTAGTGACCGTCTTTATTTTTTATTTACAAAGCCTTTGCAGACGTCTTGTGATTCATATAATGTCCCAGTTTGTCTCCCGTTGCTACATATCATTTCAAATAGCCCTACGCCATCTAGCGCGGCTGCCTGTTAGGCGCACGGCCTCACTAAACCTCTTTCCTATTAACTCCTTGGTGGCAACAGCCCAACGTGTTGGTGATCTTCCTCTTCACCTCTTGCTATCTGATTTCCCCTGGACAATCAAACGCTCTATATTGTCCTCTCCAGGATTCCAGAAAACACGATACTGGATAGTCGCTTTGTGGGACGCTTTTCTTGCAGAATCGAGATGATCGTACGATGAGCTGTCCAGAAAAACCACAGCAAGCATCTCCAAACTAATATTTCAAACGCATCAATACGTCATCTATCTGACTTCCTTGCAACCCATGTCTGATAGAGAAAACTACAGCGTTAGCGAATCTGACGTTTGATCTTTTTTAAACGGAGCTCAACTATTTGAAAATAAATTTTTTGACCAGGAATGTGTTCTAATTGTCGACGGACAAGATGTCACCAAAAATGGACATCGTTATTTGCACTAATCATGATCAAAAGGGTCATCAAGGCTATGGTCATAATTCTTATCGCTCATTACCATGTCTCAAAAAGTTAAACTACTCCTTTGATCATTCAACGACTTTACTATTGTTTGTAATTTACATACTGTTTTGTAGGAAATGGATGTTAATTTCTTATATTGTGTTAAATATTCGATGATATTAACAGGAATTATGTCACCTAATATGGTTAAATTTAATAAAAGATTATACACTTTTTATGGATATGTTATACACGCATTTTGTATTTTGCTGATATTTTCTTTGTACGTTCGTATCCCAGCTTTATGGGACGATACGAGTAAACTTATTGAAAATGTAAATCTGATGCTGAGTTTTACGATTCTGATGATAAAGGTATTTATTTGCAAAAGAAGCAGTTTCGGATACCTGATAAAAGAAATGGTGATTGCTGAGGGTAAATTTAAAGCATCCAGAGATAAAAACATCCTGAAGATATATGAATTATTTTGGCAACGGGATAAATATATCCAAATATATGGTTTAATATTGGCCATTGCGAGTTATGTTCTAGTTTTTGTTCCATTTCTGGTGAAATATATTATATTATGGGATGATGATGATGATAACTCTACCATAGAGAGACCTCAACCTGTGATAGTAATGTTACCTTTTAATGAAGTTGAACATTATATAATGGGTTTCTCCGTTATTGCTTTTTTTGTAACTATAACGGTCACATATTATTTTACTGTACAACAACTTATCATAATTATATCAATTTATATTAGCTTCAGACTGCAAGTATTATCTACTTATTTGAGAAATGCGAAGCAATATGTAAAGAAATTTAGTGACTCGATGGTCGCCGACGAACATAATGAAGATGTTGAGGCACTGATTAGGTTTTGTCATCTTGAGCATCTCAAGATTATAAGGTAAGACATGCTAATATACATATTTCGGAACTTCATACATAGTGTTCTTCTACAAAAACTAGTGTTCAAGTGATCAGAATTGGTGGTGGGTTACGTTAACTAAGATGTCCTATAAATTTTTACAAAATTTGTAGATTGTTTTATAGAGAGGTGATAGGTGCAATCTTATACAATTATTGGCTATTTCCCCCCGCCAACCCTTCAGATCTTATTTGGCTTAGTTAATAGGGTGGGCCGAAAAATATATGTTTTTTTATTCGCTATATCGCGGAAAACTTGCCTCTCGGCCAGATAGGTAAAATATAACAAGGAAATTAAAAATCGGTTAAGATCTTCCCCTAGCGCATCGTCTTCAAGATTCGTAAAAGTTAGTGAAATTCAACTAATCGTGTTTTTTTAAATATGCCAAATTATTTCGGCAAAATCTAGCGACCATTGTATACACTCTGAAATACTACAGTTCAATACTTACC
This sequence comes from Stenurella melanura, assembly GCA_963583905.1. Classification (NCBI taxonomy): domain Eukaryota; kingdom Metazoa; phylum Arthropoda; class Insecta; order Coleoptera; family Cerambycidae; genus Stenurella; species Stenurella melanura. The sequence goes on along the minus strand of OY757309.1, from coordinate 49,373,174 downwards.
CCTTTTCCTTGTCAGTACTTCTGATTCACCACGGTGATCTAAATTTTATGACTCGACTTTCCCCTAATTAGCAAATAAGTAAAACACAAATATTCGACCACACTTAAACTATATTTACTAAAAGAACACGAAAATAATCGGTTTAGAAATAGAACAGAAATAATTAATACTTAAATAAATCAAAGGAACATATTTAAATTGGACCGTTGTCCAGTACTTAAGAAGAAAACATTAATAGGTGAATGAGAAATTCCTTTACAATAAAACACACAAATTGATTACCTGAGAGATAAGAAAGAAACGATACACTTAACGAACACGAAGTTGCTTATTTCCGATCACTATACTTAAGAAACTAGTGCAGAAAACGTCAGTTGCCAGTACAATTCAAATGGTTTAAAGTTTAATTTGAAATCTAATGACATGGAGTTAAAGTTTAGAACAAAATCTCAAAACACAAATACTTGTTAACACTAGAACTACTACGTTGAAAATATGACAATCCTAACCCCACCGGAGCTAAACGAAAAGTGGTTTATTTTCTCCCAAAATTCAAGTCGAATTTTTGTGAAATAGGGCGATTTATTCCTGATTTATTTGGACCAATGAATGCGGGCCCACCCCCCTTCTAGAGCTGAATTTTGACCCGGCAGCATACGTCCTCTACCGTACAATATGGAACAAAATAACTTCCCATAAATATCGACCTGGCAATTGGCGATATCTACAGTAAATATGGCCAAAATGGCTTCCCCTAAATATAAAACGTCCCTTTAATAACATAATTTGTCTAGATTCCTTCTCATTTTTGTCAATTAGGAAAACGCCTATTGGTTTCCTATTTAGTATAGAGTACGTTTGGGCAATTCTCGGATTAATTATAGCACTTTTTATTCTACCGGTACTCTTACTAACTTAGATATTCGTACACACGGGGACGTGTAATTCCATTTTCGCTTGGTGGAAAACCCGCGTTTATGGTATTTCGAATAAAACGATTTGATTATGACCATACCAACTTACTCAGGTACCACGGAGATTGTTTTTAACTTGTCATAAAACACTTACGCTTTAGAAAATATACTACAAAAAACTTTATAGTTATTGCCGAAAAGTTTTTGTGTTTGACACGGACTGTCGTTAAAATTATAAACTTCTGCAACCTTGTTTATTCTAAAAAGAATCTCTAATATTGCTCTGAACCGACGTTTTAAAAATCCTTTTAGGCTATAAAGCAGGCCTCCTAGTTTTCTACAAAATCTCGTTATTCAATAAAACAATTTTAACTTCCTTACCCCTATCTTACATTTGCTACACTCTCATATACCGCCATGCGCAGCGTTGGCTTGTCTTATGTCGATCTGTCTGTAATAATCAGTGATCCTTTTACCATGTATGTGTTATGAGTTATTGGTGACATTTGTGTGATGGAGGCTTCCAAGAGAATTACTCGACAGGAGTTTGAGTGCTCCTTATTCGCCCATCCAAGAGACTTAGTTGTGAATAAACTTCCAAATCATCAGGATGTCGTCAAATGTTGTTTTCAGGAACTTTACAACTTGACTCTGGAGACTAATAACAGGTGTATCACTTTTTAAAAAGTTTCAGTGTCAGGTGCACAGAAAGCAAATCAATATAAAGCTTGCACGTTGGGGCATCAAAGAGTGTAGAGGATTTTAGTTTGATTTCTTTACCGTTTTCTTTGAATGTTGCCCTATCCTTGTGACAGTTGTACGATTTTCCTAGTTTATATCATGATAGGCATTAATTAACCGCTCAATTCTGTATTCCGAAACAGTTGGTATCGATGCATTATCAAACGATGATTTTACTTTCTGCGCCATTGTGAAACTTTAGAAAAACTGACACACTGCTGTTAGCCTCCAGAGCCAAATTGTAACGTTTCTGAAAACAACATTTGAGGACGTCCTAATAAGTTGGAAGTTTATTCGCAACTAAGTCTCTTGTATAGCCGAACAAGTGGGTTTCATGCGCCTGTTGAGTGGAGGCCTCCATCACACTAATGTTACTAATAACTCATAACAAACACATGTTAAAAGGAACATTAATGATTGCAAACAGATCTGAATAAGATAAGCCAATGTCACGGGTGGCGGTACATGAGAGTGGAAGGGGCAGCCAAGTTTATCCTTGGGTCGCAGGATGCGCGATCGGAAGATATTAATCGATTTTTTGTTTTTTTATTTTACTTATCTGGCCGAGGGGCAAATTTTCTGCGGTATAACTAAAAAAAATAATAATAATATATTTATTCGGCCCACCCTATTAATTAATAATGTTGCAAATTCCTGCTGAAAACATAATCAGTAAACTGGAGGGGATTTGATCATTAGAGTTATTTTATGGTATATTTTCCCAAATTGAGTGTGGTGTAATTTCTATGAGTCTGTATTTAATTTCTTTTTCCACCGGTAACCGAATATATTTGTTGCTAATGAGTTTTTGAGTTAGCAATTGAAACAAATAAAGGTACAGGTAAAAGCTATCCGCTGTGATCCTTAAGAATCTATTCCGTCGGCAGGCCTTGATAACTCTCATAATTAAGAAAACCTTAAACTCCACTGTTAATTGAAACTTACAGCTTATCTGCAGCTTATGTTTCCAAAAATTTTTATCGATAACTATTTATAAAATTCCCGGAAAATAGAAAATGATAGTGCAAATATTGCTTCACTACTAAGGTTAATTTTATGAGCTTTCGGAAACATACATTTGTTGGCTATAGAATTATATTCATATTAATGAATCTCTTCAAGAGGCATCATAACAACATTCTTCTTGTAAGATGTAATTTTATTATGGTACCATCTGTGGGATTTTTACCCACTAAAAAACCCCCCTCTTCCTCCGGAACCGTACTTAAACATTTCTTCGGAGATCACGAGTCCTATAGTATTAATATCCGGTCTTCTTCCTCTTTTCCCTTCATTATGGTGCAACACATGGTGTTGATTGCTGCCCATTTCTCAGCGGTGGCGAGCATGTTTGCCATAAAGTTTTGTGGCGTGATTATCTGTCCAACGTTCCTATTGGCCGTGCTCCTCTCTTCATTCCACCTAGGGCAGTGGAACATTGTGTGCTCCGGAGTATCCGGTGCTTGGCAGTATCGGCACGTGTCTGTGTCCCGCTTGCCTATTCTGTGTAAGTAACTGCCGAAGTTGCCGTGGCCGCTTAGTGTCTGGGTTAAGTGGTAATTAAGGTCTCCATGTTTGCGGGCAGTCCATGCTCTTACTTCAGGTATAAGGCGGTAAGTCCATCTGCCGTCTTTAGTGGTGTCCCATCTCTCCTGCCAGCGTTCCATCAGATGATTCCTGTAGACGATCCTCGCAGCTTTGTCTGCGCCATGACTGTACGCACGCTCTTTAGCGAGCAGATCGACTGGTGGCTCCGCCGAGATAACTTGCAGAGCCGAGGTACCATCTGCAGTATTCTTTCTCACTAGGGATAGTTGGGAGCTTGCTACAGGTTAAATTTCGCTAAATTTCCATACAGTGTGAATCTAAAGAAACGCACAGGCTGATTTTAGTTTTGTAAATGCTACATTTCGTCACTATACCAAAATTAATGACGTCATTGGTTTTTGAGTGATGACGCCATCACAATTTTTTTTAAATGGAAACAGACATTTTTGTTTACTGTTTTTGATGGTATATTCCTTTAGCTTTCTGGTGATATAAAAGAAAGATATTACCCGAGCCAGTCTTTTGGAAAAATGACATTTTATGTAAAAATATCTTACCTTTCGCAAATTCATGAGTAATGTTCCACTTTCTTATGGACTGATAAATCTTGTTGCCTACATTTTTGTTTTAACTAGCATGAAAACATTTGACATAAAAACAAAACAAAGAAAATAATAAAAAACAATCACCTTAACAACAGAGAGATACAGGCCTTTTTGTGTAAAGTATCGATAACTTTTTATTTCTGGCACGTGTTGAACCTCAGTTTTGTGACACATCTGAGACAGTGTAAAACTAGTGAATGCAATGCCATGATTAAGTGAAAGAGAACGCGTAGAACTTTCGAACTGTAAGTAGATTGGTGGCTAGATATGATGAATCTGGCAGTGTAGCTGACCTTCCTCGATCTGGTCGCCCTAGCACAAGCAACGAAACTAAATTAAACATTCTAGAGAAAGTGAGGAAAACCACCATCTTTTGACAAGGCAGCTGGCTTTAAATCATAACGTGAGTCAAACTTCTGTTATACGTCTTTTGAGAAAAGAAAAATACCATCCATACAAAGTGCAATTAATCCACGAATCGAATGAAGACGATTCAGAGCGGTGCTTACAGTTTTGTGAACAGTTGATGACCTTGTGCAATGAAAACCCAAATTTTTTAAAGAACATTGTTTTTTCTGATGAAGCTACATTTTCTTTAAAGGGGACTGTACATCGGCATAACTGTAGGTATTGGTCATGCGAAAATTCTCATTGAACTCAAGAAGCCCATACACAGCGACGAGGCAAAGTAAACGTGTGGGCACATATGATTGGTGATAGTTAACTGGGACCTTTTTTTTAAAGAAAATCTTACGGCCGCAAGATATTTACAGTTTTTGCGAGTTAGTGCCAGCCTTAGCAGTTATGTTTCCGAGCAATGAAGATGAAGATATTCCTGCTGAAAACGTCTAGTTTCCGCAGGACGGCGCTTCACCTCATTTTGGGATAGCAGTGCGTCAGTTTTTAGATGACACTTTTACTGGAAGGTGGATAGGTCGTCGAGGTCCTATTTGAGGTTACTTAAAGTCATGGGTGTATTTTAACAGACCGGATACCATAGAAGAATTGAAAGACAGAATTTTCTTGGACATGAGACGAGTTGCCCATGAGATGATTCAGAACAGCGTGCAAATGGTCTACACCCATCTTGGTCAATGCCAAATGGTTGGAGGGTCGCAATTTGAGCAATGGAGATGATTCCTTTCTCACAATTACTTATGTAAGGCATCGGTCAATAAAAATATTTTTTTCCAAAAGAATGGCTAGGTAATATCAATTTTTTATATCACCAGAAAGCTAAAGGACTATACCACCAAAAACAGCAAACAAAAATGTCTGTTTCCATAAAAAAAATATGATGAAGTCATAACTCAAAACCAATGACGTTATAAATTTTGGTGTAGTGACAAAATGTAGCATTTACAAAACTAAAATCGACCTGTTCGAGGATTTTTTTGACAAATGACACATACCAAAGATATGAATTTTGTGCGTTTCTTTAGGTTCACAATGTATATTAAAGATTAAATTATGCAGGATTCAACTGCTTCAATGCCGAATAGTTATTAAAATCTCTCTTGGTCGTATGCTACTCGTCACAATATAATAATTGGTTGCCTACTTTAATAATAATTATAAATCAATTGACACAATTCAATTGATATACGTCGATGATCCGCACAAAAATGAGAACCACTACGCCACTAAAAAGTACTTCCAAGAGAAAATGTTAATTAGTTTGTAAGTATAGGATGTAATATATATTTGGGATCGGCTAATCCCTAAATTTCTTGTAATAGTTGTATCATTGGGATATGATAATATTTCTCTAGTCATTTTCCTTCGTTTTATTATTTTGTCGGTTGCCCACTATAACCCTTTTGTTTGAGGTGTTAATATTACATTTAGGCTTTTTGAGCTGTGACTTTTGTAAAAATAATTTACTGTGACCATTTAATTGGGATTATATTACAGAAGTATTTAAATAATCGTGAAGAATAATTTCCTGTTGTTGTTGGTGATTTTCCCGCAGTTGGCGTTTACCGAATTAAACTAGGCTCACGACGAATTTGGCATAAGCCACCCTCAGATAAATTTTGGTGTTCAACGAAGCTTTCTAAAAGGTGTAGAAGTAACTAATTAAATTCATATTTTGTTCACTTAAGGTCTTTTTTAGGGCTTTCTTTTTTATATTTTTGGTGTTAAGTATTATTTCCTCCATTTTGAATATGCATGTTCATCAGTTGATACAATTTTATGGTCTGGTTTGCTAATTATTTTTGGGAGCATTAGTTGTACCAAGAGCAGCCGCTCGATTCTTTTTCGCTGGAAATAAAACCTTTACTACCAGCCGTGAAATTTGCTGACGACGCGACGCCCCTGTTTCGAGAGACTACCTTGCAGGAGATGCTTTTGAAAAACACGGGAACCCAGCTAAATGCTAGTATAATCTAGTGTGATCCTTTTTAAACATTCATTCTTACGAATTATATGATAGACATTTATAGAAAAATCTTATACGTATATCGCCCAATATTTTTACAAAATCAGGGCAAATGTTTTAAAAATATTTAAGTAAGTTGTAAGTTATATATGTATTTTTAAACAAGAAATAATGTCATTAAAATTGATGTACGGACGAAAGTGATCACAATCAGTCGGTAAAATTATTTAAATAAACTTTGTTTACTATAACATTTACAGACCTGTTTGTTTACTATACTGTTTGTTTACTATAACATTTACAGACCTATGATGTAGAACAATTAAATACATACATGTGTTCTTTCACTAGATAAGTGAAGCTCAATTTGCAATATTCTGCTTACATAAGTGATACGATTGTGATATAATTTGGTAAATCTATATAAACTAGTAAATATTAAACCGTTTGCTTTGCGATATGTTTTTTTGGTATACCAACTAATATCCATCCAGGACGACCACTACGAAGGACAATCACCCTTCTTACCTACTCCCCCGCCGACTAGCTGGCTGGAGTGCCTGGCTTCCATCGCCGCTCACTATAATCTAACTTTTCTTTTGTTACTGGCAGGCAATTTTGTGTGATATAATATTAATATAATATTTTTTTTATTATTATTGTTAGCAGTTGACCCACAAATAATATGTATTGTTATTTCATCATTTTGTCGAGGCTTCGCTCCGGTAATAAGCTCAGTTTGATACTGGCAACTATAACTATTTCATTTTTATTTCCTTAGTATAGTTGATGATGTAATATAATATTACTATTTTAAATAATTTCGCCTAATATTTTAGGTATACGGAGACATTCAACAATATTATAAATCGTTTGATGATGTTGGAATTTCTCTTATATTCTATCCAAATTGCTTTAATATCGTTCGAATCGATCACGGTAAGTTGTGCTATTAATTTTTTATTTTCTACTTCTTTTCCTAGTAAAATAATATTATAATTATTAAGGAAAGGAGAAACTCGCACTAAACAAAGTTGCCCGTTAAGTTCTTTTATTTTACTTAAAATGCATCAAACTATATTCCAGAAAAAGTACCATTATCTCATGTAAACCCTTAAATATTACTTCCTTCAAAATTTGATATTGATATTCATTTAGATATCTACCTTGTCATATAAATCTATTAGAACTATTATGATTCCTATTCCAATTATTGCATATGTTCATCTAATTTACAATAATTTTGTTGAGCAGTAAAAATATTTTAAAAGGCTGTAGCAACATAGGCCACTGAAAAGTTCTTCCGCACTTATAAAACTAGAATGATGTCCTAATATTTTATTTTATAGTAGGGATCACTTCCACAAAGTTTTGTTCCCGCGTGAATGCTAAAAGGCTTGAAATAACTGTTTCACCCCTAAATTGCATAATTTTTTTTCTTCTCTTTTAATTGATCAATTGGTTTCAAATTTGGTACACATATTCTATGTACGTGACTTACTGAAAAAAATAGGAGCCCTCTATGAATATTAAACATCAAGAAAAACATACATTTTAGGATTTTAATTTGCTAGCACCAACCAGAATTCAGGTTATCGAGAGAATGCAAAGATTTCATTAATATTTTTACACATGGCTCTTCTTTTAGTTCTGATAGATAGTTATTTTTTCTGCTGTTTGAAAAATCCTACGAAGAATATGTTTCAATACAATTATAAGCAAACAAATAATAATTCACTTTTAAACAGGCATAGTGTATATAGGCTCCAATACTAGTTAGCTAACAGATAGGTAAAGATCTGTTGTTTTTATCAGTCAATGTCAAATATAAATATTTCATACTTATTCATAGAAATTGTCTTGGTTTTGCATGAAAGATCTTTATGATGTAGCTTTGCGCCTTTCTGATGAACTCAGAATAAGGGCGAGAAACGTTTCAATTGCTAAGCAATTCCAAAAAGAGAGAATGATAGATTTCATGAAGGCGTAATCCTATAGAATGGAAAATTTTGAAGATAAGAAAGGTAAATAAATTCATTTTAGGCCTTTGTTCTCATTTTTAACTGAATCTTCATGACCGTAGGGGTTTATGTAGATAGTAGTTTAATCTACATGGCTGTAGGGGACTGTATGGATGCTAGTTGTCGAATGAGAATTTTCAAATAAGAAATTAAACAAATTCATTTTAGGATTTTAATTTGCTAGCATAACTAGAATTCAGGATATCGAAAGTAAGCAAAGATTTCATTTATATTTTTACACATAGTTTTTCTTTCAGTTCTCATAGATAGTTATTTCTTTTGCTGTTTGCAAAATCATATAAATATGTTTCAGTAACACAGTTATCAGACATAATCGGAAAAATGCATCAGATATTTGTATCTAAGCTCCAAAAGAAATCATGCGAAAATATTTTTAATATCTGTTTATTTGTGATAATTTCGTATGTTGAGAACACAAGTTAAGCAATTGGTTTCTCAAAAACTCTTAGATCATCATTTAAATATAAGGCGCTCATATCCCTACTGACCTGTATATGCTAACTATTGATATGTTGCTCAAAACCGTATCCTAACGTGGATGAAAAGTTTCTATAATAAGTACTTTATTTTAGTGCAAATCTGCTGAAGAGATGTTTGTTGCGGGAATACACGCTGTATCAATACTGGTGCAAATGATGATATTCTACTGGAATGGCAATGAGATTAGGATCAATGTAAGTATTTTTGCTTAATATATTGTTGACAATTAATTAAAATTAGAGCCTAATTATTTAACTTGCATACTCTTTTACGTAACTCAGATGCTTAAAAATCTTCTCATGGCCTTCAATTTTACCCTCAAATTAAATGTATCCACTACTCGTATGTTAGAGGTTCAATGATCTTAGATTAGCAAGTTTGTATGCCTTCTAATTCTCCATAAGGAGTCGCCCATACACGACGTCGTTGAGGGAGTGGGAGACCGTCTACATGGCGTTGCAAGGAGTGGGGTGGGTTAAGTATTAATGTCATGTAATACTTCTCTCTCTCTCTTAAATATTAAATAGGAGTTGATCGTCGCCACTTTTCTGTGACGCTAATTAGTGGTGAGATTTTAAAATACTAAGCATAATGGTATCAGAATGCATGCCCGATTTATGAAAAATGATAAATTTTAAATATTTATTTACGTATTTTTTAAATATTTTTCCCTTATGACGAAGTATGTTTATCATGATTGAATGCCGGTATTCGACTCAGTCATTAAGATAGAGTCAGTCGATGATTGGCTTTTGCCTGTATAGACGAAAGATGTTTAATTACTTAAATAAGAGATATTATATTTAATGCATAATAATTTATCAAAGTAATTATCAAAAATTTGAATAAAGTATTACGTGCGCCACGGGAGCCATAAAAATTGTTCCAACAGCTGCACTGGAAGTCCCTCTGGACTTGCCACCACTACATATATTTATCCAAGGAGAAGCTCGTTCGGTGGTGTACAGGCTAATGCAAGGCTCTACACCAACAAGGCAACAGCACGGAATAGAGCACCAGAAGTTATACTTAGCTGAAAGCGGATCCCGTTCTAAGCATGCCCACTGCAGTCCCAAAGTATAACTTTAATAAAAATTTCAAAATTAAAATACTAGACAGGGAAGACTGGACAAACGGTCCACCAATACCGGCACAAATAGTCTGGTATTCAGGCGGCTCTAAGACAGAGCAGGGAGTCGGAGCTGGTTTGTGGGATAAGGTCAAAAACGAAAATAAGTCTAGGAAAATACGCTACAGTGTTCCAGGCTGAAGTGGCCGCAACACAGTGGTGCGCAAAGGAAATTATAAGGCAAGGTGTAAAACAGTCGATTGCCGTTTTTTCCGACAGTCAGGCTGCTCTAAAAGCAATCGATTCCGTACATGTCGAATCGAGACTTGTATGAGACTGCATAAATGCCCTTACAGACCTAGGAAGTCAGAACAAAGTGACCGAGGTGTGGGTACCAGGACACAACCGACACAAGGGAAATTAAAAGGCTGGTGAACTGGCCAGAGAAGGCGCATGTAACGCCATTATAGGACCTGAAACCTTTTATGGTGTGGGCAAACCATGCATACGAGCATTCATTAACAAATGGGTGCAAAATAAATCTCTGGAATGCTGGAAAAATTTCCCACCACAGAGACAGGCTAAAGAGTTCATTAAAAAACGATCGGCCAAATTTACGGAGGACTTATTGGGCCAAAACAGAAGGGCTATTAGAATAATAGTAGGTCTTCTAACGGATGACTGTCGACTTAATAAACATCTCAGTCTAATGGGTTTGGCAGAGGACGCAACATGCAGAGTCTGAAAAGTGGGAGAGGAAACCTCAGTTTATGTATTGTGCCACAATAGAACCATGGAGGTCGCGGTGGTCAAGGCCAATTGGCCAGCTCCTCCCTCCTAATCTAATCTAATCTACGTAAAAATATTTAAACCATGGAAATTTCACTCATATTCCATTTTAAAAGTTGAAAAGTTTGATAAATATTGCCTGTATGTTAAAAAAACCGCTGCCTAAGGAATCACTACTTCCACATCCAGATTTTTCATCCAAGTAACTTTAAAGGAAACATCTTGACTAGATTTGCACTCTAGTATGTGGAAATTATATGTCATAGAATTTTAATAATATTTGGGGCAGATCTCATAGAAAAGTTTGAGGCGTTAGTTTCTACCATATATGTTAAAAATTAAGTTTCTAATTTACTCTACATATTTTCCGCTGTTCACAACCTACCACCTCCCACCCCTTCAATGGAATCATCTCAGATATTATTACAATACATATGTGTACTAAGTTTCAAGTGAATATCTCCATTTTATGTTATCAATCCCATTAATAATGGAGCGGTATTGGTGGGGTTTGAAAAATATTAGAAAGAAATCTGAGGCCTTGGTTTCTAGTATATACACCAATACCCAAATTTCTGTACTCTTACCAGCTTGATTTACTTATTTTCCCATATTTAATATTATTTAACCCCCAACCCTTCAACGTAATCATCTCAAAATAGATTCTAGTTCCAGATATCGTTATAATACATACGTCTATCAAATTTCAAGTGAACATCTCAATTTCATTTTATCAACTCTTTTAAAAATGGAGTAAGGGTGGTGGGGGGTTAAAAAATATTAAAATATCTGAGGCCTTGGCTTCTAGGACATACACCGACTTTCAAGTTTCTGTACTGTTACCAGCTTGCTTCACTTATTTTCCCATATTTATCCCTATTGAACCCCCAACCCTTCAAGGGAATCATCTCAAAATATAATCTAGTTCCAGATGTGATACATACGCGTACCAAATTTCAGGGAAATGTCTCAATTTTACTTTATCAACCTTTAACCCTTTAACAAGAAAGTAGGGTTGGTGGGGGTTTAAAAATATTATAAAAAATCTGAGGCCTTGGCTTCTAGTTCAAACACAGAATTTCAAGTTTCTGCATTTATACTAGCCTGCTTTATTTATTTTCCCCTATTTAGCCCTATTTAACCCTTCAACGGAATCGTCTCAAAATATAATTTAGTTCCAGATATCGTTGTAATACATACATGTACCAAATTTCAGATGAATATCTCAGTTTTATTTTATCAACCCCTTTAATAATGGAGCAAGGGTGGTGGGGGGTTGAAAAATATTATTAAAAATCTGAGGCTTTAGCTTCTAGTACATACACCAAATTTCAAGTTACTGTACTGTTACCAACTTGCTTTACTTGTTTTCATCTATGTAGCCCTATTTAACCCCCAACCCCTCAATGGAATCATCTCAAAATATAATCCAGTTCCAGATGTGGTTATAATACATACGTGTCCCAAATTTCAAGTGAATATCTCAATTTTATTTTACCGACCCTTTCAATAATGGAGTAGGGGTGGGTGGTGGGTGGTTGAAAAATATTATGACAAATCTGAGGCCTTGGTTTCTAGTACTACACCGAATTTCATGTTTCTGTACTCTTACTGGCTTGCTTTGCTTATTTCCCCTATTTACCTCTAGTTAACCCCCAACCCTTCATCAGAATAATCCCAAAATATATTCTAGTTCCTGATGTCATTATAATATATACGTGTACCAAATTTCAAGTAAATATCTCAATTTTATTTTATCAACCCCTTTAATAATGGATTGGGGGGTGGTGAGGGGGATGAAAAATGTTATGAAAATTTTTTAGGCCTTGGCTTGTAGTATATACATCTAATTTCAAGTTTCTGTACTCTTACCAGCTTGCTTTACATATTTCCCCTTAATTACCCCTATTTATCCCTTCACCGGATATTGTCAGAAAACAATCCACCATCTTATTATAATATATACGTATACAAAATTTCAAGTCCATATCTTAAACCGTTCCGGAGAAAACGTGCGGACAAAAATAAAAAGTTACAGACAGACAGACATACGGACGGACGGACGGACTGACTGACTGACGGACGGACAGATAGACAGACAGACAGACATACAGACAATCCACTACGTGGATGTGGAAGTAATAATAAAAATAAAAAAGCCGCAAGAAGAGAATTTATAGCATTATACTCAAATCGTCAGTGAAAACGTATTCTTAAATACTTACCGTCATGTGAGAGAAACTAATAAAACTATGAAAATGAAAAGTCAAAACTAAAGATTCTATTAGTGCGTTAGTATTACTACTTGATTTTACTGTAAAATAAAGCCTCGATTAATAAACATATTTATTCTAGTAGCCTTCTTTAGAAGTTTGACTATGTAAAAAATTTGTTTTAGAAAATCTTGAAATCAGTTTATAGCATGCTTGAAAAAAGTTACTCAAAAATTCAAAGGACTTTAAAAAAGAATTATAGGCCATATATATATAATTACCGGTACAGCTTACAGAAGATCACAAGAAGAACGGTTAGAATTTTGTCAGCAATATTGCTCTAAAAAGTATACGCAAACCCTAATTTTCTTAAATATATATTATGGACATATGAATCGTCGTTTTCTACAGCAGGGGTGTTCAATAGCAAAAATAGACGTTCGTCGGAGACAAAAAATCAACGACAATGAAAAGTTGCTGAAATTGAAAAATCCGGTAGACAGTCGGTTAAAATTTAGTGTGGAATTTTTAGAAATAAAATTATAGGGCCAATTTTTTTCAATTTTACTCTAACTCGGGAAACATATTTAGAAATAATTCTGCCAGAGGTAGTAGAGCTTTTAGAGGAATACTATTTTGATGAGTAACTTAATGAATGAATTTGGCAGCAGGTTGGAGCGACCCCACACAGTGTGTTGGAAATAAGGGAGCATTTAAATGGTCAATTTGACCTTTGGATTGGTAATGGCGGACCAATTCCATGGTTACCAAACAGCCCTGATTTACCACCTTTAGATGCGGTTTTGTAAGGGGGTATTAAAGTGAATTATGATTTTAATCAGAATGTTGAAATAATTAGAACTAAAATTTGGGAAACAATTTATAAATTAAATAGGGACACTAATATCTCAGTTCCTAATTGTTTAAATAATTTTAAAAGAGGTGTGAGCTTTGTATTTGTATATAATGGTGACCATTTTGAACAACTTTTATAGTTGATGAACCTAATGCTGACGCTGTGGTAAAATTCTCCTTATTTTATGTTATAAAATATTTTTCATCACAGGATTCTATATTTATTTTTATAATATATGAAATTTTCCGCTCCTATGTAATCCATTTTGATCAAGTAATCATATGAAATAATAAACTATAACAATGTTGTCGTAGCACCATCACTCACAGACTACTGCGTAAAAGTAATTACTGCTCTTTCTTCGATAATCATGAGATACCTAAATGCATGTTTGGAGCATATTCGGTGTACGATATGTCAAAAAATATTACAGCTGGACCTATCAACCCTGATAAATTTGAAATCAGGGAAAAATATATAAAAGAATGTGTAGAAATATTTAAATTTCAAAAACAACCTTTATTATTATATCATGTGACATATGCAAGCAACTGTTTTCTTAATTGTATTTATAAATATATAATATAGGTACAATCCTACAACCATTACACGAAACTCTTTTTCACTTCAATAATTACAGAAGTAAAGGGGGTCGAAACATAATAACCCTGTACACCGAGGGTTATTCATTATAACGCGAAAAAAACGTTACGTGGTTTATAGACGACCTCTAGTAACTACGCATCACTTGATGCGCATTACTATGGCTCTCACTACATTAATAATTAGGACGACCATCTTCGTAGGGAAAAACCAGGAGAAGTACTTAGGGTTTATACTGAAAACAGATAATAATTGCTTCGTTAACCTATTGTTGCTGACACGACGGAGAACCACCGCAAAAAAGATTATAATAATAATAAAAATAATAATGCTAATCATTATAATCTATATGTGAAAATAGATAAATAATGAATATTTATTACCATTACATACTTATTGCCACATTAATACGTTAACAATTAATCCATTTTTCGTAAAATCTAAAAAAGTTGTTATGAGATATCAAAAAATATAGACCGGTAGCACGGGAAAGATTCTGGTGAACAATTAGCTAACGTCTGCGTCTCATGGAGACCTCTCTTAAGCACGTAAGATTGACTACTAGATATTTTTTATCATTGCCACTGGCGCAAAACAATTTTTAATTGATTTTTTATTTTGTAAAATAAATGCATCATTTTTTTCAATTAGTTCACGTCTGCGATGTTAATATTAGTCTACTTTAGGATAAAAAAGTGACGGGAAGCGCAATCGCAGACGTGTAGGTGGCGCACCAGTCTTTGAAATCGGCAATCGCATTTGTATCGAAAATCGGCTTTTAAAAACAATAGCTTCACGTCTGCGAAAGGCGCCACCCGTTATATAATGTCTTTTTAAGTACTTGAACAGTCTCCCAGACGATTTGGCTGTGTATGTGATATTTTTATACATTTTCGATTATGCTACCGATTCCGATAATTTTGTACGATTGGCTAACGTCTGCGAAGTGCATTATCAAAAACATTGAGCTCGAACTGTTGTATCAAATTATTCCCAGACGCGTAGAACAAGCCCAGACGCTTGTCTGTACGCTTTTACTTTGTGAAAAAAAGAATTTTTTTTTGAACAATTAGTTTACATCTGCGAATGGTTTTTTATGCAAAGTATGTAACTTTTAGGCCACGAGATTATTCGCAGACGTGTATATTGTGTATACTTGCTTATATGAGTTTGATCGCATGAATTTTATTTGCGGTCGCTTAAAAATAATACTTTCAAAGTAAGATTTTTTATTTGATTTTATAGTCGGTCAAACAAACATTTAACTATTTACTACCGTGATAATGACAAGAAAAAAACAATTCTTATGAAAATGTGGTAAAGAAAAGGGGGGGCAACACCCACGTCACTTCTTAAACGATTAGGGCACAATGGGTGTTAATAACCAAAGATATCTGCATTACAAAAAAAACATGTATTTGTAAAAAACACAGCTCTCCTCATCCTCATCCACAGCGATTATATTGTCCTCATCTGTTGGTAAAAAAAAATGTTTGTATTTGCTTCATTATTTTGCAATTATTTTATAGTATGTGAA
This sequence comes from Stenurella melanura, assembly GCA_963583905.1. Lineage (NCBI taxonomy): Eukaryota > Metazoa > Arthropoda > Insecta > Coleoptera > Cerambycidae > Stenurella > Stenurella melanura. The sequence goes on along the minus strand of OY757309.1, from coordinate 49,357,394 downwards.
GCTTAAGATCAGTCGAACTTTAAGCTTCCTTAAAAAAGTTTGTAATTATACGTATTAAAATCAATTAATTGAGAATTGTAGTCAGTTTGCTTGTATGTGTGTATTCACGTTTCGACAATAACTTTCATGTAAACACAGAATGTAATACTAATAACACAATCGGCAAATGGTGCCCACCTTGCACATGTTTAATTTTATTGAAGTTGATAAAATAGTTTAATAAGTCTGATTGAAATACAACTCTTAATAAAGTATTTTAACATTGGAAACGTTTAAGGAATCGGGAATGTAATGGTAGATATAGGGGGACATATACATCGAAAGTGAAACAGATGTTCGGGCGTCACCGCTGGACGCAGGGGTGATCAGATCAGGGTGATTTGAGTGGCGTTGTGTAGGTTGGACCTCTGTGTATCGAATACAAGTTGTCCGGGCATTCTAAGTTTGCGGGGGCGGCAAGGGGGAGGTCAATAGTAAAGGTCTGCGTTTTGACTATTTCAATAAAATTATGCCGAGGTTTAAGTGCGATATAAGAAAATTAGGGTGGTCAGATCGGGATGCTTTGAGTGGCGTTATGTAGGTTGGACTTTTGTGTATCGAACAAAACTTGTCCGGGCATTCTAAGTTTACGGGGGTCATTGAATTGTTATAGAAAATAAAAACTTTTGGGCATTGAATTGGACTTAGAACGGGGCCATAAGATCGATGCTCATTTTTGAGATTTTTCGGGAGGGAAGAAGGGCGGTGGGTGGCAAAATGGGATGCTAGCAGAGCAGGCCGGTAAGTAAATATAAACAATTTAAGTTAGGTAGACCAATATTAGTATATTTTACAGGGTGCTACCAGAAAAAATATCCATTTGTGCAGAAAAATCACCTATATTTCCTACAGAAAATAATCAACAGTGGTACACTTAGCAAATTATTGTTGTTAATTTGCATCTAATTATGTTAGACTCTCCACACATATAAGACAAAAAACTTGTACTAATCAATAGATACGTGTATGATAATGAAAATTGTGAAAGTAAAACCGTAAAGTAATGTATTGTAACTGTTTTTTTTTTTAATTCTAATTCAACGCTCCTGCAATGCTGCTTATTCGATGGAAGGCGCTGCTTATACATTACGCTCATGGAGCTTGTCTCCTCTATTTTTTAAATTCTTTGAACCTAGCACTCTCGAGAACTAATAGGAAAAATGACAACATCACCAACAAGGAGCAGTACCGCCAGTACCGGATCAAGGGAATACCTTTCAACGATCGGTGGTGGGAGTATAACGAGTGCTCTTATTGAATTTGGGCAAGAGGCTACGAATTCTTCGGTATATGTTTTACACAGATGTTTCAAACTATTAATGTGTAATGTAGACGGTATTTACACACAATTCATATAATTATATAGGTATACACAATACATTTTATGATAAAGCAAGACCCATAGAATACACTAGCTAAAATGAGAACGTGCGGAACGTTCGTGAGCACCTGATACATTAATTTTTTGAAATATATGCAAGTCGTAGGCGTCTGCAAAATTCACAATAAGTAAGCAGAAATCAATTATTAACGCGGTTTGCACACACAGACGTGAACTGATCGTTCCACTGTGTATATGGTTTTCAAAGTTCTTAATCTTAATGTTAAAAATATTTATGCGGAAAAATCGGTAAAAAATGTGTGTTATTTTTTACAAATTAATTTTTTATTTACTTATACTTATACACGCGCGCAACGTCTGCGAATGCGTCCATAAGTATCGGTATATCTGTAACAAAAGTTACGTTAAGTACGACCCTGTCGAGTATTAGCGGCCGGTGTTTTGGCATTGCAAGTCTCGAGAATATTCCATGGCGACAATACAGTTTATTGAAATAAAGAGTAATCGTTAAATAGCTATCTAAACCATTTTTTCCCTTAGTTTTGTTCAGATTGTTAGGGCCGGATACATGCCCATTTAACGTAGTTTATTAGAGATCGACGGGTTTAAGAGTCACATGCAAGTCATAAATAGTCTTCTAAATTTTGTTATGTTCGAACAAATCATTAACTGAAAGTCGAGGAACCGAGGCTAGACAAATACATGGTTAAAGACGATAAACAGGCGCGCTGGGGGGGGTCTAGGCAGATTTCAAAAGTACATCAATGGATTCGGAGAAGGTCCTAGAAAACACATGGAATATCGAGAGTAGTAGTTTACGGGCGGACTCATAAATATGGTTATTGGTTCGTAAACATTCCCCTATCTTCTGTACAATAGACAGGGACCAGTCTGGTTTTTTTGTCCTTTGTAAGATGATACAACAAGGGTTTTTTTTCACCGGACTGGAATAACTTAGCTAGCTTAGATATACAATAGTTTAAATTGTTAAAAGGATGTTTTATATTTAGGGCACTATTTCAGTACTTCATTTTTTTACCAGCAGAGAACGCCAACTCCCAGGAGGCGATTAAGTAATAGACAGGGGCGGGTCACATACCATTGGTTAGGATAACACCAAAGTACCGCCCTACTCCACCCAAAAAGAACCGACGAGGGTGAAGCGTCAATTTAGAAAAGACACTTTTGGTTCGGTTCTCGAGTATGGTAAACGTGTCCTATTTTCTAAGTAGTGGTAATCATTTTTTTGTGTCACCGGGTTTCTTGATGTATTTTGAGTTTTTGCACTAAATATTAACTTATCGTCATTAGAGTTCAAATTAAACATCACCTCTTTCGATGTGTCCCTGGCAATTGGCGTTTTCTGCCCGAGTTTATAAAGTTTAGCCTTCAGAAATAACTAACTTCATGTCCATCAATGATATTTATTGTATTTTTGGCCCTTCTGGCAATCCGTTTAGGTTTTACGATAAACAGTTCTTCCATTAGCGAGGTTCACTTTTCACTTAAGAACAGGACTACGGTCCCATTGGCCTATTTTCGTATTTGTTTAACTTTAAGTGTATATTCTTTGTTTTAAGTGTTAATTATTGTTATGTTTTCAAACCGATTATTTTCGTGTTCCTTTTTGTGTATAAATAGATTAAGTGTGGTTAGATTTTCGTGTTTTATTTACTTACTAAATTAGTGGAAAGTGGAGTCATCGAAGTTAGATCATCGTGGTGATCCAGCAGGCGTGACAAAGAAAATTGGGGTAAGTTTGAACTATATCTTTTTAAGTGTACACACATGTCTCTGTGAAAGGACCACGTAGAAACGGGATTCATGCATTGAGATATCTACGTGGCCCCATAAACAGAGAGACTGTGAGCATAATTTTAGAGAAAGCCTCGCGGTGGATGGATGAGTATTCCTTGGTAGCCGCATATAATATAAATTGATCTCAGTTGAAAGGGGCACGTTTCACGGATATAATCAATAAATATAATAATCCCCAGAGTAGTGTAAACAGGGTAAGTGGGGCTATTATTACAACTGGCGCAGTCTAAAAGGATTTTCTTAAGAATATCAATTGCACGTTCAATTAGAGTTAAATTATTGAATCAGGGCATTTTTTAGAATTTTTCAAAATTCGTCTTATCAAATAGGAACCTACCCCAAAAGTAAAATAGTACAGTTTTTGTTGTTGTTTGTTTTAAATATGCGGGAAAAGTAATATTTTGTTCTGCAAAATTAATAAGTTATAGTAATTAAAACAATCGTACCTTTGTCTGATGTATTTGAGAACATGCCTTCTCTCTAAGAAATATTTATTGTAAGTTTATCAGGAGGACCGATTATATTAAGCTTTCATACCAAGGAATATTCGAAATCAAACGAGGGTTATTGACACTGTTATCACCTGTCGAGAAAGTGTATTTCACAATAGACAATTCATGGAGTTATATAATTATAGCAATGACAAGTTGTTGGTTCAGGGGTACGACTATCGTATTAAAACAGGTAATAAGAAAATGATTAATTAGGTAGCGTATTGGTCTAAGATTCAGAGCAATAAAAGATTCAAGTGCCACGAGTTAAGGACCTATCAAGCTAAGTGGTTATTATTTGACCCGTCTCGAAAGGTCTGTATTGTTAGACGCACGTACCAGATAGAAAAGTCAAATAACTAAAGTAAATTGTAATGAAATAAAATCGGTAGATAATTGAGAGAATCCAGACAACAGGATGTAGGCTCCGTTTAATAGTAAAATGCGTTCTGGGTACCTAGTCCAGGTAATCAACCCTAAAGGACTGGGTTATGCAATCTAGAACTTCTAAATACCTACTATGAGAAAACCCGTTATAAAAAAAAATTAGAATTTCAAGTTTTTAAAGTTATGAATTGGAATGTTTTTAAGTTTCATAATATAATTAATGATCGATTAGAAGGTGAATATAAAAGCCGAATAAAAAAAAAATGTACTTATTGTTTTGTTGTTAACACACCACTAAGAGATATGTTAATTTTGGTCGGGCAGTAACTATATTTGTTGAAATTATAAGAATATTGAGTGGTAAAGTTGTATTTTGGATATCAGGTTTCAAGAAAAAGTAAAACATATAAAATTTCTGTCATTTATGTACCTATCATAGTTCATAAATCTCTCCAAGATATGAAGTTAGGATAACTTATTTCAATTAGTGTTTGTGTTTCAGCTTAAGGTAGTAGCAATTATATATTTTTATAAAATTTAGAGTACCTAAGTAATAAGTAATTAGTAGAGTAAAATGCTTAAATGTTATCCAGAAACCAAACTAGAGTATTTTTAAGGGTGAGATAATTTACCGCGGAAAATTGTAAAAGTACATTTTGGACAAGTTACCTAGTTTAACTTGATTTTTATTTCGGAATGACGAAAGTAATACATTTGTAATAGAGGCTATGTACGGTATGTTCGAAGATAATAATCCAAGTTCTAGGCTGTATCGCACAATTGGTTAGACACAATTTTTGTTTGGTTTTGTATAAAACATATAGAAAGTGAAAAGCATAAGATTGGATTAACATGAATAACAATAAAAGTTGCCGAAAATCGACAAGCAATAGGAATTGGTTGAATGGCAGGATATTTAAAGTTAGTTTCAGACATTATACGGGGTTAAGTAGAAAGGTTTGCAGAAGGTACTAGAGTCTTCCAATTTTGCGATAGTACAAAAAAAAAATTTCAGGTTAATTAAAACGCACGCACGTAAAGTTGATTCTGATAAGCTAGGAGCCAGGACTTTTACTTAGATAATAGAGAAATGTAGAATAGAAAGAAAAGTGAAAACGAACTATGTATAATTGTTTTAAAGTGACTATAATCCGTTGAAATGATTTAGCTAGATGATTTTCAAGTACTTTTTTTCTCTTATTTTAACGTGTACAACTTTCCCTCTGATCCCACGTTCAAGACCAGATACAGTTTTTTTTTAAATAGTTGATTTGCCTGTTTTTCAAGTGTGTAGTTGGTTAAGTAATTAATTAATGACTTATCGATAGATAATGAGGATATCTTTTTTCCATAGAGCTTTGATTACAGGATTCCTTATCACCCTTTTTTTTGGTTGTGATGTACCATGACCAAAATGTGTCATGTAAAGTTTTATTTTATATTTGGGTAATAGAATTTGTTAAGTTAGTCTAGAGAATAAAATGTGTTGTCACGTTTAAAGTAGGGTGAAGGTTTTAGTATCGGAGATTAGCCTAAATTAAATTGAACTATCGATTTTAATTTTACGAGTTTAAAATTTCTTAAGATTAACAGTTCCAGTAAAGCTAACTACTATGTATTTTTGAATAAAATCCAGCTGCACCGAAAACCAGATTAGCCATGGCGTTTTTTTTGTTTGTTTCTTCGCTCTAACTTTGATTGAATGACCACAGAAAAGAATATCACCCCCCTATATTTATTAATTTACTCTCGAAATTTGCGAGGAATGGAGAATTGAGTACAGGAGCGTACGAAAGAAAATAATTGCTTTATTTTGAGAAATTAGTCCTGTGGAGAGTAGATATAAATTTTGTACTTATGGTTTTGTTTTGGAAATTGTTTAAAGCGACTTAAAGTCGTATATTCGTGTACGTTGGATTTATTGTTTGGTTTTAAATGAAATGCTGGATATTTGTCGTTTATTTCTAACGGAATTTTGTGAATACATTAGAACGATTAGTAAAGGTTGTTAGAAACATTTGCAATTGTTTTAAACTAAATAAAGGGCCTCTGTTGTAAAGACAGGTATACCTATATACCAACAGGTACACACGAGGCGTGGGCGTGAACCTAGGCACCGGAGACAGAAATCGTTCATCGATATTATGAAGTTATAAAAGTTTTACACAAGTCGAAACAATTTCGTTATTTACTGTTTGCCATAGTGAAATAGCGGAAAATTAGCGATACGGCCCAACGGCTAAGGAATGTAAGTTAACTAGTATACATTTCACGTAATCTGACGAGAGAAATTAAAAGTTTAGGAGAGATTATCAAAACTTCATTTAATAGTCAGAGTTTTATTTTTTGTGTTTCGTTTGTTGTTTTGTAAAAAGCGATTCACTAGATAGTTTGTACGATCAAGAAGTAATGTGAAATAAGAGGGGTAGCGAACGAAATCTGTACTCTAGTTCATGTTAGCTATCCCAAGATATATTGTTATAGTATCAGAAATCGTGGCCACATAACACCTATGAGCGGTTTAGTTTTAGTTAGTGGACAATAAGAGAGACGGCCAACGTTGCGGGTTCAAGAAAAATAGTTTACCCAGAACCAACAATTGATCTCATAATATTGGTAGGGAAACGAAATTTTCTATCTAAGTGAACGGCATGCCCCAGGTTAACAAGTGCCAAAGAAATATGCCCAGAATAGCGGAAGATGCGCACTTCCGCTATTCAGGTTAGGCAATTACGCGGACGTGTAGTGGGAAACTATGTAGGCATACATATGTGTATATAAGTATGTAGGCAGGGGGGTATGTAAGCAAGTATGTATGTAACCGTGTATGTAGGTGCATATGGAAGTACGTGGGCCCATAGGTATGTAAGTACATGAGTGCAGGTATACAGGTAACCAGGTGTGAATAGGGGAAGTGTACGTATGTGGGTATACGCATAGGTGTGTAAATATATGGTTATCTTGTCGGTTTAATTGAACATTAAGGAACCAATAAATAAAAACGTTCGTAGAGAACATATATGTTCGAGAGATAGATGCCGCCGAAGTTTATAGCTGTTGAAAGAAGAGAAGGGAGCATGCTGGGCATTATAGATAGGAGATATACAACGAGCACTAGATTTCGGTTCGGAAAAGAGACAATTTATTTTTTTATTGTCTTAATTAGCATAGTACCGTATTAATGTAAGTTTTGTGAACTCACCATATACATCCGCGGATACGTATAAGGAAAGGGATGTGGATATAGAGGGAATTATTTTGGAAATAACTCTGTGAATTGAATATTGTTAGTAAATAAGAGGACATGTGTTGACGGTACTGGAGAGCTGATCAAAAAGTCCAACAAGGTTTTCACAGGAATCTTTGTTGTTTAGTATAGACGACATGAAGTATAGGGTTGGGCATAATGGGGAAATAGTTTTTGCAGTTTAACGCAGAGAATTTGTTTTTATTTTCAGGTCATCGGAGAACTTATATTGCATTTTTTTAAATAATTATTTTGTTCTTATTTCTTGTTCACACTTAGGATTTAATTTGTCCCTTTGCTCTACACCTATACCGTTATACACGTATACCACGTTAAAATTTAGTCGTCTTAACTAAGAAGAGCGCAGGCGGAGATCAGTACAAGATTGGATTAGGCAAATTAGGTCTCGATATACAGGGTGTTCGCTAGTTGGCTATTGAAACAAGTAATGGATATAAAGAAATAAGTATACGGGAAACGTTGATGTTAGTAGAAATACTCCCTTTCTTTCAACTATGACCAGGTAATATATCCGAGAGATATATTTGGCATAATAAGCACATTTTACCCCCTCCCCAAAGTTATGGCAACGGGTTAGCGGAGCAGAACTGAAATTTTGAAGTAGGTTTAGTAATTGCTCCAAAGGAAATGGAAAGTTAGTTTTTTCCAATATGGTCCTAAGGTTGGACTGGGGTGAAATGAACTTATGCGGTTGTAGTTTAACCTTTTAACCAGTGACGGGCTCTCCAAAGGACAACAGATTATAGAAAACAATAATCCAGCAGGAGGAGTAGCGTTCGCTGTCTCCGACAGTGACTGTTTGCTGCGAGCGGATCGGAGCGATCGTTGCGGGAATAGCCGGATACCCCGAGTAGGAGAGGTGATTAGGGCCCCAAGCCGCGTGGCCACAGAAATACGCCCTTCAGATGTATGGTACCACTCAGACTCTGCCGTGGTGAACAAGTCTACGACTCCTGGGACACCACCCGAAAAAAACGTACGACAAGTTTGACAGTACCGCGACACGGGGGCAACTTATACGGATATGATATAAGGAATTGAGGGTTGCACCGCGAATCGCGACTGTCAAACTGAAGAGATCATGCAATAGCCCAAAGAATTCCACGACTACGCTGACTACAACTTCCGAGTCGAAAAAGCAGCAAATGGGGGGTAGTTTCAGAAACACCCAAATGATGCACGATTTCGTGAAGACGCACATATTCCAACAGTCTAAGCTACGACTTAACTTTTCAATGAATACATGGTCGTGGAAATTCTCAATCACTACAATACCACAGACATTTCTCGCTCCACCCCCCCTCCTTATACACTTGGTGTCTGTCCGAGGTTAGCCCGATTTCGGAACAGTGCCCCGGCAAGACTCCTTATACGGCTAAGGATGAGAGAAGAGGGGACAGAGATCACTTGGAGGGTTACAGACTGAAAAGGGTAGTGCACACGAGAGTAGTTATTTCTGCTAATAACATGTTATGGGACAGTGAACCAACTAGTCAAACACCGAATCGACATAAGGGCCAGCCGCGAAGTAGGAAAGAAAGATATAGATTGAGTAAATCGGGCGGCCGAGATAACAAGACTGTAGCATACCGAAAATCGGGGAATTGAATTATGGGATGTATAAGAAGATTGGGTAATCCTTTGAAAAGGAGTGGAGAAGAAAATACGTAACGGGAAACGCGCAGCGTCTAGCATCCATCCAGGATCATCAATTGTTCGCGTTCCAGAGAACGTTTTTTTTTGTCCTCTGTTTTGTTTTGTTTTTTTGTTTAAGTTTGATTATAGATTAGAAGGAGAAGAATCATGTTAACAAAGACGTCAAGGACAACTACCAACCAGGCGCCGACCGGGACGAATACAAGAATACCCACGGAGAAGAGACGGCAACAAGAAGGATGTCAGGAGGGACGCTCATCCAGAAGGGAGAGACTTTGACGATAAGAGCAGGCGTATATGTCTCTTGCACCATCACAGAAGACTAACACGTACTGATGAGTTTCAGGTTCCACACACCCACCACCGTTAGACCAAGGAGGACAGTCGGGGGAAGGAGAGCCAGGTTCAGCAGGAAGGAGTCCACGAGGTTCCAGGGGATGGCCACCACCAGCACCTAGAGCCGCGACCATGAGCAGCCACGGAAAGACAACCCAGGGGGCAGAGCCAAGACGGAGACAACTCCATGATGAGAATGAGGTGATACCAACCGGAGTAGGGGGTCCAAGTCCATACAAAAGAGGGCACCGGCACCAGGCGTTGCAGAAATCATTCTGGGAGCTCAAACCAGAATAACTACTACAGCAGCCAGACGATACAGGCACGATTCGAGTCGGAGGAGCCGACCCATGGAAAAGCAAGTACTCACATGGAGCCATAGACTACAGTAAACGATACCGAGGCAACGAGCAACTTCCAACAATATCGTTGTCCACCACGGAGATGACATTAAGCGACTGTCCGGACCTTAGACTTGTTGTGCAGCGACGGAACTCAGTGTAAGTGTCAGTGAACAGATTATTCAGTGAGCGTGTTCGGAACATCAGAGACTCCAAAGGAGACATTTAGCTTTAAGATTTTGTAATAAACTAAAAGGGGAATCGGATCAATTATTTTATTTATGAGAAAAGAAAATTGCTCCAATCTAAGGGGGAGGCAATGTAACAAAAGTTACGTTAAGTACGACCCTGTCGAGTATTAGCGGCCGGTGTTTTGGCATTGCAAGTCTCGAGAATATTCCATGGCGACAATACAGTTTATTGAAATAAAGAGTAATCGTTAAATAGCTATCTAAACCATTTTTTCCCTTAGTTTTGTTCAGATTGTTAGGGCCGGATACATGCCCATTTAACGTAGTTTATTAGAGATCGACGGGTTTAAGAGTCACATGCAAGTCATAAATAGTCTTCTAAATTTTGTTATGTTCGAACAAATCATTTACTGAAAGTCGAGGAACCGAGGCTAGACAAATACATGGTTAAAGACGATAAACAGGCGCGCTGGGGGGGGTCTAGGCAGATTTCAAAAGTACATCAATGGATTCGGAGAAGGTCCTAGAAAACACATGGAATATCGAGAGTAGTAGTTTACGGGCGGACTCATAAATATGGTTATTGGTTCGTAAACATTCCCCTATCTTCTGTACAATAGACAGGGACCAGTCTGGTTTTTTTGTCCTTTGTAAGATGATACAACAAGGGTTTTTTTTCACCGGACTGGAATAACTTAGCTAGCTTAGATATACAATAGTTTAAATTGTTAAAAGGATGTTTTATATTTAGGGCACTATTTCAGTACTTCATTTTTTTACCAGCAGAGAACGCCAACTCCCAGGAGGCGATTAAGTAATAGACAGGGGCGGGTCACATACCATTGGTTAGGATAACACCAAAGTACCGCCCTACTCCACCCAAAAAGAACCGACGAGGGTGAAGCGTCAATTTAGAAAAGACACTTTTGGTTCGGTTCTCGAGTATGGTAAACGTGTCCTATTTTCTAAGTAGTGGTAATCATTTTTTTGTGTCACCGGGTTTCTTGATGTATTTTGAGTTTTTGCACTAAATATTAACTTATCGTCATTAGAGTTCAAATTAAACATCACCTCTTTCGATGTGTCCCTGGCAATTGGCGTTTTCTGCCCGAGTTTATAAAGTTTAGCCTTCAGAAATAACTAACTTCATGTCCATCAATGATATTTATTGTATTTTTGGCCCTTCTGGCAATCCGTTTAGGTTTTACGATAAACAGTTCTTCCATTAGCGAGGTTCACTTTTCACTTAAGAACAGGACTACGGTCCCATTGGCCTATTTTCGTATTTGTTTAACTTTAAGTGTATATTCTTTGTTTTAAGTGTTAATTATTGTTATGTTTTCAAACCGATTATTTTCGTGTTCCTTTTTGTGTATAAATAGATTAAGTGTGGTTAGATTTTCGTGTTTTATTTACTTACTAAATTAGTGGAAAGTGGAGTCATCGAAGTTAGATCATCGTGGTGATCCAGCAGGCGTGACAAAGAAAATTGGGGTAAGTTTGAACTATATCTTTTTAAGTGTACACACATGTCTCTGTGAAAGGACCACGTAGAAACGGGATTCATGCATTGAGATATCTACGTGGCCCCATAAACAGAGAGACTGTGAGCATAATTTTAGAGAAAGCCTCGCGGTGGATGGATGAGTATTCCTTGGTAGCCGCATATAATATAAATTGATCTCAGTTGAAAGGGGCACGTTTCACGGATATAATCAATAAATATAATAATCCCCAGAGTAGTGTAAACAGGGTAAGTGGGGCTATTATTACATATCAATAAATTTTAATATCTATTTGTGTGAAAAGTGAGCTTATTGTACAAAATTACCGGAATCGATAGCATATTCGAAAATGTATAAAAATATCACATACACAGCCAAATCGTCTGGGAGACTGTTCAAGTACTTAAAAAGACATTATATAACGGGTGACGCCTTTCGCAGACGTGAACCGATTGTTTTTAAAGGCCGGTTTTCGATACAAATGCGATTGCCGATTTCAAAGACTAGTGCGCCACCTACACGTCTGCGATTGCGTTTCCCGTCACTTTTTTTTTCCTAAAATAAACTAATATTAACATCGCAGACGTGAACTAATTGATAAAAATGATGCATTTATTTTACAAAATAAAACATCAATTAAACATTGTTTTGCGCCAGTGGCAATGATAGAAAATATCTCGTAGTCGATTTTACGTGCTTAAGAAAGGTCTCCATGAGACGCAGACGTTAGCTAATTGTTCACCAGAATCTTTCCCGTGCTACCGCTCTAAATAACATTTAGACGAAGCGCGATGACGTCAATGGCACGTCGATGCGTCCTCTCATATAGCTCCCTCACACTCTCGCGCCTATCTAATACCCTCTCTGTCGCTCTTATGTTAAAATATTTAATATGTAAAATTTGTTTCATCTTCTGTGATAAAGGATTTGCCTATACAAGGTTTTTTTTTAAATCAACATCGAACAAGAACTGACCTTAAAAATTGCTCTTCTAGTTGTTATTTACTGACAAAATTGATAAAATATCATTATATCATCTTTAAACTATTGTTTCAAATTGGACAGATTTTAAATACTATAATTGTATTGGAAAGATAATAATTCAAGGCTCTACCGAGGCCACGCCGTTTTATATGGGAGTTCTGCGCCGTTTAGTTAAATTGCCAAAACAATATTTTTTTTGGATGAAGAATGTGTAAAGATACCACCTTTCCATTAAATACTGTTAGTGTATACTAGCTATTATAAAGTTAAATAGGATTTTCATGCCCAGTGACTAATTCCTTAAAGTTATACTTTTCATATTCTTTTATTACATAAGATTAATAGATTAATTAAATAAGTTCCGGTCAAACCTCTTGTGCATTTTTAAGTTTGGTTAAGTAAAAAATGTATTTATAAAACCAAATATCCTGTACCGTAATTTCAAGCTTTTATCTTGAAAAATAAAAAAATGGGGGCTTACATGGACACTTGGTCACCCGGTATACAGTATAGTGCATTTACTCATAGTGGAACCTCTATTATGTTTTAGAGTGAAGCAGTATCTGATGCCCTGTATGACATGCATTGGTTCAACTTTAATAGCCGCACACAGAGTACTATACATATTATGATGATTCGTGCACAAAAACCATTAGCTCTTACCTTGGGTCCGTTCGGAGACGTGTCTCTAGAAATGGCTTTAAAGGTGAAGTATATCTTAATTACATGTTAGCTATAGTACAATTAATTACAAATTGTAAAATGTGGAGTTGACAAATCTAGATGGCAGTGGCGAAGCTATAATAATGAAAGAAGAACATTAAAGAGTGCTTCTATTAGTCAGCTAATTGTAATCAATATTTTTAGGTATTGAAAGGTGCCTATTCATACATTATGTTTCTGCAAGCTATATCAGAGTGAAGATTTAACACCGCTACTTTATGAAAATAAAATGGACATTAACTTAAGACACAACCATTACTTTCGGTCTCTGTTAAACTTGACCTATCGGTCAAATTGAGACAGTTACTATGGAAACAATTGTACTTTGAGTGGGTTAACAGACGATTAAAATTAAACAGAGACAGAAAGTAATGGCCCATACAATATCAAGACAATCAGCAATATAGCAGTAAATATTTATATTTATTGTTTTACGAGCTTGTGGAATTATACAGTGTGTCCCCGGATCGATTACCTGACTCTTGTAAACTTTCTTATTGTTATTTTTTCCAGAAACTATTATTCCACATGAAAAGATTTGCTTTTCCCGGGAAGCCATGGACGGGGATCAGCTTTGTGATAAAATATACAGAATAATCAGAAATGTAAAAAAATTAATATTTTTATTAAGCAAAGTGCCTTTATTTTATTTTCATTTTTAATAAACTTTATTTGACATAACTGTTCAAAAACCCAAGGAATTTTTAAATACGGAGTCTAGTCAAAAAAGGGGAGTAACTACCTTTTACAGAAAACAGACGCAGCGATAACTGTTTTATTTTATGAATGCAAAAATAACAAAATGATAAAAAACGACTCAACTCTTGCCTCACATTTGATTGAAATAATTAAATATGATTTTATCAAAGAGAAAATATGCTTTAAGTAAAGTAATAAAATAAACTAAAATTAGAACTATTCAATAATTTGGAAATAGGTTAAATTTAATTAAATACTACCGTGAATATTCCCAGTCAGGGTCAAAGTAACCAAAATATCTAGTTTCATCAACTGCTGACCGATTAATTTTTATTAACAATGCTAACTCAGGAGCGACGAATTTCCGTAGTGAAATGTTATGGAATCGGTAATACTTCGTATCGATATGCAAGTCAAAAAATTTCCAAATGTGACTGTAACTGGTATAGTAGTTCGAAAAATAACTAAAAAGTCGGTGCCACTGGCAGTGATAATAGTATAAAGATGATAAGGAAATGACGACGATGCGGCTGCTCTTGTAGTTATTAACTCTGTACAAGTAAATCCAAGGATTCCGCTTAGGAAAAGGTCACAAAATATGTGTTTTAGCAGCATATTCAGAGAATTTTAGTAAGCAACAAAGGACCCCGCACGGAACATATGGAAATTGGCCCCCGGTTAAAGTGTTTGATACTCGGGGATATTATCCAAATATCGATGTTGATCAAATGTCTCTATGGGCTCAAGGTCGGAAATTGGACGGTTTTCCAGATATCGGGGTGTAAAGGGGGATGGTCATTTCTTGTGGGAAGTGGCCGCCGCTCCAGTAAAATTCGCTGGAATCGACATATATTATTCCTCTTGACCTGATAAAAATTCTCAGGGGCACAAGATTGAAAAATGGACAGTTTTATAGATATGGGGGGTGCAAAGCGGGGCGCTCATTTCCTTTATAGGAAGTGACCCCCAGTGAAATTCACTGGAATCGACATATGTTGTTCCTCTCGACCTCCTGATCAAAATTTCTCATAGGCACAAGGCCGGTACATGCACAGTTTTCCAGATATCGGGGGTTGCAAAGTCGACTTTGAACCCCCTACATCGAAAAAATTGTGCATTTACCGACCTTGTGTCTATGAGAACTTTTGATCGGGAGGTCGAGAGGAACAACATATGTCGATTCCAGTGAAATTCACTGGCGGTCACTTCCTATAGAAAATGAGCACCCCCCTTTGCACCTCCCATATATAGAAAACTGTTTATTTTCCATACTTGTGCCCTTGAGAATTTTTGATCAGGAGGTCGAGAGGAATGATATATCGATTCCAGTGAATTTTACTGGAGCGTGGGCCACTTTCCACAAGAAATGAGCATCCCCCTTTACACCCCCGATATCTGGAAAACCGTCCAATTTCTGACCTTGAGCCCATAGAGACTTTTGATCAACATCGATATTTGGATAATATCCCCGAGTATCAAACACTTTAACCGGGGGCCAATTTCCATATGTTCCGTGCGGGGTCCTTTCATCCATTGAAATCTGTATTAAATCATAAATTGCTTGACGGAGATGATGGTCGTAGTTTGAGGACTTGTCTATTGATGTGTGAGAAAATTGTTGAAAACAGATTCTTTCATCGATATATGCTATTTAATGATAAACCAACTTTCTCAACTAATGGGATGATTTCCTCAAAAAATTATAGATATTGAACTAAGAAAGATCCAAATTTTCAGTTAATGACTCATAGTCAACATTTAAAAAGTGAATGATATACACAATGTATCATAAAATAACTGGTACTTACTTTTTGGAAGAGAATCTTTAAACAAAATTCGTATATGGTAATTATAAACAAGCTAACCATTATACTGTTCGCCGATTTACTGCTCTTTTTATATAATTGTTGCACATTCTATAGGATACTCTTCGCAGTTTTTTTTGTAAATAATATTAGTCTTAGAGATTTTTAGTTTAATTACAAAATATTAAAATCAAATTTTATTTATTTCAAAAATTAATAACTTTTTTATTCATTGATCAAATTTGTTCAAAAACAACAAAGTTCTTTCTTTAGCTGACACTAATTTACTGTCCAAGTTTCAATACAATCGGACATTTCGTTCTTATAGTTCAGGAATATTACGTTTTTATTCCGACAAAATTCATAAAGATTTGAAAATTGGTGGGTATGTTGGGAATAGCATAAGGATTACTAAACCAAAAAGTTCCCATCCCTAAATAGTGTGCTTCATCCCCCAGGACGTCCTTTCTACCCCCATTTTGAGTTTTTCTAGATTATCTCGGCAACGGTGTAATTTTCGACGAATACCTATATACAAAATTGTTCCTTGGAAAATTCTCTATCAAAAAGATTTTTACCACTTTTTTCCTAAAATTAATAATAACGTGGGAAATATGGCGCAAACATAAGGGTTGGTTCCGACTAGCACTCTCTACAGTACGATCTACCTTAAAGTTTAACGTTTAACGCAAAATAGCAGTAGGCACTAAAATTTATTTACAATTTTAATAAATATACAACTTCCACCCCCTCACCTCTATAAAAAGACCGTGTTGTACTTATTTTTACACCACCCTAGAGGTAAAGTACTTGGCGCGTTTTTTTTTTAAGTGGTATCCCCTGTAGGCCTAATCCACTAATTATCAAATGTTAATTATAAATCTTGGTCGTCTTCCACAGATTCAACATTCAAGCACGATTGTCCATGGCAATGATAACACATTGTAGAGCAACGCAAGCCTGCTCTTCTGCAACTACACCTGTATTCGCACCCTAATTTACATGAACATGAAATAAGCGTTGTAACAGATTCGGGAGCTGGTTCTTTTATAGTCATTATTGGGATTAATATACCGCCAACTTTTTTTCACCCCCAATCGGTAGCTTTGAGCGTCACGTTTTTTCATGTTTGAATTTGGTGAAAAACTCGATAACAGTGTTGCCGAGCGGCAGCAGAAGTTGGTGGAAGTTTTGACAACATAACAGTGTTGCTGGCTTTACCAACTAGTCTGTTAAAAGACATAAATCTGTATTCATCTAGACTTTTTTCTACCGAGGTACAGTTGTATAAAGCTAAAATAAATCGCTCTGCCATGAGTAGCTTCCTCATTGTTGAAAGTTTGTACAGTATGTTGTAAATCACTTCTTTCATTAAATACATTGATTGCATTCACTTTCCCTTTGGAAAAAAACGCCGAGTTTGTGTCACAACCGCTGATGGCATGTACAAATAAAATGGCGGATTTGCAATTTTTTGAGAAAGTTGCAGATTGTAAATCCTTTTACAGGTATTACCCTGTTTTTCTTTAAAAAATGTAATGTCTTTGTCAGAGGGAGAAAGTGCAATAAGAAGGACTAGCAGGTCAATATCTTGCCCTACGACAACAGCTGTATCGCAATTCTTACATTTTTCTATAACAGTTTGTATTATTAATAAATCGGCGTCATCCGCAGCAACGAACACATCTATACCTTCAGTTCTAAACCTTTTCAGCTCTGTAATTAAACGTTCTTTGTTAAGCAAATTACTTAGGAACTTCTGCTGAGTTTCAGAAACGACAGTATTTTCGTCAAACATAATTTGAGGACAGCTTCTTTGAAGTATCCGCCTTTGTCGTTCTAGGCTCTTCGTGCTGTTTACATTTTCCATATAACCATTGAACACGACAGTTACTCTATTCCCGTAAATTTTTATTATGTAACTAACGTAAGCGTTGTAAACCGCATTAAATATCCCTTTTTTTGGCCATATTACGCGACGAAGCAAGTATCCCCCATCAATCACATATTCGCTGTTTTCGAAAACATGGTCTCGTTCTGGAACAGTATTGATAATCTGGTATAAAGCTGCCTTATTGGTTTTTCTCATTAGGCCTTTCTCATCAAAAAGAGAAAGAGGTACTGAAGCTAGTTCAAAACTAAAGCACGTTTTTAATCTCAGACTCGAATGAACGGTGCAAATAATTCTTTGAAAGAGTAATGTTGAATCAACCTGAACATCATTGCCATTAATTTTGATTGTATTCCTCAAACTGGATATCGGCTTTACACGATTTGCACGACACACTTTTAAGCTTTTAAACAAGCTTCCATCTTTAACGGCATCTTTTAGACATTTCTCGCCAACAGACTTTGCTCTGTGGCAATTGATATCGTCTGTCGCAATAATGCCACTAGATAGCGAGATAGGATTTGGATTATTGGTGAAGGGTGAATGTTTTTGTAACCATAGCAACAATTTTTCACAGTCCTCTTGGTCTTTTTGAACTCTTACCTCACGCAACTCTACATGCTGATGACTGGTCTCAGAATGCAATCCACAAAAGTCTTCTGTACTAGCACAAACATGATACGCTGCGGGCATTCCCAAAATCCATTTGTTTAGAACACTTTCACTAAAGCCTCTCCCATGAGTGATACCACCAACACTTTTCATTTGCTTCATTAAAGTCTGTTCAATAGTCATGTCGCTCCACACACCACTCCAATGTTTATCAGAACGGCGAACTGTAAAAAAACCTTTTTCAGTAAATTCTACGAAATCCGTTTCAGACATTTTCTCATGCAATGACACCATATCCTGGAGGTAAAGTTGGCAAGCCTTGGCATATGGAAAATGTCCAGTTGAGTAAAAGATTGGAAACATAGCTGTAACACATTCAAGGTGTAATTTCCAGTTTCCTGTACGCTCTGCTTGAATAAAATGCATCGCGATAGTGACAAGTTCGAAATACTGTAGCCACAATTCTGCTGTCTTCCCTAACTGTCGCAGCTGACCTATGGAAGTGCTGAATGATGTGCTGCATAGTAACACCGAACATTTCGGTGATGGTAAATAGATAACGAATTATATGACTTGCGCTAATTACGGCCCTGATTTACCAACGTACTATTCGTTTGAGGAGAAATGGTCTAAAAACCTTTTTTGTAGAGAATTTCCTGTAGAACACTTTTGTACATAGGTATTTTTGTCGTAAAATGCACCATTTCATGGGTAATTTTAAAAAAGCGAAAATTGGGGTGAATACTATGTCGTAGGGGATGAAGGACACAATTTAGGGGTGGGAACTTTTCGGTTTATTATTACATATGCTGTCCTGATTATTTCCACCAATTTTCAAAACTTTATGAATTTTGTCGGATATATCGCCATTTGGACCGTAATATTACTGAATTATTAAGTTATCGTGCTTACAAGAAACGTGACGGTACAAACAGGCGGACAGATGGACGGACGGACATTTTGACAGTTATTCAGATTTCGATCACCAACACAGTGACATGAAATTTTTTTCTCTACGTGCAATACTACCGGTTTTAGAAATGTGCCGATCAAATGCAATATACTCTTCATTTTATATTTGTAAAGAGTATAATAATTATGTTTTGTCAGAACCAGACAATGAACATTTAGAGTTTGGATAAAAATTAATGTTACAACAAGACTGACGTCCTGCACATTCAATAATTTTAGTCAGAAACTGACTTGATGTTCACTTCCCAAAAAGTAAATCGGCCGCTATAAATCAATAGCTTGGCAGGCATACTGCACAGTCACCTGCCTTATCTCCACTAGATTATTTTAATGGAGATATTTGGAGCAAAAAGACTATGTCAATGATTTTAACGATAATACTGATTTCCTAAAATAAAGAATTCGGGATGCCGCTGCCACCAGAAGCGAACAAACGATGGCTTCTGTATGCGAGAAATTTAGAGAAAAGTTAGATAAATTTGGAGGTCTACACGTCTACAGGTTGAACACTTCTTCTTTTGATTGTGTAAACTGATGCAGATATTTAAGCTGAATATTGCTAGTTCTAGTTTGTTATTTCTTTACTTTCATGATTTTCGTGTTTTCAGAAAACTTTATCTCGATTATTTAATTAAATGTTGAAGAGTTGAATAGTGTTTTATTATTTTTGACTTCATAAAATAAAATAATTACAAAATGGTGTCGTCCATTTTCTTGAAATAGGATTATTGCTCTTTTTTACTAAACCCTGCATTTAAGCACATTTAAACGATTATAATAAAGTTTGAAAAAAATAAGAAAGGCACTTTGCTCTATAAATATTTTATAATTTTTAGGCATTTCTGATCATCTTGTATATTTTCCCAGGATGAGGAAAACTTTTTACAAAGAATAATATTTTTCGAAAAACCAACAATAAGAAAGTCTAGAAGAGTACGATACTTCAACCGGTGACACACTGCATACTGCTTAGCTATTTTAATTATTAATGTAAATGTAAAATTTAGAAATAAAAGTTTTAATTCTAGTTTTATTTTCTTTCGACCTCCATAGTAGATATGAACGGGCACGATCCTAGCTCTTTTGTTGCCCTTGTGCGTTTTAGTTTATTTCGCCCCCAATCTCATGAAGCTCATACATGGATAAACGTATAAATGAAGTTGTATTATCCAACATTGAAAATGAACGGAAATTTTCATTCTTTCTTTTTTGGAAATTGTTTAATGAAGTCTTCTGTGCCTAATTCTTTAATAACTTCAATTCTGTTGAGATGATAGCAAGATTATTTAGTTGATTTTACCTTATGGTCGATTTCAAATATTATTTTACTATTTTAAGTTTTGAAATAGAACGTTCTGAGGTAGCATTAGAAACCAGCATTGTTAATGATATACGAAGTACTATGCTTGTATTAGGAAAGATCCATCAAGTTGTTAACTGTTATATAATTTGAAATTTCTAGGGACGCAATAATGTTTTTATCAAAATGTTGTAATTATTGCAAACGCATAATAG
The DNA here is from genome assembly GCA_963583905.1 of Stenurella melanura. Taxonomy (NCBI): domain Eukaryota; kingdom Metazoa; phylum Arthropoda; class Insecta; order Coleoptera; family Cerambycidae; genus Stenurella; species Stenurella melanura. The sequence goes on along the minus strand of OY757309.1, from coordinate 49,336,819 downwards.
ATTGCAATTACTTTTTGTTTTTTTGCTATCATTATGCATTTTATTTGCTAGTTATGTTATCTTTATTTTTTACTTTTGGAGTCTTTGGGCGCGGCCGCGCGCCGGCCTGCACGACGTTGCTTTTATGTACGCTGTGGGCCTTGGATACGATCAAGTTATTTAATAATGAATTTGTTGTTTTATTTACTAGTGTTTAAGAAGTGGAATAAATTGAGATTTCTTAGGTAGAATATGCACATTTCTATATCACATCGAATGAGTTTTTAACATCACTTAGTAAACTATAACTCATTGTTGCGTGGAACATCACTCATAGTTGCAAGAGAATCTCATTATTAAAGTAGTTTTAAATTATTGGAATAGTTTCTGTTAGGTTAAAACATATAGAATTATTTTATTGCGTATAAATCATGTTTAGGTAGTAACTGTAAGTATTGTTAATACATTGGTCATCTCTTTAACAAATCACAAAATATAGAAGTGATATGCGAAATGATGTTTGTCCACTTTTTGCGGATTCTGGCCCATTATACGAGATTACGATTCCTCAAGACCTATGTCGTCGAAGAGTGACGCCCTTGCCATGAGTGGATGCTCTCTAATGTTGTTTCATATAAAATTAGATTCAATGGCTTGAATGTTTTATTTATATACCTATTGCATTTTTATATCAACAAATAAAAATGAATTTGAATTCGACTCTTTCTTGTTCCACTTAATCTAAGATTGACGACATGCGTGCGATGCTGTGTCGTGAATCGGATAACTGAGTTCACGAGTCGACTTTGATCCGTCATATCTATAACTAACAGTATTATAATTACTCACTGAGTCTATCATTGGTTATTATAGTCTAAGAAGTATTTATCAAATGCTAATTTATAAGAAGATGATCTGAAGAGAAGGTGCACCGCTAGAAAACAAGATACGACGGCAGATAGTAGCAATCACAGTAAGTGAACTTTTCCATACTCATCTTTGGGGGGCTGCTAAGAGTTGTAAAAATCTGCATGAGAATGGACGTAGCCACAGATCGTAGCGAAGGCACGGCTAGCGCCATTAGTTATAAATTTTTGTCGCATCCGTCAGAGGCGCGGTGCTGAGTTCATCCACAAAGCCAAAGTCTCAAGTTTTTTCTTGACATCGGGGTCATTAGTGAGTGCATTGATGAGTTTTCGGTAGGTTGAGCAACGAGGTTCGCTGCCATCTTGAAGATAGTGTTAAGAACCGTTCCTTTTTTCAAGTATCTCGACTTCTATAGAGGCTACATCAAAAACAGATGCTGCGTATTAATGGGCGTATAATTTCCTATGTTTTATATTTTATAATTTTTCTTGTAGAACTGAGCGTTTTTTATTTATTGAGAGAGGAGTTTTAAAAAGAGCGCCCGCACACGGTTTTCCGCTCTCTTCTTGGTATGAGTAATTCCTATGAGAAACACGTTTGATAGGAAAATTGCAGAGCAGGAAAAAATCTGCAATTCGTTTAATTTTTTATTTTTATTTTTGAACAATAATTTGCACTTCCTGTGACGCAAAGTCGGCATGTCAGCGCATGACAGTAAAGCAGAAATGCTTTACATTAATGGTACAGTCAGTGAACATTACAGTTGGAATAGAATGGCAGCATGACTATGTAAAACACACCTAGATAGTAAACACAGTTGTTATGAATGCTTCAAATTACGATTCCGTAGTATTCGTAGGCGATGATATTGATCTTCTCGTGTTACTAACAGAGCTGGCCCAAATTAAAATCATGCCGAAGGAAAAATTGTCCAGAAACTTTATTCAATATCGAGCATTCGATACGACGATATCATAAGCACCAACATCCTGTTTCTACAAGCATTCAGTGGATACGCACGACTTCTTATCTTAATTCATCATCACTTTGAAGAACAACGATCGTTTGGATGCATCTCTAAAAATATTTTAAAAGAAGTTTCACCTGAACTTCTGGTTACCGCAGGAGAAACATTCTTTCTTGCCTTGCAAAAATAAACCGAAGCACAAGAAAAGTTAAATTCGCGAATGACAAACGTCTTGTTAAAGCAATAAGAGAATAGAGAAACGAACCCTACATCACAGATATTGTTTTAGAACATAACTTTGATATAATAGGTATAAGTGACACATGGTAAAATGCTGCGATTTCCGATGTTTTAATTAAAATTCCTGTATACAATCTCATAGGTTTAGATAGGGATGGTAGGGGTGGTGGAGTGGGGTTATACCTAAAATCATTTTTTAATTTTAAAATTATACAATGTGGCAGAGAAATTGAGCAATAATGGGTTGAAGCTCGCATACAGGATGTAAATATAATGTTTGGGGTTGCATATAGGCCTCCAAATTATAATTAAGTTAATATATTCGATTCCTTTGAAACAACTCTCTCAAGTATTCTACCTAATGCTGATATAGTATTTTGTGTCGGTGATTTTAATATTGATTTACTTAAATTCGATTCTACTAAAGCTAACTTTGTAAATAATATTTTAGATAGTTTTGGTGTCAAACAAATATTAAATCAACCGACTAGACTCACGAGCACTATAGCCACACTGATCGATTATATATTAACTACTACTGTAGAGATGGTTAGGGAAGTTGGAACTCAAACTGTGTCTGAAATTAGTGATCATGAGACAATCCATTGCTTAATAAACATAAAAATTAATGCACCTAAAACTATTTATAAAACCTATCGAAATATTAAAAGTATTAACTATGATCAATTTAAGTCCGATCTTAGATCTATACCGTGGCACAGTATTTACCATTTTGATGACATACTACAACCATTAGGAATGAGAAAAAATCATATAACGCTAGAAAATTAACTAGCAAAAATCAAAAAGAAAAACCGTTAATATTAAAAGAAATAAAGCAGTCAAGAAATACGGGAATTAATTTACCTAACAACTGATCCATTGGATTAACATTGGTTAATCAGATAATCAATCATTTTGTTAATTCTATACCACAAATTACTCCTGATGCACCCCTAATTCAATGTTATAATAATAATATTAAACGCACTGTTAATTCATCATTTAACTTTCACACAGTCACAGAAATTGATGTTCGAAAGATACTTTCGAAAACGAAGAGTAAATTTTGTGGCTTAGATGGTATTAATATTTTAACTATACAGCTTTGTTTACCTTTTTTGCACATATAATTAACTATTGATTAATTAACTCTATCTTTCCCACTACATGGAAGCAAGCCCGAGTAATACCTATATATAAAATTAAAGTCCTAGCTGTCTAAATAATTTAAGACCAATTAGTACCTTGCCAACGTTTTAAAAATTATTAGAAAAAATTATGAAAATAGAAATACAGGGCATCTAAAATATAATCACAAAATACCATCAAATCAGTCCGGGTTTAGGCAAGGCCACACCTGCAGTACTGCATTGATGAGCATCACAGATGACATCATAGAGGCATGTGAATTAAATAAACTAACAGTTTTAATTCTTTTAGACTACTCCAAAGCGTTTGATACCATCAGTCATAAGATGTTGATATCCATTTTGCATTTCGTCGGCTTCACTGAAGGTGCAACTAAATTATTAGAGAATTGTTTAAAAAATAGATCTCAACTGGTAATGTACGGAGGTGAATCTTCAGATATGTTAACCGTTAGCACAGGAGTGCCCCAGGGGTATATTTTGGGTCTTCTACTTTTCGTCCGTTTTATTCTCATGTAAACAACATTATTATGCAGATGACACACAGTTGTATTTGTCTTTTGATGCGAGTGTAAGTAAGCAGGCAATTGCTGCCATAAACTATGATCTTAGCTCTTTATTTGACTTTTCAAATAAAATGTGTCTTCAACTTGACTCCAGCAAATCAGATGTGATTGTGTTCAGCAGAAAATCGAAAAGAAATAAATTCGCTTTAGAGTTTAAGAACAGTATCAAAATAAAAGATGAGCCCATTTTATTTCAAAATACTGTGAACAATTTGGGACTCATTATGGGCCAAGAATTGAGATTTACTCGACATGTTAATAAATGTCTACAAAAGGCGTATTTAAATTTAAAACTAATACATCAAAATAGATTTGTATTGACCAAAACATCTAAATCTGTACTCTGTGATTCTCTAGTACTGTCACAGTTGAATTACTGTGACACAATATATGGACCTTGTTTAATTGCTACTGATAGAAATCGAATTCAAAATCTTCAGAACTTCTGTTTGCGGTTAATTTTTGATATAAGGAAGTTTAATCGTATTAGCCATTAGACGATATTTGCACTCTGTCAGTATTTTAATATACTGATTAACAAAATCCCGCCATATTTATTCTAAAATACATTTTTAGACCGATGTCCACAATTTCAATATTAGATTTAAGGGTACCGTTACTCCTCCCGTTCATCATACCAAATTTTTTAAGAGGTCATATTCGTACAATATTACAAAGTGTATTAATGAATTACTCCAGGAATTAAAAATTAAAAGTATATCTGGTTTTAAAAAACATGTGATTGAGTTAATTATGAGTAGGCAGTGATTTCACATAAAAATTTGTTATTGGTTTTAGTTGTTTCCCATATTTTACGCCCTTTGTCCAGAACTTAGGCTTTTTATTTTTATTTTTTTCTTGTAAGCATAAGTTAGGAAAATTCGATTTTGATATATATGCTATATTAGATGTCTTTGGTTAGGTGGAAGAACAGGATGCCTTTAGGCTTTACTGAACCTCGCCCAATAAAATCGTTACTCTAAACTGTAATATTAATTTAGTTAATTGGCAACACACTTTCAGGCCGTAAGTTTAAGTGCAAACGTGGTTTGGAAACTTTCACGATTCGGAGAAATTGAGACGAAGAAAAGAGAATTGTGGGCTAGAACCAGAAACTATCCAATAAAAAGCTGCACACAACGAAGTTTTAATGTTAATAGCCTATAAATGCAATGGTGGAACAGCTTGTGAGTGCCGCAAAGCTGGAACAAAATGCTCCGTTATATGTCAAGACTTGTGATAACGTTGCAGATTTGCCAATAATCTGTGATCAGAAGGGCATCGATAAGGAAAGCGACGAAGGGAACGAATAAATATCTATCGATCGGAAATGGCAGAGGATTTGGTCTATGGACAAAATCACGTTAGGAAAGAACGCGCCTAGGATTCTACCACCGAGGTTTTGCGAAAATGAGTTCTGCAGTCGAGCGCTGACATGCTGTTTTTGCGGCGCACTGTAGTGAAAACTGTTAATCGAAAATAAAAATTGAGAAACGAATGTGTAGGGTTTTCTGCTCTACAACTTTTGCCTCGAAAAATTTTGTCGCACTAATTACCTATATGGAAGAAAAATCTGCGAATGAAATTAGTAGTAATTAATAATAGGAAACGGCCTGAATAGAAGTCGAGATATTTGAAAAAATCAGTACTCACCAATACACTCACCTATGAATACACCCCCCCCCACCAAGCCCTAAAGACTCGTTAATATTGGGCGACGGTTAACTTGTTTCTACAGGGAGTGGAATATACGTAAATAATAAAAGACTTTTTTGTCAATTTTAATGCTGTATTGATTGAGATGTGATTAATTTACGAAATAATTCATAACAGTTCATTCTTAGCATAGCTTTTGTATAAATATACGTAATAAAATAAATTACACCACATTCGAGTTGAAGGTAGTTTATAGCAATTTGTTAACAATAATTAATTATCACACATACTACTGATGTAAGTATTACAATTTTTAGAGTAATGATATTGCAGTACCCGCAGGATTGTGTTATATTATCGGTTAATTATCTTATAGCCTTGTTACTCCAGTTAAAGTCATTTTTAGTTGGTTAATTAGACATACAAAAAACTGCATAGGGACCCGACCTAGTAATCCCTCTGTATTTCGACGTGCTGAACACGAATCCGATGTCCGTTTAGCTCCATCTCCCACCAATCTTTTTTAGTAAATCGTGAAACAGAAAATCTGAATTTTTTAAGTTATTTTCGCGACTTACAAAAACATGGTGGGTGATAAAGCTAAACGGACATCGGATTCGTGGTCAGCACGTCGAAATATCTAGAATTACTATGTCGGGTTCCGAAAACAGAGAATTTTTTTTTTTGTGTGCCTGTGTTATGGAAGAAATCGATTTTAATTATAGCTCCTTGAAAAGGGAAGATTTTGCTTTAAAAAAGGTGCGAGTTTTATATTCATTTGAGCTTTCATTAAGTTCTAAAATTGCTCATGAAAATTGCTAAATGACTACGGTGGTGATATCTAAGCGGTAGAAAGGTTGTAGTTCTTGACAGATACCCTTATCGGATTTTTTTAAATCGCCTCGTTTACTATCAGAATAAAACCATATTCAATTCCATAATGAATTGTTGAGCAGTTTAATTGTTCGCGGACCATTTTCCCGTTTCGTCGTGCATTCCATTAATAAAATAGTAATAATAGTACTTGAATATACAGGGTAGTCAATAAGTAATGATCCATAGAGCAACAGTGAATTTCTTATACTAAAATATCGCGAGGTAGTTAAACTTACCTTAATACAGAAGTTGATATTAACAGAGATACTCAGTGTTATTATATTGGATATTGGTGGATATTATATTTTTAACTGTCTCACATAATTTTTGAAGTTTTTCAGACATTGTTATCAAAATTGATGAGATGAAAATTCAAATCTGCTCCCATTTTTTGTGTAGATCATAGAGGGTGGTATATAAGCAATGTTGAAGTTGTGAATGTACTCTTAACTATATTACTCGTAACATTATTACTCTTTTTATTAAAAAATCATAGACCTATTTTACTTTGTCGGAAAAAAAGTATACTTATCATTAGTCTTAGAAATTGACCGTTTCGAGAAAATCGCATTTTAGCCTCATCATAATTCATTATAAGAAATATAGTAGACGTAGTAGACGCCAACAATACGCATGGCATTTAAACATTTTCTACATGACTGCCATTCACTTTTTCCAATTTTATTTATCTACTTTTTGGTAATACCAGTTAATTAATGGAAATCAAAACATATCGAGACATAATAATTATTCAAACTCAGATGTAAGAGATATGGTTCATATTTGTTGTCAACAAAAAATTGTGTACAGAAATCCACTTCATACCTATTATATTATAATTTTAGAGCGAAATGGAGCTACGATTATTTATTAATTTATTTTTAATAAGAACCACCCTAGTGGTTGTTCTTATTTTTTAATCTTTCGATTTTTTTTTCTTGACGCCCGCGCCTCTTGAAATGAGGCCACTTGATGAGAGAGAAAAATATGCAAAATCTTAGTTCGATCAGCTAAAGACAACACGTGTCGCAGAGCACTTGAAAGTCTCAACATTTTCATTTCTTTTTCTAATTTGTCCAGATTATATTGGGAGATTTAAATATTTAATAATATATCAATTTTATTGAAAATACAGCATTATTGGTTCAATATCAAAAAATTCTAAGCAACTCTAAAATGCTATGAATCGACTAACAACAAACAGCAATACTACTTCTTTAGTAACGCCTCATCTTGCCTTGACAGTTGACCCAGTTTCTTGCCAATTCTTTCATGAATATCAAGAAATTTGGCCACACAACTATCGATACACACAGCCTCACCTTTGGCAATTTCGGCATCATTATAAACTGGAGGAATACATTTCTGTACATAAAAAAAAATGAAATTCAACGGATAGATAATCAAGTGTAAATCAAATAATTACAGTTTTGCTATGTGGCCTTTGGCCTTACCAACCTTTTCATTATTATTAAATTCTCCCAAGCTCCTGTTCCTGAAATTTTCAAGGACCTATTTTGCAAGGTAAATGACCGCTATATTCGTTAAAAGTGAGTTCCGAGAGTATTTCATAATGCCAGGTGGATGGTTAAAGCTATCTACTGCCTGTAGATTTTTTTTCGCAATGAATTCCCATTATGGGTCTATAAAGGTTTGGATTAACGCACCGAATCTGATTCAAACTCCACGGCAAGGCTGTTTAGAAATGTCTTTGAGTATAAAAACGACTAACAAATTAGCCACATTATAGTTGCAAAATTTTGTAATCATTTGTGATATCTGGCAGTCTAGCTATTATCGGGACATCCTGCGCATCTCGTCCACTCGATGAGAGAATCTCAGTTCACTTAAATAACGTGAACACGTACCACTGCTGTAATTGAAGAAACTAAAATAACATCAAAACTTATGCTTCACTTAAAAATCACATAAAAATGCATACATTGGACATAATTATTACTTCCAATTTCACGTAGTGGATTGGAAATAGTATAGTAATCGTAAAAAAAAAGTTCAAATTTTTTTTCTTGAAATAGGTTTAGAATGTCATGGAACGTCGAGATTTTAAATTTGAGCGAAAAAATAATTTCTGTCTGTCTGTCGGTCTGTCTGTCTGTAACTCTTTTTTTTTCCCACGTTTTCTCCGGAACGGTTAAGATATTGACTTGAAATTTTGTACACATATATATTATAACGAGAACTGAATGGTTTTTTGAACATATCCGGTGAAGGGTTGGGGGGATAAATAGAGGTAAATAAGAAGAAGTAAGCAGCTGGTAAGACTGCAGAGACATGAAATTTGGTGTATGTACTAGAAGCCAAGGCCTCAAAATTTTCTATAATATTCTCCATCCCCCTGCCACCGCCCCCATTCCATTATTAAAGGAGTTGATAAAATATAATTCAGACATTCACTTGAAATTTGGTATACATATATATTATATTGACATCAGGAACTAGATTATATTTTGGGATTATTCCGTTGAAGAGTTCGGGGTTAAATTAAGGGTAAATAGGGGAAATAAATAAAGCTGCTAGTAAGAATACAGAAACCTGAAATTCTGTGTATATACTAGAAGCCAAGGTATCGGATTTTTTTAAATTTTTCAATCCCCACCACTCCTACTCCATTATTAAAGGGGTTGCTAAAATAAAATTGAGATATTCACTTGAAATTTGATACGGAAGTATAGTAATCGTGAAAAAAAAATCAAAAATGTTTTTCTTGAAATAGGCTTAGAATGCCATGACAAATCGAGATTTTAAATTTAAGCAAAAAAATATTCTTTCTGTCTGTCAGTCTGTAACTTTTTTTGTCAGCACGTATTGACTTGAAATACATGTGTACATTATAACGAGATCTGGAACTGGCTTATCTGTTCAACATATCCGGTGAAAGGTTGGTGAGTAAATAGGGGGAAGGGTAAATAGGGGGAAATAAGTAAAGCAAGCTGGTAAGAATACAGAATTTTGTGTATGTACTAGAAGCAGAAGCCTCAATTTTTTTTATAATATTATCCACTACCGCTACCCCCCACTCCATTATTAAAGGGGTTGATAAAATAAAATTCACATATTCACTTGAAATTTTGTATACGTATATATTAAAATTACCTCTGGAACCAGATTGTGTTTCGAGAATATTCCGTTGAAGGGTTGGGAGTTAAATAGGGGTAAATATGGGAAAATAAGTCAAGCAAGCTGGTAAGAGTACAGAAATTTGGGATTAGGTGTATATACTAGAAGCGAAGACCTCAGGTTTATTTTGTAATATTTTTCATTCCCCCACCACCCTTGTTAAAAGAGTTGATAAAATTGAATTGAGATTTTCACTTGAAATTTGGTACACATATGTTTTATAACGATATCTAAAACTGGATTGTATTTTCACATGATTCCGTTGAAGGAGTGGGGAGGAAAGTAGAGGTAAATATGGAAAAATAATTAAAGCAAGCAGGTAAGAGTACAGAAACTTGGGACTTGGTGTATATACTAGAAATCAAGGCCTCTTATTTCTTTCCAATATTTTTCAACTCCCCACCCTCACCGCCTCCACTCCATTATTAAAGGGATTGATAACATAAAATTGAGATATTCACTTGAAAGTTAGCATAAGTATGTATAGTAATGACATCTGATTGAGATGATTCCGTTGAAGGGGTGGGAGATGGTAAGTTGTGAATAGGGAATGACATCTGCCCCAAATATTATTAAAATTCTGTGACCAATGATTTCCACATACTAGGGTGCAAATATAGTCAAGATGTTTCCTTTAGTCACTTGGACGAAAAATCTGGATATGGAAGTAGTGATTCTTTAGGCAGCGGTTTTTTTCGAATAAATTAAGAATAAAAATAACATGCTCAAAAAGCTTTTGATCAAGTATTATCTCTAGTTTCAATATTTACGTAAGTAATCGGACTATGTGTAAAACAAACTGTTTTTGAGTTTCATTTTTTGTGATGTATTTCATGAAAATGTAACACATTAGAATGAAATTTTTTTAACACAAAGTAGGTAAATACCTTCATTTTAGGCCTTTGTTTTTATTTTTAACTTAATCTTCATAACCGTAGGGGACTGTGTGGGTGCTGGTGTTAGAATGAGAATTTTCAAATAAGAAACTAGATTTTAATTTGCTAGCATAAGCAGAATTCAGGTTATCGAAAGAACGCAAAGATTTTATTAATATTTTTATACATAGTTTTTCTTTTAGTTCTCATAGATAGTTATTTTTTCTGATGTTTTCAAAATCCTATAAACAGTATGTTTCAACAAAATTGTGTAAATCTTCCATCAATTTGACTCCTCTTTCTACAGAATCGTCGGCAACTTTCAAATATTTCCAATTTAACGTTGTATCTATCATAATTTTTCCATACTGAAGTGTCCTTGTCCAAAAACTGGGTTTTAATGTTGAATCTCAAAAAAGAACTCGTTAATTAGGGTTGAATGAACTACTTGAGTCCCTTGTTTATGTGATTTTTACATTTTCTGGTAGCATTTTAAATTCTTTAACCTCAGGAGATGGAAGCAACTTTAATACTTGCAACATTTTTTTTGTATCTTCAGAAATCGTGTCATCAAACAAAATCTAGAGCGGCACTTTGTGTATTGTGGTTAATTTGTGAATCACAACGAACGTACTGCGCAACGTGAGCGTTATATCCAACCAAATTGCAACCTGGTCATGGACTATTTTTCACTCCGTCCTAAACATGATAATTTAGGTCGACCGACAATTATTGTGCCTGACCAAAGACACGAAATATTAGTTCGCATTAGACTTCCATTTTAAAAATTTAAAAATAATGGCTGCAGTAAAATACAATCCATTCCACTTTGTGCCTGTGCAAAATTCTTTGCCTGCCGATCTTCCATTGGGATATCACTTTGCAAGTGATATTCGGTGCAGACAAAATATTGCCCACTCATTCGTCAGCAGAATATTATTTACGGAGGGAGCTACATTTACCCGCCTAGATATCTTCAATTAAGAAACAATCATTTTTGGAAAGTTGAAAATGATCACGTAAAGTTAGAACGGCATTTCCAAGATTAATGTTCGGTGTGGGATCATTGAGGACCATTTTCTAGGACCACAGAGTTGTAAAGAAATTTAAATAGAAACAGTTATTTACATTTTTAGAAGATGATTTTATAGATATGGATGCACTGCCGCTGACTTTAACACAAAATATGTTGTTCATGCAGGATGGTGCCCTGCCACATTTTATCAATCAAGTATTAATTTATTTAAACACCCATTTTCATGAGCGCTGGATTGGTCGTGGTAGACTGTTTCCTTCAGCACGTAGTTCAGATTTTAACCCATTGAATGTCGGTATATGGAGCGCAATGAATGATCTTATTTACAAAACTACCATAAATACCACGCCCAACTTTGGCAAAAAATCAATGCAGGAGCAACCTTCTTTGATCCAATATTATTATTTATTATAAGACGATCTTTCATGAATCGTATGGATAAGTATATCGAGGAGAATGGTGGGCATATTGAACATTTAATCCGAAATAATACTACTTTTGTTGAGCATCCCTTTCTGTTTCTATCTTCATGTATAGCTGACAAAATTTACGACCATTTGAAACAATATTTTGTGTTTGGCTATAGAGCAAAAGGGCTGTATCAAGATGACATAGGGATGCAAAGGGCAAATTATAACCGACGCAGTGGTGGTGGTGGAACAGGCCTACAAGTAAACTCAGAATATATTTACTGCCTTCATTTACTACAAGAAAGCCTTTGATAGTGTACCTCATTGTGGCTCATTCACGTGTTGGAGGTGTATAAAATATGCGATACCATCGTGAGAGGCTACTGCATCAGTTCCATAGTGAAGGTTCGCTCTCAACCGATTCCAATGAAAAGAGACATTCTTCAAGAGCCTCAGCCCACTATAGTTTTGCCTTGCGTTAAACCCGTTATCGGTACTCCTAAATAGTACTGGATATGGACTTCTTATCTAGGGAGCTAATAGAAAGCAATATAGGCTATCTCATTTGATGTATATGGATGACATGAAATTGTACGCGGCCACTGAGAGACATATCACCAGTCTGCTGCAGCTCACGGAACAATTCTCTTATCACATCCAGATGTCGTTCGGAATGGACAAGTGTCACAAACTTTGTATAGCCAGGAGCCAGGTGACCGAGCTGAAGTTTGAACTAGTGCATGTAAGCTCTATCGATGCCGTGAATAAGAATGAGGCCTGTAAGTACCTAGGCCTTCAGCAAATACGTTCACATAAGGACATTCGACACCCGGTTACGAATATATACCTCAAAAGAGTCAACGATATTCTCAGGTCAAGTTTAAATGAAAATAAATGTTTAAGGCACTCAACACTTTCGCTATCCCGGTCCTGACGTACACAGTTGGAGGCGTTAAATGAGCGGAGACCAAGCTTGGGTATATTAAGAGAACTACGCGAATGTTGTTGACTAAGTTCCAGGTCCATCACCGGAGGTCAGCGCTGGAATAACCTTAGCTTGTCGTGAAGGAGGACGTAGTTTAATAGATATCAGTGGGCTTTATAAAAATCAAACGTGTGGGCTCAAGAAGTAGTTTGTAAGACAGACCCATGACTTACATCAGACTACAAAGGAATAGAACAACAGGTACACGCCATTGGACTTACTCCATGATGATAGCATTGAAACTTCAACCGACGCAACCCACCTACAACAAGAGAGACAAGGCTGGATAACAAAGCCCCTCCATGGTAAATATACGAAGGTACTCAGTCAGCCACATGTCAATTTTAAAGCTTCATGGGGTTACCTGGGTAGTAATAATCTTTTTGCGGAGACGAAGAGCTTCGTAGTTGCCATCTAGGATCAGGTTATTGCCACCAAGATCTATGTGAAGTACATAGTTGGGGTCAATGTTAAAGATGACCTGTGCAAGAGATGCCGTCAGCACCCCGAAACCATACAACATGTCATGGGCGCGTGTCAGATGTTGGCTGCACCGAATACCTCACGAGGTATAATCAAGTTGTCAAAATTACTCACAAAGGCTTGACACGGCTTATTGAATGAAGAGGTGCCTAACTCCAGTATTGTAGAATGATAACCAAAACCTGTACTGGAACCGTTTCGTGATGAAGGACCGAACAATTGTTCACAACAGACCGGATATCATCTTGTTGGAGAAACTCAAAATGGAAGCTCACCTGAAAGATATAGAGATCCCTAATAATCACAACATTCAAAACTACTAAAGGAAGGTAAATATCAGCGATATTCTATAATAATAATATTTATTTTCGCAAATACAATTACAATATCAACATATTATTTAGGTTATACAGTAAATAAATACAAATAATCTACAAAGTCAGTAAATTTAGTGAATAGAAGATGTTTTGAATAAAAGTATAATGAAACAAGTATTAGTTGCGGTAGAGCGTTGTAGACTGCGAATACATATTTGATCAATAAAAATCGGCAATTACTGGAAGCGGCCGGAACCTGCCCACACGGTGGACCTTTGAAGCCGAAAAGAATACTAAATTGTATGCCATAACGGCACTAAACGTAATCCGATCTCAACCATCACCTTTTCAGATCTGTTGGAGCACTAAAAGAACCCTCATGCAAACCTCTGCAGTTCTCTCTCACTTGCACCACATATTGAAATTTTTGTATTGCTGTTCTTCTCTTATGTATAATGATGCAAGTAGAACACTACACTTTGTCCACGACTATAAAATATTTATTAAAAAATATGATTTTCTCGATTTCTCGGCAACAAGTTTAATGAGACGATTTCTGTAACTTCCGTTACCTCTGGCAGTGTCAAAGAAATCTCGTTTTCACTGTCAGTATCCATTTGTTTAATTATATTACTCCTGTTGAGTAATATCTAAAATGATTGTAAATAACTGTCGCACAAATTTTAATGTTTCAATTCAATAAAAAAATTAGATTTTGACTGATAAAATAATGTACTTTGTAGACATATAGGTAAAATCAAAAACAATGTTGAAGATTGCACACAAAACGTAGCTAATAAGAGCGTTACAGCCATTTTACTAATAAATTTGCTTATTTAATTTTAGAAAAAACCATGATTATCCATTCGATAACACTGTGTTTCGTAAACAAATGGTACAACTTCGCGCCAGTTTGCGGCCATATTGCCGGTGATATTGTAGATGTACCTAGTATCGTAGGGTCTGATGGACACGACAAGGATTTTATATAATTTAGGCCGGAGCCGTGTCACCGCTACGATATCTATCAACTCTACTCACAAGGGAGATTCAAGTTACCCTTCAGACTCCCCAAGACAAAAATAGACAAAATTATACTTACTGAGATTGCTACAGTCTGCTCTCTCCGTAGAAATCTTATGTTGGGCGGTGCACTTCTGATGAATATATCTTATAATTAGTAGGTACTTTCTCAGAAACAGTTCTTAATAAGACCGTCGATGGATTCCATGAGTACTCGTGGTGCTTTTGAAAAACCAAATTCGTGGTACCTACGAAAAATGAGATTCGTGATACTTTCAAAGTCAATTATTTGATCATTTTTAGTAAAACAATTTTTTGCGCCGATTTCGACGAAAGATGATGCCAAAGGTGGTTATAGGTCTTTTTAATGTTGCGAAGATGATTTTTTCATGGGATATTTGTCTGAATTTAATTTCATAGTAAATTGGATATTTTTCAAAGGGATCGTTTTGCTGGGTTCAATAACAATACGACGGCCGCGGTGGTAAATCCTGAACTCAATACTTGTTGAATAGGAATACACGTAATGTGCCGAAAAGCGATCTTATGCTTCACATTTGCTTTGCTAATTATTTTCACGGAAACCAAATCGAAAGGGTGCTAGTGTGATATATGCCGAAATCGGAATTTTAACTGCTTTTTAACGGTTCGATTACAAATTGTAAATAATTATAAAGTAAACAACTTGTTGTGTCAAATCGGCACAAAACATACGGTCCCAACCAAAACGTTTTCAGATCTTCCGGAGCAGTAAAGAAACTCTCGTGCAAAGTTTCGTCCAAGTCTATTTAGTAGTTTCGCCGCTATCTTGCAAACACACAAACACACATACACACACACAGACATTGTTCAAAAACCTGTTCCTGAAACCTCAAAACTTAAAGATTTGATGTTATCTCTATTTTCGATTTTGGACCAATTTTAGTAACCTCTACAAAAATTTTTTTTGGGAGGTTATAATAAACGATATTGGTTGTATACTTAATCTCAGTAAAGCGAGCAATTCGAGCAATATGTTAATCAAATAGTTAACCGCAGCCGACTGAAACTTCTATACGTCGTACTGTCTGGCTTAGTTTTGTACTGTGTAATTTAATCTATTTCTTATCAAAACCATATTAAAAACATTACCTAAGCTACGCTGCACTTATGAGAAGTAATAGCTCCGAAATAGGTGTTCTTAGCTGTGCTATTTTCTCTTTTTAAGGCAAGAATTCTTGTTTTTTTATATTTACTAGACCTTATAAACTCTCTCATTCTATATTTAACTTTGGCATGAAATTTTCTAGGATATCTTGAAACTACAATGTCGACGTTTTCATTATTTTGAACACATACTGTTTTAAAATTTTCCTTTTCAAAAACTTTTATGTAACTTGTTTTCTGTCTGTCTGTCTCTACAAATTTTGCAACAAAAATTTCGACTAGTTCTAATTAAGATACAGTTTTGAAATCTTGCACACGTTTATAAGTCCGGTGATAATGCAATGTAGTATATAAAATAATCGCTCTAAATCCAATATGGCGGATGTCCTAAGATGGAGGATTACCTTTTTCTTCACAACTTTCTTGATATCAGCATCAAATGAAAGGGTTTGACGAGCAAAATACGATAAACCATGTGACGTAATTCCAAAGTACTCCAATATGGTGGACACCCTAGGATAGCGGAATACCTATTTCTGTCTGTTTGTCTATCTGTCTGTAAAATTAATAAAGACAAATGTAAAAAATAAAATTATATATAAAACAAAACTTTTATTTAAAATCCATCCTAAACATTAAACAATTATTTTTAAACTCATACATCTGGAAACTAAAAGTATTGTGGCGCACAATGGCACGAATCGCAAGTTTGTCGTTCAAAATTATCTAAAGCACTTATTTCCCGACCGAGAGGGATAATTTTTTTCAAGTACTCGTTATTCAATTTTCAAATAACGTAAGAGAACTGATTTTCGACTGATGCTAATTAAAATATTGAGCTTAGCCGAAATGGCCGCGTTTTATTTAAATATTAGTAAAACTTTTTTCTTATCCAATTTACATAAATCTTGTTACTCGGGAGTTTTTGAGGTTGCTGGTTGCTAATCTGATATCCAAATTATCATAAACTAACATGTAAGATGGCGAAATTAATGGCGGCTATAAAATGCTGAAATTGATGAAAAATGAAATATTTAGTTTTTCATCATTTTTCAGAACTTTATAGCCGTCATTTATTCCGCAGGTTGGTCTATGACAATTTGGATATCAGATTCGCAATGAACGACCTCAAAATCCCCCGAGTGACAAGATTTATGTAAATTGGACAAGAAAGAAGTTTTACTTACATTTTTTGGAAATTAAATAATGAGTATTAAAAAAAAATTATCCCAATCGGTTGCGAAACAAGTGCTCTGGATAATTTTGAACGAAGACCTTGCGATTCGTGCCACTGTGGGGCGGTCCATTGAGCCAAGTAACTATACAATAGTGTTACATCACCGCCACCAAAGCTTTTAGCTTGCAGATGTATAAAGGACCCCGCACACTCATCCCTGTGAAATGGCTTTCAGTCAAATTGCTTCAAATTCTAGTATGTTGCATATTTTGAGGTCCTGATCAAAAGTCCCGAAGGACACGGCGCTCCGAATTCCTTACTTTTAGCTCCAGAGCCTTGAGATCGTTGAACATGGCGTTATCAGCAGTATCAATGAGACATGTGTTGAAAACTATATATGACTTATTATAAGGACCATCTTATGTGTATGTGTTTGTGTATGTGGGTGAGTACGTGTTGTCGTGCAAGCGTGTTTATTAACCTTCAATTATTCGTGGATTGTTGAGGTGTATCTGCGGGGGTCGGTGTGCTGCATTCATAATTGTATTCAATAGAGAAACTGAAAGATAGTGAACATTCTGCTCATACCTAGCTTACCCAAGATACCACAGAACACTCGCAACATGAGCGCATATGCCGAGAGTCCTGGCTCCAGTCTTGCAGGTACAATAATAGCCATCGACCAAGGTATTATCGAGATTTTCATACACATCTTCTGCTACATTTTCATTGTATGAAATATATATCTCGTGCTTGGACCTGTTCCTGAATCTAGAGTAAAGTGTTATTCTCAAAAAATCCCCTTTCATTCAATAATTCGTCGATCTAGAATTCTTCATTTTCTTCACGTTGCAACTTCTCTTCAACATACGATGGTGCCAAAGATATCTGATATATACCAATGTGAGATTTCTCAAATAATCCAAAGAGAGTCGGGGAAAAGCAATATTATTATCTTCTACTCTAGCCCTTTGACCTCATCTTTTCTGAGGGTTGTCGATTTCGACCGTCGCGTCACTTGGATAACGTTCGGTTCACGGGATTTATCCAGCATTCTCCTCGCCATGTGCACATCGGCACCTGTCTTTTGAACTGGGGGAAGAAACCTGTTTGATAATGCTGCCGCTAGAAGGTATAAATATTTGAGATTCTTGACATGCGGCATTTCAATAACATTATCAAAAAACTTGAACACGCTCTTTATATGACCGTTCCTGGATTCGATTACCCACCATGTTTTCGTGATCAAACGAGTCTCATTTGCTTCTTCAGTAGTGAACTGAGTTCGTCCTAGGAGGAGCACGTGCGGCATTCTATAAGAAATGTCCAATGCCTCGAGGTAATCTTCTGCATCGCGAGAACCGTGATCGACTATAAGAATGTCTCCTTCCTGAAACCATGCTCGAATACCATTCACATCGTTCTTGAATTCATTGATCAACATTTGAATATCATTATTCCTGCAGTCAGAAAAGTAAGTTCCGTGAACAGCAAGAATATATCCATCCGGAGCAACTATTGGCGCTGGCTTTACCAAGTGACGACCTTTATGCAGGGAGGAAGATTATCGTAAAGTGCGAATGTTTGAACCCTTGTTAATATAAGAATATTTACTATCCACGCAAGCAATCGCTTTTGGAACTTCAGGATTGGGATTATATAATTCATTCGCAAGGGGAGTAACATGTCTGGCAATATAGTCTTCCCTAGTTATAGCCTGATGTCCTACATTTTCATCAACGGCTTTCGTACGTTGGCATTTGCCAAGGTGACCGCTAGCCGGGACGAACAGCGGAATATAACTTTGAGGACTTCATCTGATCTTCCTTGGCGCATTTTACATCGAAATGTTAGAAGATCTTTCTTATAAACATGTCTCATTTTACCATTTTCTGGGACTGGATCACAATAAGTTAACAATAGATTGAACTGATCCTTGAACGCGCACTCACCCACACACACAAACACATGTACACAAAATGGTCCTTATAATAGTCTTATATATAGTTTTCAACATATGTCTTAATGACACTGCTGAAAACGCCATGTTTAGCGATCTCAAGGCTCTGGAGCTAAAAGCAAAACATCTGGAGCATCGTGTCCCTGGAGACTTTTCATCAGGACCTCAAAATATACAACATACTAGAATTTGAAGCAATTTGATCGAAAGCCATTACAGGGGTGCGTGTGCGGGGTCCTTTAAAAATAATTTTTAACTTTTTACTACATTTTTTCAAATAAAAGCTTTGTTTTCATTTCTTTTTATATTTAACTTCATAAACATTATTAGTTTCAAGAAGCCAATAATTTTTATTTGTCTTTTTAGGAGATGGACCTTACATTATTATATTATCTCAGATATTCAATGGTTTTATCTGGAACTTTATCTCCTAGTATGGTTAAATTTAACTCGGGTCTATACATGGTTTATGGAAGTATAATACAAATATTCTATACTTTGATGACATTGTGTGCATGCATCGAAATGCCAGCTTTGTGGCACGATAGAAGCAAATTTATTACATCAGTAAATATTACGCTTACTACTATAATTATTATTATAAAATTATTTATTTGTAAAACCAAAAGTTTTCAATATTTGATACATGAAATTGTTGCTATGGAGAACAAATTGAAAACCACCAAAGATAAAAATATCTTGAAAATATATAAATCATTTTTGAGGCGAAACAGATGGATCCAAATATATAATCTCTTAATATGTACCACTGCATCCATGGCAGTATGTACTCCACCTTTTGTGAAATATGTTATATTATGGGATAAAAATGAAAATAACTCGAATGTAGAAAGATCTCTGCCTTTGCTAGTATGGCTGCCTTTTAACGTAAATGATCATTACTTAATGAGTTTCTTTATATCAACTTGTTATTCTGTTTTATCTGCATTGTTTTCTTTTAACGTACAAGTAGTTTTCTTAATATTACTGCTTTATGTTAGCTTCAAATTACAAGTGATAGGCAGTTATTTAAAAAGTGTGAAGCAATCTAGAGAAACCAATAGTGACACTGAAATGGTCAATAAAAATAAAGAAGCTGCCGAAGCAACGATTAGATTTTGTCTTCTGGAGCATCTCAAGATTATAAGGTGAGGATTATCACAGACACACAACAAAAATATTTATTTCTAATCTTTTGACCAAACCACTCTGACCTTGTGTATTTTGAGCCGCTGAATCCAAATCTGGCATCAGCATTGTGCCTACACCCACCCAGTTTTTTTATGGTTCACAAATATTTATAAAATGGGTGAAAAAGCAAGTTTCTAAGAATTTGTCAAAGTACAGGAAAGAAAATTTCCCAGCAACCGAATAACTGTAAGTAAGCTATTTTTCACACTAAATACCCACATTATAGTAAAACAATCCCTTGCAGGTTATACAACCACCCTAAATGAGTGAATCCCACGAATCACATTAAAAGGCAATTAAAAAAAAAAGATCTGAAATAATTCTTTTCTTGAGTGGATTTTTTTGAACTTATAATTTCATCACAATGTACCCTAAGGGTGCTGTAAAACTACCCCCAGAAGAAAATAAGACATATGGAAATAAATATAATGATAGTCCTGCGATTCTCAACACATTCTGTATATTACTTAAGTAAATCTTAAGACACTTGATTACAAAGAGACATAAGAAAAATAATCCACTCTTAAGAAGGGATATATCCACCCCCAATTAAAGAAAATGTATTCATTGCATTTTAAAGAACAAAGTAAACTGTTTATTAATTTTATTGAATATTAAGTTTGCGTGACGATGGTATGAAAAGACTTACTTTTAACTTGTTCAAAAACATGTCTTGATTTTTCCAGAAAATCGAGAGTAAAAGAGTTGTTTATATGAGAAAAATACATTTTTTTTTTTTTTAGTAACGAAATCTTTTATTTTCGAGTAGTAGCAATCTTCGCTTATTTGCTGTTTTCGCTAAGTCTCTCTTTAACATCCAAACATGGTCAGCTATCATATTAACGTTCCGGTTTGCCTGATATCTTGTTTCCATCACTTTTAGATCTTGGTGAAATCTTTCTCCTTGTTCCTCACCGAAATCTCCAAGATTTCCTAGAGAGTGGTCTTTGTCATCATGAGAAAAATGAAATAACTGACCATCTTTTTCACTATCTCCTTAAATATTGTTTATTCCTTACTTTTGAATTTCTGGCAAAATTAAAGGTGGTTTCTGAAGTCAAAAGTAAACCTTTTCATACCATCGACACGCAACCTTAATATTCAAGAAAACTAATAGAAAATCTACCTTACTCTTTACGCAATGGATATATTTTCTTTAATTGACGAGAACATTGCTTATTAACACTTTGTTGACTGTCCGTCATGATTAAATAGTTTAATAATAAAGTTTGAGCAATGCCGACCACGCACTGCAGTCCAATTTTGGTAACGCAAGACAAGGCTAGAACTCACATTGATGATTCGTGATAAATTATTTCTACTTAGGTACATATTTCATTTTTTTTCACTCCGCACTTAAAGCACACATAAACGCATCTTTATTGTTCAAGTTGAATAATTAGTTTAAAGACTGCAACTTCGTTTCTAAAACAGAATGAATTCGTGTGTTGTCAGACTTCACGTAAAGCAGCAGTGTTAGCTGACGTATATTTAGAATGTATATTTTTAATGATGTACGCTGACGATATAAATAGTTGTTATATGTTCAGTATACAATACCAAAATTATTGTGTAAGTAAAGACGAACATTCTTTGACAATTGCATATTTATTTATTAGGTTTGATTAGCGAATTTGGTGGGAGCGGTCCTATAATAAGCGATGCATTCATCCAATAAGGAAGAAGTGACTCCATCATACGTGTTAAAATATGACTTTCCTAATGCATCTTAACGTGCTACTACTGATGCGATATAGAAAAGTGTATGAATTTGTTATGAGGTTAATTAAATTTTACTCTTTTCTTAGCCTAATTTAAACTATATCAATCGCAATACGTAAATATTTTGTAAAACTATTTTCAGTACAGTAGTAATGAAATATTATAACGTCATTATTTATTAGCTAGATTTATGTTGGTGTTTATTTGGGGATGGTTAGAAGGGATCCTCAAGAGTAGATCTTTTTTTAATTCTTTTTGTAATCAAGTCTCTTAAAATTTACTTAAGTAATACACAGAATGTGCTAAGAATCCAGTTACTTATTTCCATATAACTTATTTTTTCTGAACGTAATTTTACAGCACACTAGGGGTGTGGATTGTGATCAAATAAGAAATCCAAAAAAATTATTACAGATTTCTTAACGTGATACATGGGATTCTATCATTTACATTTAAGGGGTTGATTTACTATAATATAGGTATTGAGTGTAAGAAATAGCGTACTTACAGTTACCCGCTTGCTGGGCAATTCTTTTTCCTGCACTTTGACAAATTCTTAGAAACTTGCCTCTGACCCATTCTTGGACTATTCTTGAATCATAGAAATAACTGGTGGGTGTATGTACAATTCTGATGCCAGATTTAGATTCAGTGGCTCCAAATACATAAGAGTAGAGTAGTCTGGCCAAAAGATTAGCATTTTTTTTGTGAGTATGTGTTATTAATATATTTTCGCTGTTACGATGAACTTCAAGTGGAATCTACGTCAAAGAAATTATTTACTTCAAATATCTGTACACAGGCTGTTTATAGGTAAAATGCAAAAATATCTTAGGTTTAAATGGTGACTTGTGATCATAAAGATATTATCCCTAATGGAGCAATATTAAATGTAACACATCGTTTTCAAGGACTATTTAATTGGGACCAAAATGGTGTTTGAATTAGTTTACATAAACATCAATTGGCTTGTTCCATGATATTGTTTTGTATGGTTTTTGTATAGTACTCGATTTCTTATTATTCACTTAAAATATCACATCAACATTTTCTGTTCTTGAAATATAAGGGATTGACATTAGTAATAGTTGCAAAAACACTGAGCCCATTTGTGACGTCACTATAGGCAACTTTGAACTCGGAGATCTAACGAGACACCGCGACCACTAGCAATAGTTCAGTAGTAAGTAAATACGTGGAGTTTAAGGTCGCTTCTTATGTCTACGAGAAGAGGAAGATTGGCGTTTTATCGACATCGTAAATATCACAGTGGAAATCTGAATTTCGGCTCGACCTATACGAAAAAAAAATGACTATTTTCGTAAAAATGAAAACTGTCGGTGTTTCAAAAATTCATAACTAAATAAATACTTGAAGTGAAACGGCTCCCGACGTCTCTATGGAAAGAGGAAGATTGGAGCTCTATCGTGATATACGAGCGAGAGGCTTTCGGAGACCTTTCAAATTTAACTTGAAAGGTCGAAAAACATGGAATTTTCAGACGCTAACTAATAAATACGTCGAGTGGACGCTCGTACTATGCCTCTACGGAAAGGGAAAGGTCGGCGATGAATCGGCATCGTAAAATGCAGGGTCAAAATCGAAAATTCGACCCGACAGGAGCGAGAGAAAATTGTAATTTTTAACATTTCGCCAAATCGTAGAGAGTGATACCCGACTTTTGCGCGTTAATTGCGGAAAACTCGTTAGAAATACCTCCTCCGATTTCATCCTAATACAATCGCAATTAAATCCCGAACTGAACGGAACCGATCCTCCCGAAAAACCGACCCCTCGAAAAGCCACATTGTCATGCTCGTCTTAGCTTTTGGTCGGATGGTAAACAAATAAATAATTTTCTGGAGCATTTCTACTTGTATTTGTGCATTCTCGAATTATACACTACTTATCATTATATTTCTTTGTACTCATATTGAATTAAACAAGAAGTACGCAACACGAACAATACTCCGAAAACACCTATAATTATAACAACTAAAAAGCATCGAGTACACTGAGATCGCTAAGTCTGTGCGAATAGTGACGTAGCACCTGGCCACGCCCCATTTTCGTGAGGCGGGGGCTTCTAATTGTTTTTAAGACACTAAACGTGCAATTAAAATTCTGATTTTTTGCAGGTCCATTATTATATACTTGCACTTTCGATTTACGAAATAAAAAAAATCCAAACAAGCCTACTATACACAACACTGGAATACCAACAGTTGACGCATATTTCGCCGATGACGTTAGCATCGTTGGGATATTATTAAGATTTCATCATATTCCGATGATGCCAACACAACACTAATTGAGTTTTAATCATCTTACGATGATGCCAACCTCGAAGGCGAAGCGCACGAGTCCTGTATTCGTGAGCTTTAATATTTGTGAAAACTACTTCATAGGCAGCATTACGCCGAAGATTCTAGCCCTCTTCAGATCGAATAAAATGGTGTTTGTTCTGTTTTGAAAAATACTTTCTTGTTTGATTGCCCAATATCAAGCCGTCATTCGCATGCTCATTGTTTCTCCGCAGTAATTAATTATCGTTATCATACAAGCTGGCGCATTTTTTGAGTTCAAATTATTGTTCACTTTTTTTCTCAGTGAAAAATCTCCCCGAATACTTTGGGATCTTCACATTTCTTATTCAATGCATTTTCTAAAGAGCAAAATTCATAAAAACCTAAATTAATTAGTTAACCGAATTATTTCTCCGCTCTCAACCAATATTTAGGGCATGGATTGAAATAATAAAGAGTTTACCACAGTTGCCGCGTCGACCTGAACATGATCATAATAATGGGGTAATATAATGGTGGAATTAAACTATTGGTCTAAATTGCCTAAAAGTGAATTGTCTTACTAACGTAAAAGCACCGAATTCCGACCGCTTATCAGCCTTCCAAAAAGATACGTCTAAAAGGTAAATTTAAAAACATTGCAAATATAATTAATCATTTACCTACCAAACTACGTTTTTTACTATAAATTAACATACAGATTATTGCGTTAAGTGATATAACCGAAATGCTCCTGCTTCCGTCCGCCTGTGCCCATATCTCCTGATACCGTTCATTGAGTCACCCATTTCCGACCTATTCAATTAACAAAGACAGTTTGAACTCTATGTCATGTAATAAGGCTGTATTTTGCTTGAAAAATATTTTTATTGTACAAAATTACAATAATAAAAAAAATGTAAATGAATCATAAAATGGAACAATCTCGATATTTTTTATTGAACAAAATTATAATAACAAAATTAATAAATAATAAAATGGAACATAAGAAAAATCCACAATGAAATTAATATAACGTAATGACCTACATCAACATTTTTTTCGGAGCTTCTCAATTTCTAGTACAGTATAAGCCCCATGACTGGTAACGAATGTAGGAGTTTCAATTTTTAAAATTACATCAGTAAATGGATAAACTAAGATGTCATGTTTTTTTGGCCAGTTCCAGAAATTTCCACTCATGGTCAATGATTTTACTCATAAACTGTCATTGTTCTGCTCCAGTACTATCCCAGGGAAAAATTCTTCCTCATATTTAATAACTACAAAGTCATCTTTTGCGTATATTATTATAGATGTGCCGAGATTTTGATCTATATTATTCGTCTTCTCAGTTTTTTTTTGTATTTATGTTCTGGACTTGCATGGTCTTTTGTTTCTTCTTGCTTTCTTTTTTCAAAAAGCGTTCTTTTCTTTTCTCAGCTCTTTCATGTTTTTCGTCCTCTTTTTTCTGTTTTTCCTCTACTACTCTTCTTTGATGCTCCATAAATTCATCACTAATAGCGACTGTAGGATATATCTTTCATTTTTTCTTTCCCTTTCAGTTTTCTGTGCCATTGTCAATATTTTTTCGTTTCGCATTACCCTCCGGCCAAAACAAAGCTTTTTTAAATGGAGTTGGATATTTACTATGTGCCTGTATGTTGCCTGGTATAATTTGTTTAATTTGTGTTTTTGTTTGGGATATTGACGGTTCTTTGGATGTTGACGGCTCTTGGGAAGTTAGCGGCTCTTGGGATGTTGACGATTCTTGGGATGTTGATGGCTCTTGGGAAGCTGGCGGATCTTGGAATGTTGGCGGTTGTTGGATGTTGACGGCTCTTGGGATGTTGACGATTTTTGGTGTGTTGACGGCTCTTGGTATGGTGACGGCTCTGAACTTAGAGGGATAATAACCAATGAACCATCAGCATCAACCATAGCTTCAATTGTGTTGCTATTTTTAAAGCAGAGGCTTCCGCCAAGTCTGATATCGTCAATAGTTTCATTAGCTACATCACTGGGCAAACTGTTGTCTAAAGTAGTGTCATGATTGGGATTCAGATCTTTTTTTCTTGGATGGAGACTCTTCCAAAATTCGTATAGCGCAAGATATTTTTCTTCCACGTCAGCTACAGAGTCCAGTATGATAAAGTATTCCAGAACATTTTTGTTCAGACGTATCTACCTCACGAAGTAATTGTGAATCTGATATCCCATTCCCTTCAGATTTGTCATGGGTGATTGGTTCAGTTACTGAAATGGTTTTTTTCATTCGTGACATCACCCTGTTCTGTTTGTTTAACTAACTTAGAATAATCAATGTTATTTTCATTGAACAGAAACAGCCCACATGCTTTAAAGGCACATTTTATTGTTGATGTAGATACTGTTGCATTCAAAGTCTTTTTCGAAAGTTTTGAAAATTCAGTCCTCTGTAGTTTTCTACCATTATTCTCCATACGCCACTCACGTACATCATTACGCCCACAGTTCTTAATTGGATGTAATACACCCACATCTAGGGGTTGAAGGCGATGAGTAGGGTTTGAATAAAATTCTGTTAATATAATACGGTTAGCTCTACAAAAGTCACTTATGGGCAGATTTATATGGGAAGAGTGGCCATCAAGGAAAAGTACCACCGGTAAGGGAATGTTGTTCTTTTTTATCCAAGGAAAGAATGCATTTGTGGTATACTCATAAAAAGTTTCGCTTGTCATCCAACCTGATTCAAAGTGTCCCAAACCCCATTGTCATATGTGTTATTATAGATGCTGGTACGTATCGTTTATAAGGATACAAAACAAAAGGAGAAGTTATAGATCCGTCTGCTCCAATAATTAGCAAAACAGTTAGACACTCCTTCTCGTCATTTTCTGTTCGATTATATACTTTCTTTGAGCCTTTCCTCACAAACACCTGTTTTTTTTTTGAGGGGCGAAATAAAAACCACTCTCGTCGCAGTTAAAAATTCTGCTCGGATCATTGAATATTTCGAGCAACTCTGTTTGAGTCATGTATGTTCGAACCTTGGAAAACCAATTCCTTATATCCTGTTCTGTGACAGCCGCTCAACATGGATGACAAAGCCTGTGGAACTCTTTTAGATATATTTGGCTGCCGAGCAAGAAATCCACTGTACCACTTCTTACCAGGGATATTATTTTTAAATGGATTTTCTCTTTTGAAATTCTTTATTAATTTTGCAACAGACTCTATAAGTTGAGATTTTGTTACTGGAAATCAAAACTCGCCCCGTTTCCATAATCCAGTTTACTAAAATGTTTTCTTCGGAATCGGTCAGTACTGTTGGACCACCAATATTTTCATGACTTTTATATTTGTCATACATTCTGTCAATTAATATACTTTTAGGTAAATTATAAACTTTGGAGGCCTGCCTAATATTTAATTCATTAGAATGTATTGCTTCTAACCCTTTCTGTATGTTTTCAATGGGGTATTTCAAGCGTTTTTTGGAATCCATAATAAATTAAATAAAAAAAATAAAATGCCGTAAGTATTACTAGCTCAAGTGCCAGAGCAAATTTAAGATTAAAGTTGAAAAAAATGGGGATCTCTTTGCGTTTTTATATACTTTAAGGCTTATGTTTATGCTCTCCTTTATTTTCTTTAATCTGAAATTTCTTAAATACGCTCCTGCATTACAAATTAATTAGTAAAGTAATTTATCGATTTTTTTATTGCCATCTAGGTATACATATGAATATTTAAAAAGTGAGCTATTATTATTATTATTACTTACAATGAGGCCATTATTCGTTAACGATTACATACACAGAAAAATTCGTAAGAACCTTTTTTTGTTTACAATTTTATTCTCTTTAATTGCGTGTAGAACGATTTTTTTTTTCTTATCACATATATTAATGGAGATAATTGCAAAAAACCATGATTATTACCTTTCTGCCATTTTTTCCCTGTTTCTAGGAAATTTGGAGATAGTAACTATTTTTTTATTTAATTAACCTTAAAGTACGTAAAAACGCGAAGATGTCCCCACTTGTTTTTGTTTAAGAGATAATGTTTGACTTCTTGGTTAACTATACCGAAAATCTTTGATTAGGATGCATTCACGTTATTTGTGTGCTTTATTGCGACCGCCCTGGTCGGATACACGCTGTAAGAAATGTATGATATCCCTGTATCCGACCAATTTAATGTTCAATGTGGTTTACAAAAATTGAAGGACTTTCTAACATATTTAATTAAATAAATTATAAATAGGCTTTTGTAATTCATGATTATAACGGAAAATACGATTACAAGCTCATGTAATAGAATTTGAACAAAACAAATTCATATTGTCAAAGCCAAATTAATCCCAAAAATTCGATAGATGTTAAATATTCCAAACCAATTAGCATAAAATCTATTACACATAGTGTAGATCGTATACAGAATTTTAAACACAAAAATATATAACAATTTATAAAATCATTGAAAACATCAAGTTCAAGTGCGAATTATAGTATTAAAAGTATAAAACTCAGAAGCTGCAAACTTCCGGATACCGTCCGACGGACGTTATCTGGAACCATTATGTTTTTAATATATCCCTGTAACGTCCACTTTTATTTGACTAATAAAATGTGTGACATAAAATGTATTACATAGAAAAACGTATTTTTCTACTAGTCAAATACCTACTACAATGGTAAATAATGAGAGACTTACCTGTTTCTTCTAACTTCACGAAAATCTGAATAATTCTATTCCTTCCTTTTATTGTTTTTGAGCATTCAAAACTAGACAAAACACACTCACTACAACTTCTACTTGAATAAGAATGACAATAATGGCGGTTATGAAACCGTATTTGGACAGGATGGAAGCAGGTATATTTCATTACCGGAAAAAGACGTTTGATTTACGCGCGAAAATCAAATAATATCACGAAATTATTGCGACGGACGGAATGAGGAGACTGGACGGAATACGGACCCTTTACGTTATAGCAATTTTTTTATGGGACTTGTAAACATTACAAAAAGTATATTAAAAAATTTTGGATCAAATCCCTGTGGTATAGAGCTTTTGTTTAAACAAAAGAATGTTCAAAATCGTGTTTTTTCGCAGTTCTTAAATATCTCTGGTTGTATAACCCGAGTCCTAATAAGGAAAGGGAACTAAATTGTTCGCAACGAAATTTCGAAGAAAACCAGATCCGTATAAAATTTTTTATCAATTTGTCAAGTTACGAAATATAAAAATATTCGAGGGAGACCATTTCTAAACAATTAATGATAGTTTGAACAATAATGCACATATTCAGAAAAATATACCCCTTGTGAAGCTAAACTATCAAACTAAGTTTCAAGTTGAAATGTTTATAATAACGTCTAAAAAACAACTGCAAACTCGAAAATTGAATCGCCTATTGTTTAGGGGAATCAACTCACACAAAATTTAGGTGACATGAACGAAAATAAATGTTAAATTTTTTAAAGCGAATTTTACTCAATTTTTCTAATGTTTCTAATTATTTTGAAAAGCAAATCCATTTTACTAATCAATTTCGGCCCAAAAATAAAAATTCTTGGCATATATTAAAAGTAGAAAAAGAACGAACAATTTAAAAAAGTATTCCTATATACACCAATTGCGAGCCGAGATATAAACATTTTTTGCGTTATGGCCATTTATAAACAAACCAATAGGCATTGAAACTTGAAACTGAACATTCCTAATACTTCAGCTTTTGCTGAACATGTTGTAAGTACTTTAGCCATATAAATTGTTGGAAAATTATCGAGCTGAAGGCCCATTTTCACGACATAAGTCAAATCCGCTACTTTACGATTCAACATCATCGTATCATGATGTATTTCTTCCTTTTATACAATTGTCTTCGTGCAGATATTAGTTTCACTGGCTTTTGATTTCTGCCGTTTAGTAGTTGTATGGAAACCAGTCGAATAATCTCTAATAGTATTCTCAAATTAATAGTAAGCAATGAAAAAATATGAACTGTAGTGATTTTAATTTAACGTGTGATTTAACTCACCCTAGTGAACCCTTGGACGGAGTATGCCAGCCGGCCAGTGTAATCGCTGTCTTCGAAATCCACGACGATTAGTCACTTTACACTCAGGTTTAATAAGTAGCGTTTTCAATAAATAATTATTAATAATTGCGAATGTTTCTAAACTGCGATGATAATCTTTCACCCTCTTGAAGTCTCTGTTCTGGTGGTCAGTTTTTTATATCACATAAAAACTCTCAAGATAAGTTTTTTAAAGAGAACAAAAATACATATGTTCAAAATGAACCAAGTACATAGGCAACTCTATATACGTTTGATAACTAAGATAAACAAGCAAATATTTAACTTGGGGATTACCTAGAATAATAATAATTCCACTAATAATAATAAAAATAATAATAAGTACGAAACAGTAGTCATTGTCAAGCTTGATGTTGTGGCCGAGGTACACATATTCTTCAATCACTTCAAACGTGTGGTTGTCCAATTGTCGACTCACGAGCTTGGTCGCCAGGAGGTTAGTTCTCAGGCTCACAGTGAAACTTAAAAGATTTTAAGCCTCTAATTAATAACATCTTAAGAAAATTGCTGATTAATTATACCTGAAAATTTATTAAAAAATGAAACAAACAAACTACAAAGAACTCTATTTATTAAGTGAGCATGAGATTTCAGGGGTTAATGAATAACAAAACACTTTCATTAAATATACAAAAACAATATAGCGTAAACAATAAATACATATACAAAAAATTGTTAGATGGAAATGCAAAACATAAACTCAAACATTCGCGTCTGGCCAGTTCCGAGTAAAACGTCTTACTATTGCAGAAATAAGAGTTAAGTGAAAATAATTTTTACAACAATATCAAAATTTATAAACTAGTTACAAAAGGAAACCGACAAGTTAATATTCGATATATTAGCTGTCGAGCCAACATACATTTTCGCGCTCTATGAACGAGATTTACTTGAGGACTCACTGAGGTGTAAATTCGAACATTCGCGACGTTTTCAATAATTAGCCTGGGAAACCATCGATATAAAATAAATGTTTATAACAGGATGCGATGTCCGGAAATTATAATTTTGATTACCAAACATCCAGGCTACAAGATCATGACTAACGAAGTACGTTAGCAAACGTTGTTTATGACGTCGGCCATTTAAATTGCAGAAAACGAAGAAGGAAGAAAGTTTATGGCGTACTAACAGTTTAATTTTTCTGCAATTTGGAACTACAGTACTTCACTATGTAACTCGTCCCACCTAGAATGCTTCTTTTCTACACGATTACACCATGCTGATGCATTTTAGGACGTACAGTTTTCGATTGGTTATTTATAAAATGACGTATTGGATGTATTTATTCATGCTTATGGATTTCTAGCATACTAGCAGGGTAGACTTAAGGTAACTTTAGAACAAAATATTAAATAACAGCAGTAATTTAGGTAAATTACCCTTATTATCGAGTGGATAAAAAGTAACCCGTTACAATAGCATTCAAACTTCTTTCAGCATAAGTTGAAACTCGTCAGCATTGATTGGTGCTCATCAGGTTGATGGTGACTGAAAAATATCCCATCTATATTGACCCCTTTCCGCTTCCATCTCAGAATTATTTAAATGTGCTTTGACGAGATATTATTGCCATGTGTGATTTCTGTTTTAATGGGGATCCTCCCCGTGACTAAGTTTCTTTCGACTTTGACGTGTAGTTTAGGAGCTATGTCCAATTGCATATGCACTTTTATATACCCGCAGTGTGTCATCAGATACTTTATATAGAGGGTCCAGATGTGTAAAAATCATTTGTCACATGACTCGCATTTTGATTGCTTTGCCACCATACACTATGACGTTTTATTCACTCTCTCGAGCAGTGAATCGTCACTTTGACACTCGAGCCTTCAGTCGGCGGTGACGGTAAGCTCGGGCGCCACCTTTACAATTGTTTTTCGTGAGGTAAAGGACTCACACTAGCCTCTTAACACAGCCTGTTTCGGTAGGGCTGGGATAGCGTCAGAGGAGACACGGTATGTCCAGGGGTCTAGGAATGTCAGACTTCACACACACACAGTAAAAGGCACAGTTTAAATAATGTACATATTTATTATAACCAAAATCCTACTATCTACAATTCTACTTTACTACCCTAACGTATATTGCATAAAACAAATAAAAACAATATTTAGACGGCGTAAGCGAGGGGGGGAGGTTACTACGGTTAAATTACTACAACAAGCACGGTTATTGTTATCGGCGGTGATTACCAAGCGGGGAGGAAGCAATTTCCAAATCTACATGCAATACTGTATAATATCTATGCAACTTGACTAGAGCGCAGCGGAAAAGAGAGATACGAGACGTAGATAAATTACCCACTGCTGCTCACTGTTCTCTGTCAGCCAATTTATACCTAGACATAAATTGCCCCTAGGATGTACTCACTCCAGTACGGGGGATATTTTGGGTAGCCGAGGGCTTATGTGACAAACCGGCTGAAGGGACTAGGCTAGCAAGTCACCCTATCTACCCAAAACACCTCAAGACCAGGCGTGTGTACTCAACAGTGAGTTAGAAAGAAATATCTCAGGTGATTAACCAGCTGAAGGGACTAGGCCAGTGAATCACTCAAGATATCCCCTTCGACGGTCTACAAACAGAAGCACTCCGGCTCACGGTTCCCTCTTGGTTAATCCACCCGCAGGGATAGACCAACCTCCAGGGTTTACGGACACGAGAGTGGAGGAAATGCGGGGTATCAGTGGGCCCGTGTGGTCAACCAGCTGAAGGGACTAGGCCAGCAAACCACACCCGAGTCTACCCAGGATACCTCCACCCTGCATGCATACGCTCCGGGCAGCAAGGATAGATAATATCCGAGATATCCAAGGGCCGTTGGTATCTGACCAGCTGAAGGGACTAGGCCAGCCAGAAACCTCAGAACCTTTTTCTGTCCTGGATATTCCTATACTTACTCGGGCGTCCGTGGCGTACCAGGCACACAAATTGAAAAGAAAGTATGATTAGCAGGCCTGTGCTTAACACTGGCCAAGTTGTTTACCAACTTTCCTAATATACCTACTCACTTCCTTGCCGGTGGCTTCCTTGGATCGGCGAATCGGTATCGGTTTTACTTTCAAGTTTCCTCCTGACTCCAGATTCCCCTTGCTATATCGTTGGCTCGGTTGAGTGTTCGATACAGATGGAACATAATTAATTGGTGTTGGAGAACTAGCGCCATCTAGCGGAGCTCTCTCCAACCGGATAATGCTTAAATTCAAACTATTTGCTTTCTGTACTTAGAAATATTATGTAATACATATGCGGTTTTATAAAATAAAATATGCTTCGTTACCCCCTCTTACTTCGCTAAAAAAAATAAAATAAATGCAACGACATTTTTTTTTTCATGCGTCCTCTTGCTTGCTAAAAATAGAAAAACTTCAATTTCTAAAAACGGTCCCTATTTGATCAAAAGCGCTTGCCCCACACCGGTTAGTAAACTTTATTTGGGGGCAAGTACACTTTTTACAATTTCAAAATTAAACTATCAATAAAATGAAACAGATTACAATTTCTTATTTAAAGAGAAAAGGAAACAAAACGGAATTAAACGGACTTCTTCTTTCCTGAGTGAACCTTCATTCCCTGGTACTGGGTACTAAGGGTGAAAAAACCCAAAAGGAAAATTGGCGGACTTCTTTTCTAGGTGAACCTTCATTCCTTGGTACTGGGCAATGAGGGTATTTTCCTAGAACACATAAAAAAATAAAACCCAACTCTTAAAAAAAAGAAACCAAAGTTACGGATCATTCTCGGGGGACTCAGTAGGCATCTTACTTCAACAGCTCACATTGTGTTCCCCGGGATGTGGTGTCGGTTTGGTGGGTTGGAGGGAACATATAGCATTGTACTCCCTGCGATCTGTGGGTATCGTAGCGAGGTGGTGGTTGCGGGACCGCTCTAGGGCGAGATCGGGCCGGTGCAACAGCGGAACGGCGGAGCGGACGTGGAACGGCGGTTTTGCGGGCCCTGGTTGAGGCGGGGACAGGGCAAGGGCAATGCCGTGACATTACCCCATATTTGCCACACCGAGAGCAGAATAGTCGTTGAGTTCTCGTACAGGCGGACCTGATGTGACCGGGGTAGCCACAGCGCCAACATAATTCCCATCGGTCCACCGGGAGGTATATTGGCCATTCTTCGGCTTGCCAGGGAAGGCTGTATCTCTCCGGTGGGCTCGTCCTGGGGGACGCTTCGTTCAACAGACGGTACTTCTATAGGCGGCTCTTCTACAGGTGGTGTCGGTGGGACAGGGTTATCGGTCAGTATTCCTTCTAGATCTAACAGGATAAATGACAATGATTCCTAAACCCGGGAAATCACCAAAAGATGTCTCGTTTTACAGACCAATTTCCTTACTCCCTGTAATATCGAAATTGTTTGAGAATGTGCTGCTTAAAAGGTTGAAACCAATTCTTGATGACAAAAATATAATCCCAGCGCACCAATTTGACTTCAGAGAGAATCACTCAACAATAGACCAAGTCCATAGAATTACTGGTATAATTGAAAAGTCGTTAGAAGAGAGAAAAGTTTGTTCCAACGTTTTCCTTGATGTGGCACAAGCCTTTGATAAAGTATGGCATGAAAGACTTAATTATAAATTACGCCAGATTTTACCCAAAGAGTTCTCACAGTTATTGAAGTTTTACATTTCAGACAGAGCATTCAGAATTAAGCAGGAAGACGCTTAGTATAAACTAAAAGATATTAAGGCGGGAGTAGCACACGGCAGTGTAATAGGGCCAGTCCTCTACTTATTATACATCAGTGATATTCCTGAATTAGAGCATGACACGATAGCTACTTTTGCTGACAATACTGCCATAATGGCTGTAGGCAAAAATCACGAAGAAGCTGCGGCGAATCTGCAATCCTCAGTTAATAAAATCAACAACTGGACTAAGCAATGGCGAATGAAATTGTACCCTATGCTGATACAGCGAAATATTTGAGTATGACTTTGGACGCTAAGCTACGTTGGAGATCTCATGTGAAAAAGAAAAAAGAAGAACTGGATACCAAATTTGGAAAAATGTATTGGCTACTTGGATGGAATTCCACCATGTCACTTGATAACAAATACTGCTGTACAAAGAAATTCTTAAGCCCGTATGTACATATGGCATAAAAGTTTTGAGAACTGAAGTAGATTACCTTCCGAAACGTTAACTACCTATAGCTTTCATTTCCAGTTTTTAGTTTATTACATTGTTCTAGTTTATATATATTTAGGTGTGTAAGTATTCGAGAACCAACCTCTGTCTGATCCGTTCGGCGCAGAGGTGTTTTCATTAAAATTTTTAAATATTTTTCAGTGGCAAAATACCCAATAAAAAGTAAGAAAATCTGAATAATCCACAAATAAACAATTACAGACATTATCTGGCATACAGCTCCGGGGTTGTGCCAAAAAGAGCAAACTTGGAAATAATTTAGCGATTTTAAAACAAAGTACTAAGGAGCATTGTTAATGCCCCTTGGTATTTTAGAAACAGTGACCTCTACAGAGACTTGAAAATGGACACTGTTAACCAGACCATTATAAAATTCGCCAAGAGTCATGAACATCGACTCCATCACCATGACAATATCGAGGCCATCCAACTCCTTGATAACACGAATCTGATCAGAAGATTCAAGAGGACTAAACCTTTTGAGCTAGTATAATGTTTAGATGTTTAGTTAGTACTAAAGCAGAGTATAGTGCTAGTGTACACGATATAACATAGGTGTAATTAAATTATTAGAATCTAAGGGATACTAGTGAGTAAGTTCTTAGTTTGGTTTGTATAGTATTAATTTGACACTGTATTACTCATTATCTTGATCAGATTGTAATATCAGTAAAACACCCTTGAGGGTGCTTTACTAAAAATAAATCCTTTTGTCAGATAACGTAACAGATTTTCTAGAAAATCTGAGAACAAGTTGCTATTTTCTCGATCATTTTTCAATCGATCGTTTCTTCTTTTTTTGTTCAAAGGGAGTAACGCATCTTTTCATTTCTTACTATAATATTTTTTTCGAACAGGGGTGGTTTTACTAAAAAATCGAAAGAATTGATCAAAATCAGTTTTTCTGAATATTTTTTTCAACTATTTGTAACCCGATTTTCTATTTAGTAATTTCTAATTATATATTTGTTTATTTTTCAGAATCACTAATATTTTCTTTCTGTTACAGGAAAATATTAATCTAATAGATAGACGTGAAGAAGTTAAAGCTAACAAATAAGAAGAAAATTTTAAGAAGATTCATTTATTCTACAGAGTAATATCGTATCGACCCTAGAGATAAGGGTTGAATCATTTTGTTACCGCATATGCTGGTATAGGACATCCTGAAGAGTGATCGAGCTAATGGCGCCGTAGCTAAAGCTGGACTGGAAAGCATCTAGTCTCAAGTCTGTAACAAAGAAGCATTGCAGGCATCAGGCTGATCAGTCAAAAAGTCTAATATTTTGTGTGAACTGCACCAGAAATAGTAATACTTCGCTTTATTAAAAGGTGGAAGTGGAATTTTAAAGCCTATAAACCCAGTAACTAGCTTAACATGTCGTTCAACCTCACCATAACTTACGGCAGGGCCAAGCCTGTTCAAGATTTGTATCAATATTTTTGAACCTGTAATTTCACGACCACATTGGGCAATCATCGTTAGCAAGGGCGCTTTGTACCGTCTACCACGTACAAATGAACATAACACTTGAAATACCATCTTATAGTTTCGTTTCACATTACTTGAGTTCGAGTATAATGGAAGAAGCGCAGATGAAAATGTGTCCCGTGAACGTTGACGACATACAGTGAACTCATCCTGTGATTTCCTGAGATCATTTGCATCTCACAAATTGTGTCATTCAAATTAAAGTCATATTCCAGACGTTCTTGCCGTAGCTGCTTTGTACAATCTTTAATGATATCAGTACCTCTCATGCTTTCTATTAGCGTAGCTGCTAAGACCTTTGTGAAGAGGAACATCTAAGAATCCCCCTTGTTTCTTGAATATGTAAAACATACTTATGTACCATAGTGTTTGATCAACATCGCCTTCAACTGCCGGTTAGAAACATAATTATTGTCTCTGGAAGGATAATTTGTGTTGAAGTATTAAAAAGTTCTTAGCACGATTTACTTCACATGTACGAAATAGTTTATTTTGTCCATAGCTACACTGAACACAAATCACACACAAAATTTTAGACTGATAACGCCTGTAATGCCTGTTTGGTGTAGGCTGAAAGCAGGTCTCTAGCGGCTGGATGTTTTTCAGTTCAGCATTAGTTTCTATGCCTTCAGCATGATCACTCTCCAGGAACAGCACAAGTTTTAGCAAAAAGATTCAGCAGTAATCTCTGGTGTAGTCGATATAATGTTTTCCTATGGAATAAGTGAAGCTTCTTGTATATTTTCCCGACTATTCCTGCCGATGTATGTCTTGAGTTTGATCTTCTTTTACTTGCAGATAATGCATAGTTGCATTTTCTCCTCATTTGTTATTTTTACCTTCTTCATGACTATCTCACTATTACAATTTGCCTATAACAAAGAATTATTAGCAATCCATGAAAATGAATAAATACATAGAATTAGAAATTACTAAGTAGAAAATCGGGTTACAAATAGTTGGAAAACAAATTTACAGAAAAACTGATTTTGATCAATTCTTTCGATTTGTCAGTAAAACCGTCGGCTATTGGGAAATAAATATTATTATAAGAAATAAAGAGCTCCATGTACCGACAAAATGATGATAACGAAAAATGAGCTCTTGTTTAGACCTTTCATACAAACAGAAAATTGGTTAATGAATGGCCGAGAAATAAGAGATCTCGAAAGCTATGCTCGGCCAACTTCAATCCAATACGGCGACCAAGCGATCAAAATGTGAGTCATGTGACCAATGATTTCTGGACATCCGGACCTCCTATATAAAGTATCTAAAGACAAACTGTGGGTGCGTAAAAGTACATACAAGACTGGAGCTAGTTCCATGACTAGTGGAGTGTTTATAGATGTCCCCTATGAGATTTGAAGTCTCTTGGAGAGAGTTGTGTCATGAGAATTTTGTAAACTGTACTTTATTTTAAATAATTTGGTGTAATATTTTAGATACATCCAGATATTAAACAACAGTATAAGTCTTTACATGATGCTGGAATTTATATGGTATTCTGCCCAACTTGCTTCAATAGCGTTTTTTGAAATAATGTCGGTAAGTATTGCTAATATTTTTTATTTTGTAGTTCGTTGTCTACTATTCATGAATAACAGAGTATTGCTACAGGTATTATAAGAAAGAAAACCTTTTGCCGATATTATGAGTTCATAATTATTACTGTGTAGAATCTTTAACATTTTAATATAAGGTGTCCAGAAACTCTCCTGACAAACGGAAAGATCAAATTCTGGAGATATTTTTATGTCGATTCAACGTAAATCGCCGCTTCAAAATTGTTTCC
Source organism: Stenurella melanura (assembly GCA_963583905.1). Taxonomy (NCBI): domain Eukaryota; kingdom Metazoa; phylum Arthropoda; class Insecta; order Coleoptera; family Cerambycidae; genus Stenurella; species Stenurella melanura. The sequence continues at coordinate 49,298,223 of OY757309.1, read as the reverse complement.
ATAAGGAGCTACCGCATCTTGTCATAAAATTTTTTCAAACATCTTCAAAACGCTTTTATTTAAAAAGATAAAATTGGGTGCAATTATTAAGTTGAAAATACCCTTCGAGAGGAGCAAGCGGGAGGTTACAATACATTATTCCTTCACGTAATGTGCCTGTTGTACCTTATAATACCCATGTAGTTGTTTACAAAGTTGTATATTTATATTAATCTGTGATAAGGTTTTTGTAAGACTTGAAATATAAAGTGGCGTATTCTGGTAATACGCTCTATTTACATTATAGAATAATATAAATTAAGCATATTTTAGGAATGCATACGCACATAAAAAAAAGTGATCTAGACCCGGAACCCGACATAGTAGTGCATTGTGTAAGTCGGTCAGGAATACAAATATTTTCTAACGTAACGAGACTATGTACGCCCCCGTTTTCGAGGATGCTCAACACGACGGCGGTGGTTAAATCTTTCTCCGAGGTCACCCCACCCAAACGGCCAAAAACTACCCCTTAAAGGAGTAAACCACATATCCGCCGTCTCCTACCAGCCAAACTGCCTTACCCCCGTTTTCGAGGATGCTGAACACGATGGTGACGTCGAGTCCCCTCTCCGACCCCCGCCAACCCCCGAAACGGCCAAAAACCACCAACATAGGGGTGAAACGCGGATAAGCGGTCTTCTCTCGGCTAAACCCGCGAGGACGCTGAGCACGATGGTGTTATCGAGACCCCTTTTCGGCCCCCGCCAACTCCTAAATGGCCAGAAACCACCCCCGAAAGGGGGTAAACCGCGGATAGGCCATTTCCTACCAGCCAAACTTGTCTTATTTCCCGCTTTCGGGGATGCTGAGTATGATGGTGACGTCAAGCCACCTAGTCGACCCCCGCCAACTCCCCAAACGGCCAAAAACCACCCCCGAAAGGGGTGAAACGCGGATAGGCCGTCTTTTCTCGGTTAAACCCGTGTTACCCCCTGTTTTCGAAGATGCCGAGCATGAAAAAAATATTGCGACTTCTCCTCGCTCACCAAACGGACAAAAATATAATTACACTCTTACTCAGCATCTCCACGTCGACGTTTTTATTGTAGCTGGCCCACGTGCTTCTCTGCGTCCACTGGCATAAAAACAAGAACTCAGTAAATGTTAATGCCTGACTGATCTCGTGGAGAAGATCCAACATCACCATCGAGCTTAGCATCCTCGAAAATGGGGGGGTAACACAAGATTGGCTGGTAGGAAATGGCCTATCCGCGGTTTATCCCATTTCGGAGGGTGGTTCTTGGCCGTTTAGGGGTAGGTGGGGATCGAAAAGGGGTCTCGACCACACCATCGTGCTCAGCAACCTCGAAAACGGGGGTTTTCGTGGGTTTACCGAGAGAAGACGGCTCATCCGCGTTTCACCACATTGGGGGTGGTTATTGGCCGTTTGGGGAGTTGGCGAGGGTCGAAGAGGGGTCTCGACATGACTATCGTGCCCAGCATCCTCGAAAATGGGGGTAAGACAGGTTTGGCTCGTAGGAGATGGCGGATACGCGGTTTACCCCTTTCGGGGGTAGTTTTTGGTCGTTTGGGGCTGGGGTGACCTCGGAAAGAGCATCCTCGAAAACGGGGGCGTGACATAGTCTCGTTAGGTTAGAAAATATTTGTGTTTTTCGAGGTTTAATCCGACTCACAGAATGCACTATAGTAATATCCATGTATTTCGATGTGTTATACCAATTTTTAGTAAATCGCCAGAATAACATAGAAAATCTGAATTTTTTAGGTTAATTTTGCGATTTACTAAAAATTGGTATGTGATGGAGCTGAACGGACATCGCATTCGTGTTCAGCACGTCGCAATACATAGGGATCACTATGTTGGGTCCCGGGTTCAGATTACTTGTTTGAGTGCCTGTAATAATTGGCGAGAACTTCAAGCCAAAAATTTAATTCCTACATGTCATTTCGCTATATACTTTAGCTAACTGATCTTTCAGAAATTACCATTGTTTTATTTCTAGACAAGATGAAAATAAGGGATAAAACTTAGGTTAGTTGATACTATACGAGAGGAAAAATTCACATTCGCAATCCTTAGATCGGGACATTGGAAATGATAGCACTATACATAAAACATAAATTTTTTAAACAAAATAGCACGATCCACTACACCGCTGTATTTCCTGGTAACTTGACCCCCTGTGATATATGCAACCCATATTACGTTTGCGTATATCAGCCGTAACATATACGCAGTCTCACTCGACCGCGGCACCGCTGTATTTCCACCTTAAATAAAAACTAGTCGCTTGACCCCCTGTGATATATGCAACCCATATTACATTTGTGTATATCAGCCGTTGCATACGATAGTCTCAGTTGTAACACTTTTAATACCTAAATATTAAAACGCGGTGCGAACGGCAGCTGATTTTTTGTTGGAGAGCATAGGGCCGTGGGTTGGGATTGTGTGGACACTCAAAGGGCGCCACCGGCTGTATGTTACGCAATATGATTTAAATAATTTTGCCAGCCAGGAACAAATTAAGTTATTAGCAACCATGCGATGGAATTCTCAAAATGTATCTATAATATCAAAACTTACACTTTACTCTGTAACATTTCAAAATTTAAACAAATATCAGGTATACCAGTGCAAATAACATGTAGACATTAGACATTTATTAAAACACAAGTGAGATATACAACAGTAAAAAGATTAAATAAAAAAACTTCAAACATTATCTAATCGTGGTTTACACGTATTAAAGAAATTTGATACAGCTGATCAAAATACTTGATTTGAATTCAAACTTAGATCTCTGACTGAGATTCTCTTGCAACTACGAGTTATCCAATATGCAAAGATGAGTTCTAACTCACAACAACGAATTAAAGTTTTACTATGAATTAAATTATGGCTCCAACTACGAGTTATTCCTTATGCAACTATGAGTTCTAACTTACAACGACGAATTAAAGATTTACTATGAGTTAAATTTATGACTCATTGTCAAAGTTCCAGCTAATGGGCGGAATTTCATTAGCTGACCATTGCAATCTTCGTTGCTTGTCCCTAGATGTTAATGACTCTTCTAAAATAAGTCTACTTTATTGAAAATGCTTTATATATGTGACATAATAGTAGGCAAATTAACATCTCACGGTACCATGGGTGTTTTACAGTAAAACTCTTAAATGTATCATCATTCTACACCCAAACTTAGAGCTTGATTTATAGTTGCAAGATTGTGGTATAATTTACTTCAACATACGAACGAAACCACTGAATTAAACTATAATATTTTCTTTAAAATATTTGACTAAAATGGACAAAAAAACCTGCAATTGCAGCTCCGTGCTGCATCAAATTCCTACCTGAATCTCCTGGATACTGCTACAAACAACTCTCCAAGTCCTAAACTCCTCCAAATGTCAGAGGGACACTTACATAACCAAAAATGACAGCACCATTTATCCCAAATATAAAACTCTCCAAAACATATATACTTAATTCCCAAAAATCCAGTCCCTCCAAACACTCTGTAATAATTACAATAAATAAGAACTAACTAAGACACCAAACTAAGTAAAGTAAAAGCTCGCCTCCTGTAGAGAGTATTACATAACCTCACGAAACACGTGGCGATCAAATTACGACAATCAACAGAATTCTTTCCTGGAATTTACAAAATGCTTTTGGCAGGACGGTAAAGAAACACTGGGTACATCAAATCAAATCCCTTTTCAGTGTAAGCGATCTAAGACCCAAATTCTTCAATACAAAACCGGGACCGCTGCCTTTCAGCTATCTCGTCGCTGTCGAAAAACGAAACACCCAGCCGGAAAAATCCTCAACAGTTCTCAGTGTTGCCAACTTGAGCATCTAGAGAACTCTTTCTCTAGCCAATAAAAATGCGCCGACAAAAGACTGAATTACACGATTATGTAATATCTGCACTACAAGAATATGTGTGTGACACCTCTAACTCAAAATCATACTTAAAAGAAATTACGTTTACTTTCTGAATAATAAGATTTGCAGATATGCGACCTGCTATACCCCTTTAAAGTAAGGGTGGTTGCCTATCTCTGCTCGAACAAGTGAATTAGTTAAGAGTCAACTTACCACCAATCTATATAAATTAATCATGTATCTTTTTCAAATGCTGCACAGTCGACCGCGACATTGCTGTCTTTTGACCTTGACCAAAAACTGGTAACTCTACCCCTTATACGAAAATATAAACATTTCCAATGTTAAGCCTCGTCCGAAAATAGCACGATCCACTACACCGCTGTATTTCCACTTTAAGTGAAAACTGGGAACTTGACCTCCCGTGATACATGCAACCCATATTACATTTGCGTATATCAGCCGTTGCATATACGCAGTCTCACTCGACCGCGACACCACTGTATTTCCACCTTAAATGAAAACTGGTAAATTGACCCCCTATGATATATGCAACCCATATTACATTTGCGTATATCAGCCGTTGCATACGATGGTCTCAGTCGACCGCGACACCGCTGTCTTTTGACCTTGAACAGAAACTGGTAACTCTACCCCATATATGAAAACATAAACATTTCCAATGTAAAAGTGAGATGCGTATTTTGTCTGCCCAGTGTTTAATTGCAGACTTCATCTTTACAAAATAATTTTACTTTACATATTATGCAAATCTGCTCACGAAGTGTCTTATGAGAATAATAAAGTTTATAAAACGAACCTTTTGTTGCAGACTAAATCTGCAGACCTAATGGTTGTGGGAATATTACATTATATATTAGTAGGGGTGCAATTCATAACATTTTACTGGCATGGTAATGAAATTATGGTAAACGTAAGTATTTTACACAAAAAACGCAGGTGCAAATGTAGTAGAAATTACAGCATGATCGCTTTATGTGGACAATTGTTTTTGTTGGTTCCAACACTGAACAGTTTTTCGCGGTGCCACATATAAACCCTAAAATGCGCCAAAATGCCTATGGCCACTCCCGAAATTCCACAAGGTTAGTAAAAGTGGATCCCAAAACCGAATAATTACAAAAATACATCACTAGATCTTCATTTCGATTATAAAGAGAAACACTTTGGCAGAGAAGCCAGATTATAACTCTTGAAGCTAGGGGATCTCTATATTTGATTCTTTTCTATCCCTCTTGGAAGTTGATCATATGTATAACTCTGATCCTACTCCTAAGAAGAATCAGGTGTATTCTGCTTAAATATTTTATACAGGTGAAGACAAATAATAATAATATACTTGGAACTTGGTCTATCATTAACACATACTTTTTTATAAACTTCAATGAACTCCAAAGTCGCGCTGGTTAAGAAAACACTCCTGCAGCTCAAACTATACCTTTGGCTTCTCAGTATGATTCGTTAATAAAGAAAACATATTGAGAATTGCTTGCCGTACGCTGTACGTAAAAATAAAATCGTCTCGAAGCAAGAACTCCTGACGTCCATACCAAAAATAAGTGAACTCTTTCATACAATTCATGTTGGTTGTTTGGGTCTTTTGCCTGAAAGTACTGACTGTTAAGTTAGACAGCAGGGAGAAAACAATGCTAAAACACAAACTTTTGGCCCATAGGCGAGATTATCGTTAGAATTACTTCGTTTTAGGGTGTAGTTGGACACCCTAAGTGCTTACAAATTAGTGAACCGCTTGATTTTGATTAAAACAGTTCGTAAAATAGGCCTTTCTCTATATTTCTTTAAATATCTCCGTTCCTGCTAACTTTTAGCATAACATATGCATTAGGAAAATTGTTCGTCATGAAACTCCCTAAAAAATAAGCATCAATAGAGGTGGCTAGGTGCAATTGTTAACTTACAAATGGCTTCCAAAGTTTTCAAAACACCTTATTTTCACTATTTCTTAACTTGAAAACAACTGCACATAGAGATTCTTGAAGATGGTGTCTACGTTATCCCGATAGAAATTTCAGCAAGATCGGTTTATTATTTTTGAGTAATTAATGATCTATTTTTTTATCCTTAATTAACAATTTTGTCATTTTTGGAAAAATCCGTTTATAATTGGGGAACTAATTTAGAAAATTCAGAAAAATTATGAAAAATGATATCCTGATGAAATTATCGAAAAATCGCAATTTTGGAAGATTTTATGCGCGACATAAAACAGTTATCTTGTTATATTTTAACTTTAGAGAATCCGCTCTTGCATACATACGAAGCTGCTATTTTTTTTTAAATAAGAAAGTTTGTCCTAGCATGCGCAGAAGCCGAGATTTATTTATTTATTTTTTTAAATTCGTTAGGGCGAAAATAACCTAAAGACATCAGGTTTCTTAGGCTATTTTCGCGATTTACAAAAAATTAGTAAGTGATGCGGCTAAACAGACATCGGATTCGTGTTCAGCATGTCGAAATACATTAGTATGTATGATCCCGGACTAAGGTTTTTTTTTTCTTAGTACCGGTGCACAGACCCACAAAAAAAATCGGTAAAGGTATTTCAGTATTCCATTTTGAAAGTTTTTTTCTGAAATAGGTTTAGAATGTCATGAGACGTGGAAATTTTAAATTTGAACAAAAAAAAGTTTTCCATCATTCCATATTCTGTAGTTTTTAAAAAAAATGAAAAAGATTCTTCTTTGACAAAATTTTCAAACAATTTTTTTTATGGAATAGATTTAAAATGTCATGAAACGTGGAAATTTTAAACTTGAGCAAAAGAGAATTTCCCATCTTTCTACTGGTTAAGGTTTCAAAAAGTTTTGAAAATTTTTTTTCTGAAATAGGTTTGGAATGTCACGAAAGGTGGAAATTTTAAATTTGAGCAAAGCAAAATTTTCTCCAACATTTATTGGTATAGTAGTAAAAAAATTTTCAAAAAATGTTTGCTTTTGAATTTTTTTTCTGAAACAGGTTTAGAATGTCATGAAACGTGAAAATATAAAATTTCAACCAAAACAATTTTTCCATCATATAGTCTATAGTAGTAAAAAATGTTTTCAAAATTTTTCTTTGACAAAATTTTCAAATTTTTCTTTTGGAAAAAATTTTTTAACAAGTAAATTTAGAATGTCATGAAACGTGGAAATTTTAAATTTGGGCAAACAAATTTCCTGTTTTTCTACTGGTAAAAAAATGTTGAAAAAGTTTCGAATTTTTTTTTTCTCAAATAGATTTAGAATGTCATGAAACGTGGAAATTTTAAATTTGAGGAAAACTTTTTTTTTCATTATTTCTTCCCTCTAGAGGGTCCAGTGAAAGTTTAACCATTTCTTCGCTGGTAGTAGTGCCAGCTACCTACCAAATTTGACTATTATCCGTCAAGTAGTTTTTACATAATGCACCAACAGACAGACAGACAGACAGACAGACAGACAGACAGACAGACAGACAGACTGACGGAATTGAAAAATCTATATTATCGTAACCTACGTGATCTGAAACGTGACAATCCGAAAAAATCTCGGAGGGTGATTTTTTCTCGAATACAATACTTCCCTTCGGTATGCGAGGGAAGTAAAAATTTAAAAAGATTTTTCTTTGACAAAATTTTCAAACAATTTTTCTTTTTCATTTTTTTTGTGGAATAGATTTAAAATGTCATGAAACGTGGAAATTTTAAACTTGAGCAAAAAAGAATTTCCCATCTTTCTACTGGTTAATAATTTTTAAAAAGTTTTGAATTTTTCTTTTTCTGAAATAGGTTTGGAATGTCATGAAACGTGAATTTTTAAAATTGAGCAAACAAATTTTTACTTCCCTCGCATACCGAAGGGAAGTATTGTATTCGAGAAAAAATCACCCTCCGAGATTTTTTCGGATTCTGACGTTTCAGATCACGGAGATTACGAAAATATAGGTTTTTCAATTCCGTCAGTCTGTCTGTCTGTCTGTCTGTCTGTCTATTGGTGCATTAACTAAAAAACTGCTTGACGGAGAGCAGTTAAATTTGGTAGGTAGTTGACCCTACTGACAGCGAAGAAATGGTAGAATTTTCACTGGAAAATATACAGGGTGGACTTTCTAAACGGAATAAATAGTGAAAAAAATTTTTTTTCGCTCAAATTTAAAATTTCCACGTTTCGTGACACGCTAATCCTATTTCGTGACACGCTAATCCTATTTCGAGAAAAAAAATTTTTGAACATTTTCTTCACCAACATTTTTGAAAAAATTTTTACTACTAAAATAGTTGAAAAAAATATTTTTTTTTCTTCAAACTTAAAATTTCCACGTTTCATGGCATTCTAAGCCTAATTGAAAAACAAAAAAAATTTGAAATTTTTTTTACCAACATTTTTGAAAAATTAATACTAAAATAGACGAAAACAATGTTTTCTTTCTTCTAATTTAACATTTCCACGTTTCATGGCAGTCTAAGCCCGATTAAAAAAAAAAAAAAATTAATTTTTTTTAACATTTTTGAAAATTTTTTACCACTGAAATAGATGGAAATTTTTTTCTCTTTCTTCAAATTTGAAATTTCCACGTTTCATAGCGTTCTAAATCCATTTAAAAGAAAAATTAGAATTTTTTTTTAATATTTCTAAAATAATTTACTTACCACTAAGATATAATTTTTTTTTTTGTTCAGATTTAAACTATCCACGTTTCCATGGCATTCTAAAACTATTCAAACAAATTTAAAAATGTTTTTGAAAAATAAAAAAAAAAAATTTGAAAACATTTTTAATCTAATTATCACTACTATAGAATAGACGAAAAATATTTTTTTGCTCAAATTTAAAATTTCCACGTTTCATGACATTCCAAACCAATTTCGGAGAAAAAATGTTTGCAACATTTTACCAGTTTGGAAAAAAACTTAACACTGGAATAGATGGAAACTTTTTTTTGCTCAAATTTGAAAGTTTCACGTTTCATGACATACTTTTGCTGTTGAATGAGCAATCTGTTTATTTTTTTGACCAAAACTTATCAAGTTTTCTTTGTAATAATAGCAATAACTATATTCCGATTATTATTCTCAATGTAATTTCGTAATTATTAATGTTTTAGAGCGACCGCCATGCCCAAATAACGAGGGAAGTTCTGTGTAAATACCTTTACCGATTTTTTTTTATTGGTAGGTATAGTAGGAAAAAAATTTTCAAAAAATTTTTGCTTTTGAATTTTTTTTTCTGAAATAGATTTAGAATGTCATGAAACGTGGAAATATTAAATTTCAGCAAAAACAATTTTTCCGTCATACAGTAGTACAAAAATTTTTCAAAATTTTTCTTAGACAAAATTTTCAAATTTTTCTTTTTGAAAAAATGTTTTAAGAAATAAATTTAGAATGTCATGAAACGCGGAAATTTTAAATTTAGGCAAAATAAATTTTCCGTTTTTCTACTGATAAAAAAATTGTATTGAAATTTTTTTTTTCTGAAATAAATTTAGAATGTCACGAAACGTGGAAATTTTAAATTTGAGCAAAAAATTTTTTTTTCATTATTTATTCCCTTTAGACGGTCCACCCTGCATATTTTCCACTGAAAGTTTAACCATTTCTTCGCTAGTAATAGTGTCAGTTACCTACCAAATTTGACTATTATCCGTCAGGTAGTTTTTTAGATAATGCACCAACAGACAGACAGAGAGACTGTCGGAATTGAAAAACCTATATTCTGAAACGTGAAAATCCGAAAAAATCTCGGAGGGTAATTTTTTTCTCGAATAAAATACTTCCCCTCGGTATGCGAGGGAAGTAAAAAGTGATCTGTTATCGGAACCCGACATAGTAATCCCTATGTACTTCGACGTGCTGAATATGAATCCGATGTCCGTTTAACCTTACCGCCCACTAATTTTTGCTAAATCGCGAAAATAACAGAAAACCTGAATTCTTTAGGTAATTTTACATTTACAAAGAAATGGCGAGTGGTGGAGCTAAACGGACATCAGATTCGTGTTCAGAACGTAGAAATACATAAGGATTACTATGCCGGATCCCAGTGACAGCTTTTTTTTTGTGTGTATGTGTAATCAGAAATACAAAATTGGTAATGCAGTACTGTTGAGTGAATTTGTTACCTACCTCAAGAGTTGTTCAGGTATTGCATGCCAAGTTATGAACATAAAGTTAATGCTCAGCAAACTTCGAAGAATCTGATGGACTGGCTACATCTTTTGCCTTCGGATTGCACCCCTGATGATTTCGAGTACTTGTTACTTGAGTACCTACCAGGTTAGCTAACTTTGAAAGACTCATCTTAATTACTAACATTGTTCAGTATTTCTATCGTATTTTTCAGCGTTTTACTGATGTTGCTGAATTGCAAGCATCTTGCAATAATTCTATCGCGTCTTTCAGTTTCTATTTTATACTCTGAAGAATAAATGTTGCACGAATTTTGCAAATCACAACAACTCTTGTACACTTTTTGTGTCTAGTATCCTAATTATGTTCAATATGAATCAGTTTATGTCTGTTTTAGAGTGAAGCCATATCTAACTCTTTGTATGAAATGGAATGGTTTAATTTTAATTACCGTACAAAAAGTATAATTCAAATCATGATGATTCGTACTCAAAGGCCATTAGCTCTTACTATTGGTCCATTTGGAGATGTTTCTCTGCAAATGGCTTTGAAGGTACAGTAGGTATATTTTAAACACTTAGTGATTTATTTATCCTAAACCGATCTACAGAATGCATTTTTTTTTTAAATAATCTATCATTAAAGTTTTCTTATTTATTTCCTCGGAGTACCTACCTAAAAAGAAAATTTTTGAAGTGCTTCTTCAGGTGTAGTTCCAATTACTCTAAGAGACACCCATTTTTATTGGCTAATTATATGGCGGATTAACGTAATTATTGAAAGATTGATATTTCTTGTAGGTTATTGCTTATTTTATAATTTATTCTATTAGCGAGTATAGAGACGCGTATACTCGTACATCGATACGAAAATGCAGCAACGTCGGGCGCGGTTATTACTTGGATGGGTGACGCTCTCCAAGGAAATACAGCGTTCTCGCTCCGCCTTCTAACGGCTTGTATACCAGCGCATACATAGAATCTATGTAACTTTAGGCGGGGGTTACATAGCGTATATACCATCTTTCTGAGGGGACGTAAAATAATCGGTCTCTTGTCTATTGAATTTTAGGCAAGTAAAAAATCCCTACTCTCTCTTCGATAGAGAAGGGGCTTGGCAAAATTTTCAGGTTGGGGGTTGCCCATCTTCGGTGTTTGGCATTAGTAGCGGAAATAGGCCGACCTTAAATAAGTGAATACAAAAAGAATCGTGTATTCTAATTTTAGTTACCTCATTTGTTCTGTTTTAATGTGTACCTAGTAGACATACACCGACGAAATAGATAAATAAATACTATTTCTATTATAGTACGGGAGGCCGTAACCAAGATCTTCGCCTGATCGCCTGATGAATCACGACCATATAGATTGATAGATTATGACATAACCAACAAAAAAGTCCCCAGTGACGGAAATTTTTTGTGCATCGAAAACTATTTAAGTATTTATTGAAAATGTAAAAAATACAAGCTCAAAAATGTAATTCCCTAATGTCCGTTTGCGTATTGTGTGTCTTTATTTACATGAAAAATATACACAGAACATGGTAACGGAAATTTGTAGTGAGGCAGAACAATACTGAAGGTCGGAGCAAAAAATTTATAACAATTTTTTTTGGGGTCTAATCGCCTAATGTCCGTTAAGAAAATTATTATTTAATTGATAATATTTTAAGTAAAAAAAAAATACAAACGGACGTTTGAAGTGGGGCGTTTGTCTGTAATTAAATTTTGAATATGAAGAATTTCTCGATGTAATTTTGTTACTCCCTAATGTCCGTTCTCTATCGGAAACGGTTCTTTTTGTTTAAAAAAGGCCAGAAAATTTACAACGGACATTTTCAACGAGGCTGGGCTAAAAAAAATCGATTTCCGTCGGACTAGAAAGAAAAATCTTAATTTTCACCCAGTTCCAAATAGGAATCGAAGGGTAGGTTTAAAAGAAGTACACAGGAGGATTTTTTCATGCACAAAAAAATACAAAATGTTTTTTTTTACATGTAAAAATAAACGTTGAAGCTGCGTAGGGTCTTTCCAAGTATAAACGTCCAGGTGGAGTGGCATGTAATGGCGCGCACGCGCAGAGCGCTAGATAAATCTGGCAACGAACACGCGGGATGTAAGATATTGGCTGTGTAGCGTCTTTCCAAGCATCAACTGCCGGGTGGAGTGGCATGTGCCAGTGCGCACGCGCAGAGCACTAAATACAGATACCGCCGCGCTGTGTTCTAGATCCCTGTACATTTCATTTCATGTGAATACGCCCCATGAGAAATGTCCGTTTAGCATTTTTTTCTCGTGTATTCGGTGTATACTTCAATTTAAAACAAAAAGTAGCCATTAGGGAATAACTTTTTTACACGCATTTTCTTTACATTCTCCTTTCTCGCTTTACCGATTTTGCCCTATGCAAAATGTCCGTTCTGTGTGAATTCTTATTATTTTATATATTTTTTACAAGATTCCACTGAAAACTGACATTAGGCGATGAAAAAAAAATGACATGATTTGTTACGGACGGAAAATTGTTTCCCAATTAATCGCCCCATTTTTGGGCTTTTTGTAAGAGAGATTTTCTGTTTGTTTAGTAAAAAACTACCCATTAAACCTCGTCATATCCATTAGGGAATAACAGGCTTTTTTGGTTATGGCCTCCCGCACTATTAATAAATTAATTATAAATATTATTTTCAGATATTGAAAGGCATCTATTCATACATCATGTTTCTTCGGCAAACATATGGTGGCCCTGAGTAAAAATATAATACTGGTTCTTCAAGTAGGGAACTGGAGGTATAAATTTTTTAATCACTTGCTCACAGAGCAAATATTATTAATAATGAAAATCTAACAGTAAAGAAGATTTATGATAATCTGTACAATCATGACACTTGATTTTTTTAATCGACCTGTTAAGAAAGGTTTCACTATATTATGTTCTCACGTCAGCCCCTTCACACAAAGTGTTCATTGAAATATAAAGCGCACAGAAATACATGAATCAGACGTTCTTGCTCCTGCATTAATTAGTAATAATTTTCTGTTGTAATTTCATGATATATAAAAATTAAATGATGTGCGCATGTGGCAAATCATAATTGTATTGTTGGGCTATAAAAAACAACAGAAGCAAGTTCTAACTGAGTGGTATTGCTGAAGTATGAAATTCCGATAATTAAAACTTGTTAAAAAGTGGAGTATTAAATGATGCCTATAGGCTCAATGAATCAGTTGCCGATCTAACCCGAAAATGTAGCTAAGTTAGACGTCCTTAGCATGTATTTTTCAGACGAAGATCATCTAAAATATTTTTAGGAATCAAACTGTATACTAATTTTGTGTTAATATGCATGAATTTTTATTTCTTCTTATATCTGTTAATATAATTGTTGATTAAGAAGATAATAATATAATTTTTTTCTCTTTCTTCCCTTAATTGTATTATTTCAAGCCGAAATAGGCTTGTTCCATGATATTGCTTTTATATGGCTCTTATACGTTTTTAAATAGTACTCGACATTTTTATTATGCACTTGAAATTTCATATTATTAACTTTTCCGTTCTCGAGATATACGGGGTTGAAATTAGTAATAGTTGTAAAAACAGTGCGCCTGTTTGTAACGTCACTATACGCAACTTTGAACTCGGAGATCTACCGCGACCACTAGCATCCGTTCGGTAGTAAGTAAATACGTGGAGTTGAAGGCCGTTTTAAGTGTCTATGGAAAGAGGAAGAGTGGTTTTGTGATAATACTAAAATGAAGGGGCAAAACCGGAAATCCGGCTTGACACGGGCGAACGAAAAGCCTTAACTAAGTAAATACGTGAAATGAAAGAATGGTCTAGGCCTCTATAGAAAGAACAAAATTGGCCCTTTCTCCTGATACCAAATTGTACAGGGAAATTTGTAAGTTCGGCTCTGCAGGAGCGAGAATAATGCCTGCTTTAGGAGTATTAAAACGTAACATAAATAATTCAAAAACATCAAATCTTTAAACGCTCATATATAAATATAATTATATGCAAATGCAACTTCCTGGAACTGTAAAAGCTCTATAACAATAGAAACAAATAAAAATATATTACCAGAAAATACTAGTAATTATTCAAACTTTTACAAAATACTTATCACAAATAAGTTTAAAACATATATCTTTCTTATAACAATTATAACAAAGAAAATATGCCCATTATGAACAGTACAACTGTTATCATAATGTTATTTTTAATTTAAATTATCCTGCTCAATGAAACCCAAAGATAATCAAAACAAAAGCACTTACCGATATAGCAGTAACACAAAACTTTAGAACATCCACAGACACGTGTTTCGACATCAATGTCTCTTCGGTGCGGCTTTTCCTAAAGTTCACAATCAACTGAAATATGTAAGCAAATACTCGTGTTATAACTATCAAAGGATTACCAGAACAGGATATTAAAAATTAAAATTAGATTATAGGAAATTCCCCGTAAAGGGATAATTATCAATATAATTATATGCAAATGCAACTTCCTGGAACTGTAAAAGCTCTATAACAATAGAAACAAATAAAAATATATTACCAGAAAATACTAGTAATTATTCAAACTTTTACAAAATACTTATCACAAATAAGTTTAAAACATATATCTTTCTTATAACAATTATAACAAAGAAAATATGCCCATTATGAACAGTACAACTGTTACTAGACCTTACGTACCGTCTCGTTTATGTGCATGTTGTATGTCAGTCTTTTGTCTTCACTTCACGCAGTTTTTGATCGGTTGAGGCGGCGCATCAAAGGCGGTCTATGATCCAAGGCCTCTGCTTTGACACCGCAGACCGCCGCGTGCGCCGGCGAGGACTTTGCACTTTTTTATGACAAGTTAAAAGTTGTATAATTGGGAGCTACAAGTCCATTGACCAAGAAAAACAGTGGTTCTCAATTGTTCTCTACCTTAATATTAAAAATGTTGACCTAGGTCAGTTTTTTCAAAGTGCCCCTGGAGGAAAAAGTCATAAAGGTTTTTTGTTTGTCTAGTCAGTCCCCATTATCAGTTTTTTAATAACATGAAACTGATTACACCCTGTATAGATAATAACAATTAAACAGCATCGAGTCTACTGAGATCGGCGAGTCTGTGTGTATAATGACGTAGCGCCTGGCTACGCCCATTTTCGCGAGGTGGAGGTTTGTACGAAACGTGCGAATAAAATTCTGATCACACTTTCGATTTATGATACAAAAAAATGCCGAACAAGCCCATTGTATAACCATAATTAACAATTTTTATAATTAACATCACATAATTGTGGTTATTATTTTGTGCTTATTTTATTAATTACTAAATTATAATTATGCAGTTACACATCATATCGCGTAATACCTTCATATTTAAATTGTTTGTCACAACGTTTTTTAATATTAATGAATCCTCTTGTACAGCATACGGTCACAAAGGTATGCTAATGCGTTTGATATTTTCATCTTCACGGAATCACATTAACCAATATTAGTGAAAGTATAACGATAAACACAAGAGTTTTTTATTTTTATTACTACCCTTATTAAGAATACAGAGATTGGATGTCCGCCTAGTTTTAAGAATCTAAGCTATATCCTTCACATGATGAATGAAGAGGCAGATATGAGCACATAATGTATGATAGTTTTTTTTGTAATTAAAAATTATTGCCACTGAAGCCATTGTTACAGATTTTCCGATCGCATACAGTCAAAGATAATTTATTTATTTAGCCACCAGTTCAGCTCCCTAACTACTCGTATTGGAAAATGAAATGGACATCAACTTAATATATTAGAGAATCACTTAGTATTCTACTACTTAATGTTCAAATTTTTGATTATTTTGTATTATATTAAATACCTGTGTAATTTTAACTAGATTAGATATTTTGTGCATCCAAATAAATATTTCACTTCTAATTATAGAAACTTTCAATCGCACACACAATATGTATGAGATTGTGCTATTTCACATCAATTTTTTTTAAACTGCTTTTATAGTTTGTAACTTTAAATGTATGAAAATCTTGCAACACAGTTTTCACCCACTTCCATATGACGTATTGAGTTAAAATTCTGCCTATTCTCACTTAACAGGTTGACATTTTTTATAGAAAAATCCAAGATGGCGAACAGTTTATTATCATTTAATATCTGATTTGATCAAAAATTGGTTCTTAAATTTTTTTGAGGTCGCAGATTGTAAATATGTGATGGATACTCACAAAAAATTTTTCGTCTGATTCTTCTAAAAATCGGTATCGGGATTTGTACCACCAACTTCTGCCCCCAGCAGGTTAGGAAGTGGAGGTTGCCCGGTTCTCGTTTTGTTTGTGGAGACTGGGTCGTGGTTCGGAAATTATTCAGAAAAATTTTTTATTTTAGGTTAGGCGCCAGCAGTCATATAAAAAAGCATCTACAACGTACTTGTCTAACTGTACGACTGTGACTACTCAGAGATAATTAATATGTTATAGATACTCATATAATTCTCAACACTATGTTAAATATATCTGGTTTATTGACTATTACAAATTTTGAAATGATTTAATTTTGATTTTACACCTGATGGATCGGATGTAGCTACTTCCTTACAGAAAGTTTATATATTTAATAAATAAGTATGATAAGGTTGAAGACCAAAAAAAATTACAAAATATGACAATGTATCGTTAAGGAAAAAAATTAATAAATATCTGAAGGCAATATATAACATAAAACAATGGTAAAAATTTAGAACTGTTTGAAAGTTTATCGAAAGTTGAATAATGTAGTTGAATGTTGAAAATAAATTCAGTTGATACTATATTACCACCGGTTGAGTTCTGCAGTAACCAACCCTGGTCCTCGTCTCACTGAATCTTCCCTGTGTATCACCACCACTCGATCATTGACTTCTAGCAGAGATCCTAAGACTTTTCAGAATTTAGACGTCTTTGAACGGTTACCAAACCCAACAACTTGGTGCTCTCATCCAGCGGGGACTATTCTTTACCAAGACACTCCAAACTTGGACTACAAAGACTCCTTGGCAAATAATCTGGTTCTCCTGGATTAATAGCAGCAACCCAATTTTTCTGGCACACGGTTAAGACAAATTTATGGTAAAATTCCCAATTTTAAGGGTTAACTTAACATCCAATCTTAAGAGTCAACTTAACACCTCATTCCTACAAGAGTTATCATCTGTTACTACACTGGAAATTACTTGCTTACTAGTGGGCACTCTTAGTGCGTTTGATAAAATCCCCACGTTAATGCATTACTGGTGTCTCTAAATAAATTACATTAACATGCCCTTCTCTCCCCTACTAATATCGAGTTATATTCCTTTGAGTTTTAATTATTCGATAAGGTTACGAAAACGTAATTTACTAAATTCGAACTGTCTTTAAACCCTTATTAAACCTCAATTATTCATTAATAACATTTACTTCTAAATATATTTTAATACCGAGTTAAACACATGTCTCGAAATACCCCGTTCATACATTAACTTGACCGCGTGGTCTCCATCTTACAAGCTACGCGCCGCGAATGAAATAATTTGTGATCAACAAACATCGCGTTTTATTATGATAAATTCAACAATTAAATTACAAATATATACACAACAAATACTACAGAAGGCAATTATATACATATTATAAAGTATCTATTAACGTACCATCCAGATGAGGTGTTACACGGTCAGAAATACGTCTGTATCGCTACGAAATCGACAGGAAAATGGCTACGTTTTCGATCCCGTGTAATATCTGATATGGTATAGTTACCCTTAAATACGCGAGATGTCGCTGGTACTGGTAACGTAAATAATTCTTTAAATACAATACAAATCTACACAATTACTCTACTGTATCATTTATATGAATTCATGAGTTCTAATTTAATCAGAATTATCGATTTATAATTTTGTTTATTGATTTGGGATTTATTCACTTAATATAGATTTCTTCTTTTAAATATTTGTTGTACCAGATGACTTGTAGGTGTATTGCAAGAGAAGTAACAGATGGCACTAGTATGCTAATTTCTAATTTAAAGTTGGGTTAATGAACACAAATTCTTCCAGATTCAGTAAGACAAGGACGGCTTCAGGATTGAACTGCAAAATTAATTAATAAGTTTAGTGAATTGTAGTTTCAGACTACAAAAACTCATTGCTATTAAAATAAAAATTGACAAGTCGCATTCAGTTAATTTTGAATGTCACAGATTTTCTAGGTCGTAGATAAATATCTCGAAATGCAAGAGTTCAAAATTGCAGCTTCAAGATGATGAATCTATTTTGTCATATTATTATGTAGGGAATTTTATCGGACAAACACACTATAATTGGTCTCAGATTAGAATGCAGTTGTTTACGTTATGAGCGGAGCACAGTTTACACAGGCACATGGGAATTTCCAAGTAAGTAGGATCCCCATCGAAGACGTCTCAAGGCCATTGGTACACAAAATAAAAAATAATAGTTTAAATTCACTCTCACTTGGCATTTGGCTATCTTATAAATATATTGAGTTAATTAAATTTAAATTACAGCATGAATGGTCTTATTTTATTGCAGTAACAACAAAATAAAAAAATCTGTTCTGATTTACTAGTTTCCCTTGCGTAAACTTGGCTTGCAAGTTTACAGGGTTATTGATTATATTTAGGCCACCCTTTATTATTGTTATTACTGGAGATAGAAAAAAAAGTTTCGAACAGAAGTTGTAGGGCTGTAACTGAACCACTGTAATAAGTTAATAGAAGCACAGTGGCGTGCATAAATTGAGAGGTACAATAATCAATAATATGTTTTTTAATGGAACGCGTGCCCCGTATGTCGTTGAAATTTTGAATTATCCTTTTTTTTCTGATTTCAAAAATAAGACATGATAGTCCTATCTTTAACAGTTTTCGAGTTATTGAACATTTAAAATCGCATTTAGAGGTGTTTCAGGATCTCATGAGCCGCGAAATGCGCAAAAGGCAAAGTTTATTCTGCGTTATAACTATTTTTTTGAAGACACTGGAGGCTGCCTTGCTGGATACATAAAGAAGAGTTCGGGGTAAATTATAAACAATAAATATATTTTTTTTAAGAAGTGTAACTGAGTCGACAGGAGGGATTATGTCTCTGCGCATATGAAGGTCACAGCTCATGAGATTTTAAAACACCTCTAAGCTATTTATTATACGAACGGAAATTACAATATTAAAGTAGTCTATGAAAATGACAAGTATTCTGTTCTTTTTTGACATTACTTATTTAATGAAATTAAAATGGGATACAGCGTCGCGAAAAAAGTACAAATATTCACATGCTATATAAAAAATAATAAAAATAAACGTGTAGCATGAAGAGAATACAGAGTGTTGTATCCAAATTGTCTAACGCCATCAATAAGCACGTTTGAATATGTTTACCGAAAGGTATATAATACCTCCAGTTTCAGTAGAAATAAGCATTCTCTTAGAGTAAACGAAGAAGAACAGTTGGATATCTTGTTGTATTTTGAAGGTAAATCTATGTTTAATAACCATTAATACACTATTGTTGAAATATTATTATTTTCAGAAAATTCAGAAAGCAGTCTGAACAATGCCGCCGTCCGTACTGTGCTTGTATTAGGAAAGATCAAAATGTTGTAAATATTGCAAACATATAACAGATTGCAATTACTTTTTGTTTTTTTGCTATCTTATGCATTTTATTTGCTAATTACATTATCTTTATTTTTTACTTTTGGGGCCTCTCGGTGCGGCTGCGCGCCGGCGTTCACGACTTTGCTCTTATGCAAGGTGCGGGCCTTGGATACGATCAAGTTATTTAACAATAAATTTCTTATTTCATTTACTAGTGTTTATGAAGAGGAATAAATTGAGATTTCTTAGGTAGAATGTGCACATTTCTATAAAAAAATTTCTATAAAATCATTAAGATTTTTTTTTAAATGACAAATTTTTTTTTAAATGACAAAAAAGATTTATATGATATAATCTTTGGATGTCATCCTTCAAACACACTCATTAAATTCAAGGGGTATCTATACACATTTGTCTTTACCGTTGTAAAAACTGAAATTGCTTTATAGCACGATACTTTTTTTATGGGCTTTTTATGCTTTCCATGTAACGACGCATATTTTCGTTATGAAAATTGCACCCCAAATCTCTGTTTGTTTAATATTAAGTAGGTTATATATTTATATTATATTATATTAAATTGTAGAGGCTAGGTACTCCGTGAAATTATTTGAAGTGTAAAGTCGTGCGCAACGTAGTTTGCCATGCACCATATACTTTTAGGTTTGTTTTGGTTTTGAAAAATACCAGTCCTCGGATGTCCGGAACATGCGCAGTTTTATTAACTGCGCATGTGCCTGACGTCCGAGGACGTCCTCGGACAGGCTATTTCTAAAAACCAGAACAAACCTTTTATTTCAGTTAGTTCGTTATTCAGTCTGCATCCGAGACTCACCGCAAGCAGTACATGCTCCTACCACCGTCTGCAAACGTGCACCTTCGCAGAACCACTGTACCTCCAGTCAAGCAGTGCATCGTTTGCTGGAGAATTCAGTTATTTCAGTTGGCGTTCCGCCGATCTCCGCATCAGACGTGTTCCAGTGGAAGCAAGTTAGTAACCGTTTGGGTAAGACCGACTAAGTCCCGAAAGTTAGGCGCACCCCGAACGCGCAGTTCCCCACTCTGGGTGTATACTGTACTATTACAGTTGCAGTATGCCAGTACAGACCGACCGTCCGCCGTAAGCAGTCGACTCCGAAACTACCAGCTGCACACGTGCCCACCAATAACAGGAGGAAGTAAGTAAAGTTTGTAAGTATCAACTTGGTAAGTGACTACTTACTCCTGGTATTCGTATTGCACTATCTGCACCACCGCCCGTTTTTACCGTAATCTCACTTTAGCTTAAGTTCTTGATTGTCTGTTTGTAATAGTAGTCGTAGTATTAAGTCGCATTGTAAATAGTAGGTTGTAAGTTAATAAATATTGTTATATTTATCTGAGCCGTGCTTTTTACTGTAGTGTATGTGAAGTCTAACTATCCCTAGACCCGCGGGACATTACTGTTTCTTTACTGTAGCTATCTCAGCCCTGCTGTAACAGTTTGTGTTAAGAGGTTAGCGTGGGACCTTTGCCCCACGTAAAACAATTGTAAAGGTGGCGCCCGAGCTTTCCGCATTCTGTCCTTATTGTCAACCGATTGCCGAAGCTCGAGTGTCAAAGTGACGCTCTAGACTAACTGACGGGTGAATAAAATGTTATCCGTCAATATCATGAAAATTAAGCGAGATGGGGTAAGATCCTACGTGGGCAGATCTGGAGAAAAAACAGGGTCCAAAAGTTACTGCTCCGAATGGGATTATTTTTGTCATCTTACAAAGTTAGATCCCCTTCGTCATTTCGACAACATTTTACAGGGGTAGGTAGGTAGGGGGTGGAGGAAACGGTCCATTAAATGTATCGGAAAACAGCTTTTCCGACATATTTTCGCGGGTGTTGGTTCCACAAAAAAATCATACTTCCCAAAAATCAAGAGCTTGACAAAACACGCAAGTTCGTTCAACCCAAACCCGAACGCATAATTAGTTCCCGAGATATCGCGATTTGAAGTTGCAAAAAACGAAATAATAAATTAATTATTTCTCGAGAGGAAATGAAGTTGGGGCCTCAATAATTCTTAATAAAAGGGTATTGATGAGCACTTGATGAGGCCGGAGAGTGGCGGCGGCGCGACAATTAGGATTGGTGATATGGGGAGGAAATCAAGATAATTAAAATACTGATAACTCCCTTAGTAATGGAGCTACGGTAATCTGTTAGGGACCAATTTGCGTATTTCTTTATTTGCTAAAAGACAGCACGGGCAGAATTTTCTTTTTGTTTGCAAAGAAACGCCTGGCGTGCAAAATAGAAAATGGGCGATTTTTTGCACGTGCTTTCCGGCATGAAGGAAGGGGGGTGGGGGAAATAATTGTTTTACCAATTGATGGTATTTTTTTATTTTCACTTTCCTACAAGATCGCGATCAGATGATTAGGAAGGGAGATACAGGCCGACAAAGTTATGCTGTTTATCGGGAGAACGGAGAGTGGTGGGGGAAAGTCCTGTCTTTCGACTTTTCCGTTCTATAAGTCCCCGATGTCCATACATTGTCCGTCAGCGCGAGTTACAAGGAAAAACAGATCGATAACGGTCGAGTGAGTCAGCTGAGCATACTCTCACGCTCCTCGAATTGTCAATATCTGCCAGTGAACTGTTTATAATTGCATTGACGGATTTTTACGAGTGTACGAAGATTTCTCTTGTAGAGTAAGATCCCAGAGCCGCCAGACCTACGCCATTTTAACAAAGCTAATGTTTTGACAATAAATAGTGTTATATGTTTATAATTGCATTGACGGATTTTTACGAGTGTACGAAGATTTCTCTTGTAGAGTAAGATCCCAGAGCCGCCAGACCTACGCCATTTTAACAAAGCTAATGTTTTGACAATAAATGGGGTTATATGTGGTTAAGAACGTATGCATAATTGCTAGCTTGAAATCGGGGCCCTTTTATAGATAATCAGGTGCTAAAGGTACATAAAAACACTACGAATCTACGTCATAGTATTACGGCTGGTTTGAATCAATA